>CM031378.1:44692492-45040485 GCA_018208015.1 Medicago ruthenica
TTTATATACGCTACACAACACTCTGAAACAGAGCATCAGAATTTGATCCATAACAGATTCTGAACTATCATTAAGTTTTTGAGAAAGAAAAGAAAAAGCCAACACAATTCAACCCCCCCTTCTTATGTTTTTCTCACCTTCACGCTCTACTCCTCTATATAAAGGACTGAAGACTTGAAGAAAGGTTACGCATATACAAGACTCTACAAATTTGAAAAGTGTCAATATTCTGCTAAATTCTATACGCATCAAACCCTTAGAAATTATTACAAACTTTCTTATCTTAGAATTTCTTAAGTCTAGAGTCTAAAAATTATGTTGTATTTTGTGAACACCACTGATAGTATATCAAGTGTTCAAACCAAACATATTTCTTTGTAATTCTGTTTGTTGAGAAGTCTCTTGCTTTTGTGCTTGAGCAATTAGAAGTATCTTGCTTTTGTGCCTAGCAATCAGAAGTCTCTTACTGTGTGTATGAGCATAGGAAGTCTCTTGCTTTGTGCTTGAGCAATTTGTAATCATTGGATTAAAGTGAAAAATCTCTTGTAAGTGACAAGGGGACTGGACTACTTCCGTGTTGTGGAAGGAACCAGGATAATTGCTTGTGTCCTCTTTCTCTCTCTCTCTCTCTCTCTCTCTCTCTCTCTCTCTCTCTCTCTCTCTCTCTCTCATTTACTTTTAATCCGTTGCACCTGAACTCTGAACTTAGTCTCAGATTCTGATCATACATCAGAAGCTGAACTAACTCTTAGTTTTTGAGAAAGAAAAAGACAACACAATTCAACCCCCCCTTCTTATGTTTTTCTCACCTTCAAACAAAGTATTAAAGAACAATTGGAATACTAACATATGTTCAAGTGTGCAGAATCAAAGAAGAATCTATCTATCAAGGATGAACATATGAAGAGCATCAGAAGGAACAAGAGAAGCTAAGAAGACTACGGTAGAAGACTTGAAGGAAGGTCAACCAGAAGTCAAAGTCCTAAGAAAACGGGTACCATGCAGATTCTGGAGAGCAACTCAACAGACTCTATGATGGTCATCAGACTCAGAAGCAGACACCTCAGACTTGGATTACCCTCAAACTTGAGTAAGTTATGAGGCACCTAGAATCCACGTAGGTTTTGTCTCATTCTGTGAACTGTCACTATCAAGGTTCTGATAGGTGTAGTTCTTTTGTCTTCTTCTGTCTACGTGCACAATCAAACAAAGGACATCAAGAACAAAACAATGCAACAGATAATTCTTCTTTCATCAAAGGAAAATTCAAAGACCATACAACAGGATTATCCATATCAGGCAAAGGGCCAATGTTCTTGATTGAAATTTCTCAATGACTCTATTTGTGCTGGCACTCTTCTCCAACGTCTCTCAAGTCCCTGCCTATAAAAGAAGCTGAAGACCATAGAGAAGATTAACAAGAATCTGTTATTTAACTGTGCCATTACTCTATCAAAATCATATAGCACAAAACACTTAGAATTTGTATTCAAGTTTATATCTTAGAAATCCTAGAGTTGTAGAGAGTCTGTTCATTTGTTCATATACATTAACTATTGGTAAATCAAGTGTAGAACAAATTAGAAGATTTTAGCTTGTGAAGCTAAAGCGTATAATTCTCTTGGTGAAACTTAAGCACTAGAAGTCTCTTAGGTGTGTTCTTAGAGCATTGGAAGTTTCTTGCATGCGTACTTGAGCACTTGTAAGTCTCTTGGAGTTGTCCTTGAGCAAGGAAGTCTTTAGGAGAGTCGTAGAGCAAGAAGTTTTAAGCAGGTGTGCTTAAGCAAGGAAGTCTTTAGGAAAAGTCCTAGTGCAGGAAGTCTTGAGCATGTGTGCTTGAGCATAGGAAAGTCTCTTGGAAGAGTCCTTAAACAATTTGTAATCCTGAGTGATTATAGTTAAATCCCTTGGAAGTGCAAGGGGACTGGACTACTCCTGGGTTGTAGGAGGAGCCGATATAAAATTGCTTTGTGTCTGCTTTCTCTCTCTATATTTATCTTTGTGTTTCTGTACTTATCTGCTGCACATAGACTCTGTATCAGAATCTGTATACCTCAGATTCTTAACAGCTTTTAAAACACAAAAAAGAAACCAGAAAAAGCCAACACAATTCAACCCCCCTTCTTGTGTTTTTCTCACCTTCACAATGTTTTTAGATTTAAAAGAAGTTTTAACAATCTTTCCTTTCTGGCATGCTCCACAAAGATCATCTGAATGATATTGCAGCTTTGGTAGTCCCTGACTAATTTCAGCTTGCTAAGTTTGGAGATTAACCTCTAGTTAGCATGACCTAATTTTTTGTGCCAGAGCCACTTTTCATCATTCACTGACAGAAGACAGACAACCTTCTGATCAACTAGTTCAAATAAATTCATTTTGTAAACATTGTCTTTCCTCTGACCTATGAACATTGTGGATTGGTCTAAAGGTGAGCAAAACACAAGAAGGGGGGTTGAATTGTGTTGGCTTTTTCTTTTCTCTTTCAAAAACTTAATGATAGTTCAGAATCAGATGTTGATCAGATTCTGAAACTATTTCAGAGTTGTTTAGCAGCGGGTAAAAGGTAAATGAGAGAGAGAGAGAGAGAGAGAGACACACACAGCAGTTTATCCTGGTTCCTTCCACAACCCGGAAGTAGTCCAGTCCCCTTGTTACTAACAAGAGATTTTCCACTATAATCACAAAGATTACAATTGCTCAAGCACAAAGCAAGAGACTTCCTATGCTCAAACCCAAAGTAAGAGACTTCTAATTGCTCAAACACTAAGTAAGAGACCTCCTATGCTCAAACACAAAGTAAGAGACTTCTTGCTTAGACACACAGTCTAAGACTTTGAATCAAACAGAATTACAAAGAATATAAGTTTGAGTTAAACACTTGATATACTATCAGTGGTGTTCACAAAATACAACACAGATTTAAGACTCTAAACTTAAGAAATTCTAAGATAAGAAGTTTGTAAGAATTTCTAAGTTGTTTTGTGACTTTCGAATTTGGCAGAGTGTTTGTTCAAGAAAACAGAGTATCACGTTTCCATTCAATGAGTCTTAAACTTCTTCTTCAAAACTTCAAACCTTTATAGAGGATTTAAGAGCTGTTGGAAGGAGCCAGTTTTAGCAAAAGAGTCGTTGCACTAGAAACTACATCCAGCATTTAATTCATCCCTGTTATTGTGTGCGCAAACCAGAAAACAGAGCACACCAAATTTGAATTGTTTCCTTAAAAGCTGGTTGCGTGTTTCATTCAAGGAGGCAACTGTTGCATTGAGCTGTTCTGACTGTACAGTGCTTTACTGTTGACAGTGACAGTTGCTTTTCCTTAAAAACTCATACTTCAGAAGCTTCTCTTCAGAACTGGCTTCAGAAGCTGGCATCAGACACTGTTCATCAGAAGCACTTCTTCAGAACCTGGTCTTCAGACGCACTGTTCATCAGACGCAGTCTTCAGAAGCTGGCCTCAGACGCACTGTTCATCAGACGCACTTCTTCGGAAGCAGGCCTTCAGACGCTGCCTTCAGACGCTCCCTTCAGAAGCTCTTCTTCAGACGCTGCCTTCAGAAGCACTTCTTCAGACGCTGATTTTCTTCAGCTTTGCAACACTAGCTTCTATATTTTCCTTCTTGCTCTTAACTTGTTCTTTCACAACCATTGTTAGATACCAATCTTTAAGTATATGGTTCTGAACACTAGAATCAAGTATTAGCATATCCAATTTTCTTTTTAACACTTTGTTATCATCAAAACCCAAAAGAGAGTTGTTCATACATTTTGTTCCAACAATCTCCCCCTTTTTGATGATGACAAACATAAGCATTAATTGAAAATTGTTGTTAATTTAATTAACAAGTTGACTGCAGGGTCTAAGGTTTTTTAAGCTCCCCCTGAGTCTGATAATCCACAAGGTGAGGTTTGTAAGCTCCCCCTGAGTCTTATCCAGGTTAATTAAATTCCATTTAAATAAAACAGAAGAAAAATCAAAGTGTAAATACATTCAGAATTTAAATGACAAACTGACTTCAGGGTTTGAGGTTTGTAAGCTCCCCCTAAGTCTGATAATTCACAAGGTGAGGTTTGTAAGCTCCCCATGAGTTTTATCCAAGTTATTTAAATTCAGTTTAATTCACAGAATTGAAAATTCAATATATCTCACAGAATTTAATTCAGAGGCTAAGAGATTAAAAGTTGTTCTCATAAGTTAATTAATTATAAGAAATTAACTTATATTCTGAGCTCAGAGCCTGAAATACTTGTTACTTTTACTCCCCCTTTTGACATCAACAAAAAGAAAATTCAAGAATTTTTAAGAGAGTTAAAATGTGAGATAAAATGTTCAGAGCATTTTTGTTCAGTACCACTGAACTGTTACAGACACAATTGTTTAGAACATTTTGTTCAGTACTGCTGAACTGTTACAGAAACAATTGTTCAGAACTTTTTGTTCAGTACTGCTGAACTATTTCAGACAGAATTGTTTGAGAGTTTTTAAACTGGGTCTGAAAACTGAACACATAAGATGAGAAATTGAAAACTGTGTTTTGAGTGTGTTTGTTAAAAAATTTCAGAAACAGAAAAACATTTAAACACACTGCACATTGATGACTTTAGGAGGGTGCAAATTACAGCTTTCAAGGCTTAATTCATCACAGCCCAACAGTTATAACTTATCAGAATCTGACCAAGTGTTAGACAACTGTACATATTCACTCTCATTAGTGAGCACGTGTTAAGTGTCCACTTATAATGAGTTTTATCAGAAGTCACAAAAAATTCAGATTCTGAAACTCAGACTCTGATGTTTTCAGAAGCTGAACTATCTTCAGACTCTCAAAGTGAGTGTCTGTTAAGTCTTAGCTTCTGATGAACTTCAGGTTCTCAGTTTCTTACTCAGAGTCAAGCAATTTTTCAAGAGATGAAATGCATGTTCAGATTCTTTTTAATAAAATTAAATCTGTCTTCTGTGAGGGGTTTTGTAAATATACCAGACCATTGATGATCAGTATCAATGAATTGAATATCCAAAACTCCCTTGTGAACATAATCTCTAATAAAATGATGTTTAATTTCAATATGCTTGGCTCTTGAATACATAATTGGATTTTTAGACAAACAGATTGCAGCAGTATTATCACAGAAAATAGGAATGTTGTTTTCATGAATCTGATAGTCTTCCAACTAATGTTTCATCCAGAGCAGTTGTGTGCAACAACTTGCATCTGAGATGTATTCTGCTTCTGCTGTTGACAATGCAATAGTTGATTGTCTTTTGTTGGCCCAGGATATCAGATTCTCACCAAGGAATTGACAATTTCCACTGGTGGATTTTCTTTCAATCCTGTCCCCAGAATAATCAGCATCACAGAATCCAACCAGCTTATAATCTAAGGATTTCTTATACAGAAGTCCAAGATTAGTTGTTCCCTTCAGATACCTGAAGATTCTCTTGACAGCAGTCATATGAGATTCTCTAGGATCTAATTGGAATCTTGCACACAAGCATACATTAAACAAAATATATGGTCTAGAAGCTGTTAAGTATAACAGAGAACCAATCATACCTCTGTAGAGCTTCTGATCTACCTTTGAGCCAGTGTCTTCTTTGCTTAAATTGCAGGTTGGATGCATTGGTGTTATCATCAATTTACAATCTTCAAGCTGGAACTTCTTCAGAAGCTCCTTTGTATATTTAGATTGATGAACATACACCCCATCTTTGCATTGGTTGATTTGAATTCCAAGAAAGAATTTCAATTCTCCCATCATGCTCATTTCAAATTCATCCTGCATTAACTTAGAAAATTCTTTGCAAAGAATGGCATTAGTAGAACCAAATATAATATCATCAACATATATTTGCACAATTAAGATGTCTTTCTTAAGTGTCTTTTTGAAAAGTGTATTGTCAACTTGTCCTCTTACAAAATCATTTTTAAGTAAGAAATTACTTAGTCTCTCATACCAAGCTCTGGGAGCTTGTTTCAGACCATACAGTGATTTCTTAAGTTTAGAAACAAAATCTGGATTTTTTAAATCTTCAAAACCAGAAGGTTGTTTGACATATACTTCTTCAGAAATAACTCCATTTAAAAAAGCACTCTTAACATCCATTTGATATAAGATGATATTATGATTAACTGCATAGGAAAGAAGTAACCTGGTTGCTTCCAGTCTTGCAACTGGAGCAAATGTTTCAGTGTAGTCTATTCCTTCCTGCTGATTGTAACCTTGAGCAACTAGTATAGCTTTGTTTCTGATCACTTCTCCTTGTTCATTCAGCTTGTTTCTAAACACCCATTTTGTTCCAATAATGTTCTTGTGATTTGGTTTTGCAACTAAATCCCAAACATCATTTCTTTAAAACTGGTTGAGTTCTTCTTGAATAGCTACAATCCATTCATCATCTGCAAGTGCTTCATCAGTTGTTGTAGGTTCAATCATTGATAGTAGTCCAATTAATGAGTCATTCTGACAGAATGCTGATCTGGTCTTTCTTGGACTGTCCTTGTTTCCAATGATCAACTCTTCAGGATGTGAAGACTTGTACTTGAATGAGGTTCTAGGTGGATTTGCTTCTGAAGAATCATCAAGTGCATGTTCAGAACCATTTTGATCTTGATTGGCTTCAGGAGGAGTGTCAGCATCTGAGAGTTTTTCAGCTTCTGCAGTATTTTCAGTTTCTGGACTTTCTTCAGACTCAGAACTCTGTTCAGGTTCTGAAGGGTCCACTGATAGCCTTATATCTACAAAACTCTCAACTAGCTCTGATATTTGATTATCAGGCTTCTTATCATCAAACCTAATGTGTATTGATTCTTCAACAACATGTGTTTCAGAATTGTACACTCGGTATGCTTTAGATCTCTCTGAGTATCCTAAAAAGATACCCTTGTGAGCCTTAACATCAAATTTCTTTATGTAGACCTTATTATTTAGAATGTAACAAGTACATCCAAACTGATGAAAATAAGAAATGCTTGGCTTTCTTCCTTTAAATAATTCATATGTTGTTTTATTCAGAATTGGTCTTATATAGATTATGTTATGAATATAACATGCTGTGTTAACAGCTTCTGCCCAGAAGTACTTTGCAATTTTAGATTCATGGATCATAATTCTGGCCATTTCTTGCAAAGATCTGTTCTTTCTCTCTAGAACTCCATTTTGTGGTGGAGTTCTAGGAGAAGAGAACTCATGGAGAATTCCATGTTCTTCACAAAAAGTTTCAAATGGTTCATTTTCAAATTCACCACCATGATCACTTCTAACTTTTAAAATTTTCAAATCATTTTCTGTTTGTACTTGTTTGGAGAATTTGTTGAACACATCATATGTTTCATTTTTGGTTCTTAGGAATTTAACCCAAATCCACCTACTGTAATCATCAACAATTACTAGCCCATACTTCTTCCCATTGATTGATGTTGTTCCAACAGGACCAAACAGATCAATGTGAAGCAGTTCTAAGGGTCTAGAGGTAGAAACAATGTTTTTGGATTTAAAAGATGTTTTGGCAATTTTTCCTATTTGGCATGCTCCACAAAGAGCATCTGAGTGATAGTTAATGTTTGGTAAGCCTCTGACCAGTTGCAACTTGCTAAGCTTAAAGATGAGTCTCCAGTTAGCATGTCCCAACCTTTTATAACATACCCATTTCTCATCACTCACTGACAGAAGGCAAACTACCTTCTGATCAACCAGTTCTGAAAAATTAATTTTATAAACATTGTTTTTCCTCTTTCCTTTGAACACAACAGATTTATCTTTGTTGTTGATTACAGTGCAAGTGTTCTTATCAAACAGGACATCATAACCACTGTCACATAATTGACTTATGCTAAGTAGGTTATGTCTTAGTCCATCTACCAACCAGACATCATCAATGGAAAGGGAAGAATTACCTATCTTACCAGTACCAATGATCTTGCCTTTCTGATTTCCTCCAAAACCCACAGTTCCTCCCTCTTTAATGGTCAGGGTTAGGAACATACACCTTTCTCCTGTCATGTGACGCAAGCAGCCACTGTCCAGGTACCAAGACTTTTCCTTTTCTTTGGATGTTAAGCATATCTGCAACAGAAATTATTTCAGACTTAGGTACCCATATCTTTATGGGTCCTCTTTGGTTAGTCTTAAAAGGATAAGGCTTTCTTTTGGTTTATTGGTTTAGACTTTGGCAAAGTTTTAGATTCTGCCTTCATCTTTCCCTTAGATTCAGAAGCTTTAGATTCTGAGTTGTTCAGAACCTTAGGTTTAGCAGTTTCATTTTCTGATGGATTCTGTTTCTCAGAAATGTCAGATGCAGGTACAAAGCACACCTTAGTGTCTTTCATAATATTTCCAGAACAGGATGGTGTATTAGTTGCTTTTGAATGATTAAATGGATCATTTTTGAAACCAATACCTTCTCCTCTGTTTCTGCTAATATTATAAATCATAGAAGCAATCTTACTTCTGTTGATTCCAGTTAAGATAAAATCCTGAAGAGCAATTTCTTGTTCACTAGGAATTTCTTCAGGTTTCTTATAAGCCATTTCTTTGAGTTCTCTAACTTCTTCATCAATCTCATTGATGTGATTCTGAAGTTGGAGATTCTCATCACTCAGCAAGTTATGTTTATTTTTCAAAGATTTTAATTGACTTAACTTGCTTTTGAGGTAGTTCATAAGATCTTTAACTGTTTCAATAAGTTCAGAACGAGTAAGTTCAGAATATACCTCATCTTCATCTTCAGAGCTGAACCTGACTCTGTATTAGAGAATGATGTTGCCATTAAAGCCAGGTTAGCTTCCTCTTCATCATGCTTATCAGATTCAGATTCATTGTCAAGATCATCCCATGTTGCCATAAGACTTTTCTTGAGTTTGTTTCTGAAGTTGCTTGATTTAGAGCTGGTCTTCTTAGATTTCTCCTTTGACTTGTCCTTCTGAAGTTCAGGACAATCAGCAATGAAATGACCAGTCTTCTTGCAGTGATAGCAACCTTTCTGATCTTCCCTCTTGGAACCAGATCCTTTGAAGTTGCTGCTTCTGTTAGAAAAAATTTTTTGTCTTTTCATTAAGTACTGAAATCTTTTAGAAAGCATTGCAAGCTCCTCAGCATCTGAATCTTCTTCAGAATTTCCCTTAGGAAATTCTTCATCTCGTTCAATAGCTTTTAGACCTTTTACAGACTTTCTTTTGGATTTCAGTGCTATAGACTTAGATTCTTTAACAGATTCATCTTCATTGAGTCCCAGTTCATGCATTTTGAGTGAGCTTATAAGATCTTCAATACTTAGAGTATTTAGATCTTTAGCTTCTTCAATAGCAGTCACTTTGGGTCTCCATTTAGATGGCAGACTTCTGAGGATTTTATTCACATGATCAGCAGTAGTATAGCTTTTCTTCAGAATCTGAAGTCCAGAAACCAGAGTCTGAAATCTTGAGAACATAGTCTCAATATTTTAATCCTCTTTCATTCTGAACAGCTCATACTGCTGAACCAGAATATTTGCTTTTGCTTCTCTAACCTTCTTGTTACCTTCATAGTTAGAGCAAAGAGAGGTGAAGATGGCTTTAGCTGTTGATTTATCACTCAGCTTTTGATACTCACTGTGAGGTAGAGAATCCACAATGATACCTCTAACATTGTGATGCTTTTTGTAGATTTTTTTTCAGCATTAGAAAGACCTCTTCTGTTAGTAGCCAATCCTTCTTCATCAACTGGAATAGATATTCCATCTTCTATGATATCCCATAAGGAGTCATCAATTCCAATGATGTGGTTGTACATCTTGCTTTTCCACCATGAGAATTTCTCAGGATCACCAGTAAACATAGGAGGTTTATGGTGTGAACGAGATTTCCTTTCATCTGTACCATAGTCATGTGATACAGAAGCATGATTTCTAGGAGAGGGTAGAGGGGAACTGCTGGAAGCCATGTTTTTCTAAGGATCTTATACTGACTCACTGTTAGGTGATTGAATATCAAAACCGGAGCTCTGATACCAACTGAAGGTGAGAAAAACACAAGAAGGGGGGTTGAATTGTGTTGGGTTTTTCTTTTCTCTTTCAAAAACTTAATGATAGTTCAGAATCAGATGTTGATCAGATTCTGAAACTATTTCAGAGTTGTTTAGCAGCGGGTAAAAGGTAAATGAGAGAGAGAGAGAGAGAGAGACACAGCAGTTTATCATGGTTCCTTCCACAACCCGGAAGTAGTCCAGTCCCTTTGTTACTAACAAGAGATTTTCCACTATAATCACAAAGATTACAATTGCTCAAGCACAAAGCAAGATACTTCCTATGCTCAAACACAAAGTAAGAGACTTCCAATTGCTCAAACACTAAGTAAGAGACTTCATATGCTCAAACACAAAGTAAGAGACTTCTTGCTTAGACACACAGTCTAGAACTTTGAATCAAACAGAATTACAAAGAATATAAGTTTGAGTTAAACACTTGATATACTATCAGTGGTGTTCACAAAATACAACATAGATTTAAGACTCTAAACTTAAGAAATTCTAAGATAAGAAGTTTGTAAGAATTTCTAAGTTGTTTTGTGACTTTCGAATTTGGCAAAGTGTTGTTCCAGAAAACAGAGTATCACGTTTCCAGTCAATGAGTCTTAAACTTCTTCTTCAAAACTTCAATCCTTTATAGAGGATTTAAGAGCTGTTGGAAGGAGCCAGTTTTAGCAAAAGAGTCGTTGCACTAGAAGCTACATCCAGCATTTAATTCATCCCTGTCATTGTGTGCGCAAACCAGAAAACAGAGCACACCAAATTTGAATTGTTTCCTTAAAAGCTGGCTGCGTGTTTCATTCAAGGAGGCAACTGTTGCATTGAGTTGTTCTGACTGTACAGTGCTTTATAGTTGACAGTGACAGTTGCTTTTCCTTAAAAACTCAGACTTCAGAAGCTTCTCTTCAGAACTAGCTTCAGAAGCTGGCATCAGACACTGTTCATCAGAAGCACTTCTTCAGAACCTGGTCTACAGATGCACTATTCATCAGAAGCACTGTTCATCAGATGCAGTCTTCAGAAGTTGGCATCAGACACACTGTTCATCAGACGCACTTCTTCAGAAGCAGGCCTTCAGACGCTCCCTTCAGAAGCTCTTCTTCAGACGCTGCCTTCAGAAGCACTTCTTCAGACGCTGATTTTCTTCAGCTTTGCAACATTAGCTTCTATATTTTCCTTCTTGCTCTTAACTTGTTCTTTCACAACCATTGTTAGATACCAATCTTTAAGTATATGGTTCTGCACACTAGAATCAAGTATTAGCATATCCAATTTTCTTTTTAACACTTTGTTATCATCAAAACCCAAAAGAGAGTTGTTCATACATTTTGTTCCAACATGGTCAGAGTCATTGATGACTGTACAGGCACTCTTATCAAACACCACTTTAAAACCACTATCACAGAATTGACTAATACTGTGCAGATTATGTTTGAGTCCATCAAAATACCAGCCATTTTTTATAGAGATAGCAGAGTTACTGATTGTTCCTGTACCAACAATTTTTCCTTGTTGGTTTCCTCCAAAGCCTACAATTCCTCCTTCCTTCATGATTAGAGTCTGAAACAACTGCTTTGGTTTTCCGATAAAGCATACTTGAAACATAAACATTATTATTCATGGGTACCCATGTCTCAATGGGTCCTTTGGGGTTAGTTCTGAAGGACTTTCTCCTTTTCAAAACCTTATGCCTCAAGCATTGTGGTTTGGATTTATTCAAGACTTTTGATTTAAACGTTTTTTATCTTGAACTCTTCGTTGCCATGGGTTTTGAACTTTTCTGAATCCTGAACTTAGTTGTTTTTAATTTTGATTTCATCAAAACCTTAAACTATGAGTTCTTAGATTCTGTTTTGTTCATAACTTTAGCCTGTTTGACTTCTGGATCAGAGTGAGAGTACATAACCTTCTTTAAGCATTCAAAACAAGGAGGTTTCTTTGTTTTTGTCGAAGTCTGAATCGTTTTGACAGATTCCGCTGTGAATTTTCTTTCTTCTCTCTTGTTCCTACTTATTCCACAGATTCTAGAAGCTATTTTGTTTATATCATCACCGCTAGTGATAGATTCTTCAAGAGAATTACCACTCCTTGCCAAAGGTCTATCAATTTTCTTGAAATTTGAAAGTTTACATTTTTCCAAAATTTCATTTCTTATCATGAGATTTTCGTTTTGGATTGACAGACACTTGTTTTGGTGTTTTACTACCAACAATTCAAACTATAGTTGTAAAGATTTTAAAGCTTTTGATTTATTTTGACAGCGCCCTGCAAGTTCTTTGACATTTTTAACATAATACTCAAGAGCTAGGTTAGAAGATACCTCATCATCTTCAGAGTCTAAATTGCTTTCTGTATCAGGGGCTTTAATGGCCATCAGACCCCAGTTGGTTTCTTCTTTTTTTTCTCATAATCTAATTCTTCATCGAACTTCTCCCATGTTGCCATAAGGCTCTCCTTGAGCTTCCTTTTGTAGCTCTCCTTCTTTGACATTCCCTTTTGTAACTCTGGGCAGTCAGCTATGAAGTGACCAATTTTGTTGCAGTTGAAGCATCCTCCTTTCTGATCTCCTTTCTTGGTCCTGAAGCTTGATCCTTAAGAGCAACTGCTTCTATCTGAGAATTTTTTCTTATTGGTCAAGTATAGGAACATCTCGGTTAAATAGGTCATCTCTTCAAGATCTGAGTCATTGTCAGATTCTCCAGCTGGAGTTTCCACTTCTGACTCAGCAGACTGAAGAGCTTTGGCCGATTTACCCTTGGAGATCAGAGCAATGGACTTAGACTTCTTAGTTGGTTCATCACCATCAAGCTCAATCTCATAACTTTTAAGAGAGCTTATTAGGTTCTCCAAACTTAGTTTGTCTAGGTCCTTTGCCTCCTGAATGACAGTGACCTTTGGTCTAAATCTGGCAGGAAGACTCTTAAGAATTTTCTTGACATGACAGCTACAGTATAGCTCTTCTTCAAAACCTGAAGTCTGGACTAAAGAGTTTGAAATCTTGAGTACATGGTTTAAATGTTATCTCCTTCCTTCATTTTGAATAATTCATACTGATGAACCGGCTGATTGGCCTTAGCCTCCTTGACCTGTTGATTCTCTTCATAGGTAGAGCAAAGTGACTCAAAGATGGATTTTGTTGTTGAACTGTTCACAATCTTTGTGGACTCTTCATGAGGTAGTCCATCCACCAGAATTCCTCTCCCTCTGTGATGCTTCTTGTAGATCTTCCTTTGTGCAGGTGTCAGACCCTTCCTGTCTGGCACAAGTCCTTCTTTATCAACTTCAAATGTAACACTTTCTTCAATGATGTCCAATAGCTCATCATCAATACCTATCATGTGACTATACATCTTGCTTTTCTATCAGGAAAACTGAGCAGCATCTCCATTAAAGGATGGAGATCTAACATATACATTGTTTTTATCAGAGGTTGAGGTGCAGGGCTCAGAGGTGTTGTTGGATGTTCCGGAAGCTGAAGTATCACTTTCATGAGTAGACATGTTTTTCTCTTTGGATCTTTAATTGTGGCACGGTTAAGTGGCAGAGCACAGACCGTACTCTAATACCAACTGAAGGTGAGAAAAACACAAGAAGGGGGATTGAATTGTGTTGGCTTTTTCTTGTTTCTTTTTCTTGGTGTTAATACTGGTCAGAATATGAGGTGTACAGATTTTGACTTAGGGTCTGAATGTAGTGAATAAGTACAGAAACACAAAGATAAAGACAAAGAGAGAAATAGCATATGTAACACCCTAATTCCCAACGTCGATTTAATAAATAATACGATCAAATTTAAACAAAAAGGATGTTACACATACTCATCAATCATTCATCCAAATAATAAATAACACGTCATATTTCAGAGTGCAGAAAATACTTCAAAAAAATATTTCATAAAATAAAGAAGTCTGATTCTCAACCGTCATTGTGGAAAATATCATAAGGATTTCAAATACTTAATCTTCATAAAATTAAATATTCAACGTCTGAACCCAACCCTAGTGTTACAGATCAGAGCACGTGATTATTCGACTACGTAAATAATTAGATAATAGCTATGGAAGTATATCTCCGTCGCCACCTTCTAAACGTCCCGCAATCTAGAGCTCCTCATTCTGAGTGTTTGTACCCCAAGAGTACAGACACCATAATACACAACAACAACAACAACAACAACAAAGGGGTGAAAATATTCATCATAACATATATTGGGATACATGAATTTTGCATAAATGGGCATAACATCATTGGTCATCATCTACAACATATTCACAATTTTTCATCAGGTTATATAACATCTTCACAGATCGTCATTATCATAGCTCATCAGTTTCAACACATTAAAGAAATGCACATAACACTCACAATACGTCAACATTAACATATATCACATATACCACATATACATCATGTACACCTAACGTTATCCATATGCAAATGCACTTCGTTCCTAGACCTATATGCATCCCGGTACCGGATCCTAATCAACATTTGTATGTCAGAGTTGTGTTACTGAACGTACATACAACCTAATCAACATTTGTATGTCATAGTTGTGTTACTAAACATACATACAACCTAATCAACATTTTTATGCCAGAGTTGTGTTACTGAACATACATACATCATTCGTCATTCATCATTCAACATGGTCCTAAATATGATATGATGCATGAGGGAAGACTCTCTAAATACTACATATAGCACATAATCAACAACTCACAATTACAACAGAATTAATCTATCAGACTCATCAATTATGGACAAGGTATGTTTTGTCGCTACTTTTCTTCATAGGCAACATTTACGTCATTATTTTTCAACATTATACAACATTGTTTTTACTTCATCATTCAACATTTTACAACATCGTCATTACTTACTACCTGCACCCCTTCCTCATCCTTGTTAAAACATTGTATTCTTCCTAACCTGATTCCCCCCATCGTTTAACCAACTGGTTAACTACCTTACTTCCTCATTATTCATAACATATGTAACCCGACTAACTTAATTTAAAAATATCTAGCAATTAATACATTATAATAACGTTAATACTAACATTATCCAATAATAATACTAATATTATCTTATAATAATATTAACAGATTAATATTTAAAAATCAGGGTGTTAGAGCATACACAAAGCAATTTATACTGGTTCCTCCCACAACACATTAGTAGTCTAGTCCCCTTGCACTTCCAAGGGATTTCACCATAATCACTACTGATTACAATTGCTCAAGGACTCTTCCAAGAGACTTCCCAATGCTCAAGCACCCTTTCAAGAGACTTCCAATGCTCAAGGACAACTCCAAGAGACTTCTAATGCTCAAGCAGGCAGGGAAGAGACTTCAAATGCTCAAAGGGCAACCCTAAGAGACTTCTATTGCTCAAGCACAAAGGCAAGAGACTTTTGATGCTCATGGTTTCACCAAGAGACTTATATGCTCAAGTTTCACAAGCAAGAGACTTCTAGTTGCTTACAACAAATACAAACAAACTTGTTCTTACACCAGATATATATATAAATGATTGGTGTAAACTAAACAAATGAACATACTCTTTACAACTCTAGGATTTCTAAGAGACAAACTTTGATAAGAAGAATCCTAAGTGTTTTGCGCTATTTGATTTGACAGAGTAATGACACAAAAAAAAATAGCAGAGTCTTGTTAATCTTCTTCATGGTCTTCAGCTCCTTATATAGGCCGGGATTTGAGAGACGTTGGAGAAGAGTGTCAGCGCATTAAGAGTCGTTGAAAAGCTTCAAAATAAGGACGTTGAGCCATTTCCTGATATGGATAGTTCCGTTGGATAGTTATTCGAAAATCATTTGCTTAAACAGGAATTATCCATTCATTCTTATTGCCCTTGAAGTTCTTTGTTTGTTTCTACACGTGGTCAGAAGAACAAAACTATGCTCGGATCCTTTGATGTGGACAGCTGCAAAAGACGACAAATCTGACGTGGAGTCTAGGTCCCTCAGGTTCTTCTGAAGTCTAAAGGTCTTCCAAGTCTAATGGGCTCTTTTGTGTCTGACTAGGTCTTCTGAGTCTGATGATCTCCACAGAGTCTAATGACCTCTTGGTCAAAATGCATTTCCTCTTGATCTCTTCAGCTTCTGAGAGGCGTCCTTTTCTTTTGATCCAATGTGTTGACTTCTGGTTGACCTTTCTTCAGATCTTCTACCATAATCTTTTGAGCTTCTTTTATGCTTCTGATGCTTTAATACATGTTCAATACTTGATGGATACATTCTATGATCCTGCACACTTGAAAAAATATTAGCATATCCAATTGCTCTTTAATACTTTGTTATCATCAACACCTTAGAGGAATTGTACAAGACCCTTCTTGTTCCAACATGTTAAGTTTCGTGATCGAACCCTGAAATGAGTGTCATCCCGAGCTTAACATGATGGATGAGGTAAGACTCCCTAAGACCAATTGGTTCGCCAGGAAGCCGTTAATTGAGAGATATAGCTCTATGGATTACAGAGTTGTGAGAAGCTAATAAATGGTTGCAGCCCTGTGAGACATATAAGCTATATAAGGATATAAAGATGTGTATCTTAGAGACTAAAGATGCTTTGAACCGGCTATAGCTCTGAGCGACACAGGTAGCTATACCTAAGCTATAGCTCTGTAAATCGCAGTAATGTTTTATCATAACTGAACCTAGATCTAAACCACAATTTCCATCTTGAGATTTTCTAAAGACTTTAACTGATTTCCCAAACTTAACCTTTTACTTTTATTGTTGTGACAATTGTTTTATTTTATTTTTCTCCAAACAAGTTTTTTGCCGAAAAGCTATGTGAAGCTATAGTTCCACAGTCTATGTGAGATCGATATATTTTTATATTATAACTTGTACAGTGTAACAGTGTATACTTGCACTTAGTCTTTTCATCTTAAAATACTCATAGTGTTTTGGGAGACACCATGAGCCCAGATTTAAAAAGTTTTTTAAACCAGCTTATGAAAGCTATAATCAGGTTCTGATATGCTTTTGATGATTAAAATTTAAATTTAATTAACCTGGAAAAGACTTAGGGGGAGCTTACAAATCTCAACCTTTGCATTATCAAACTCAATGGAAGCTTAAAAACCTCAGACCTTGAAGTCAACTTGTTAATTATATTAACAATAATTGTTCTAAATACTTGTGTTTGTCATCATCAAAAAGGGGGAGATTGTTGGAACAAAACTGGATTTGTACAATGCCTCTAAAGTTTTGATGATAACAAAGTATTAAAGAACAATTGGATATGCTAATATATGTTTAAGTGTGCAGGACCATAAATTAAAATTATCAAGGTTTGAACATATATAAGAGCATCAGAAGCACAAGAGAAGCTAAAAGACTTGGTAGAGAATTTGAAGGAAGGTCAACTAGAAGTCAACATTTTGGATCAGAAGAAGAGTTGCACTCAGAGGCTGCTTAAGATCAGACTCTGAAGGTCATCAGACTCTGAAGATCACCAGACTTTAAAGAATAGAAGACTCTGAAGGACACGTCAGACTTTGTCTTCTTCTGAAGGTGTCATTTTAAGATAGTACAGTTTGTCATCTTCTAAAGCACGTGTTAAGTCAAATTCAAGTACAAAAGGAATGAAACTGATAATTCTATTTGTAGCAATGGATTTCGAATGTCTTTTCAAACAAAATTATTTATATCAGGCAACATTCAAACATCTTTGATATAATGCTTCTCAACGACACTTAATACGCTGACACACGTCAACGTCTCACATTTTCCTCACTATATAAGGAGTTGAGGACTTGAAGAAATTAACAGGACTCTTCAATTTTAATTGTGTCCATACTCTGTCAAATTTAAAAGTGCATAAACACTTAAAGAATTTATTACTAAGTTCATATCTTGGAAATTCTAAATCTTAAGAGTCTTACTTTGTTTTGTAATTGTTTACACCTCTGATTGTATATCAAGTGTAAAAACCAAACAATATTTTATTTGATTAAGTTAGATTGTAGAAGTCTCTTTCAGTTATGATTGAGCATTTGGAAGTCTCTTGTTTTTGTGCTTGAGCATTAGAAGTCTCTTGGTTGTGTCCTTGAGCAAATTGTAATCAATTGTGATTATAGTAAAAATATCTTGGAAGTGCAAGGGGACTGGACTACTCCTGGATTGTTGGAAGAACCAGTATAATTGCTCTCTCTCTCTCTCTCTCTCTCTCTCTCTCTCTCTCTCTCTCTCTCTCTCTCTCTCTCTCTCTCTCTCTCCCCCCCTATATCTATCTATCCTTGTGTTTAATTCGCTTCATAACCAAATTCTGACTCAGACTCTGAACATAACAACATCTGACTCAGACTCTGACCAGTGAACACTTAGAAAACGTTTGAAAAATCCAACATAATTCAACCCTTCCTCCCCTCCCTTCTTGTGTTTTTCTCACCTTCAGTACCTCCATTGGGGAACAATAACTTTGAGTGCTTAATGAGATCAAGGTCAACGTCAAGCATTCCCTCGTAATGGGACCCACCAATATTTGTCATTAACATAAAGAGTTTTGCAATATATATGGGATGAATACATGTGATGAAGAGTTATTAGTTGACTCATTTAGAACTTTTGATAGAGGTGTTGTTAGCGATATTGAGTGTTTATTAAGTATTGTTATTAAAAAAGATTATAAATGAATGATCAGTACACATAAGACACATTTAAGTACTAAAAATGTAGATGCTCCGTTGTAGATGTTCTAAGGACATTGTTTAAGGAACCCACAAAAAAGAAATTTTGTCTTGAAAATACGAGTCAAACACATGCAAAAGTCATAACTACACAATGTTTGATGCCTCTTCTCATTCCCAAACCCTAGTTGTAACCACCTTTCTTCTTTTTATCTATAGAAGAGAGGTGGTTTAGGGGCAATTTTGATCCAAAATCACCCCTCTAAATTGTTTTTCCTTCTTTTTTAGTTAAAGAAGTAATTTCCATATATTTCCAGTCTTCTTTCATTTATTGTGATTTTGTCGTCTTTGCACGACTCTGTTAGTTTTAGTTTCTTATCTTTGTGCGATGTGTTTGTTTTTTATTTTCTGTCTTAGTGCGGTGCTTATTTGATTCATGTTGAAATCTTAGCTTTGAGCAAGTGCAGATCTAATCAATGACTTTGACATTGTCAACGTTGCAGATCCGTAGAATTGAGTATTCCAAAGACTTGAATGTATTCATATTTGTAGGCATAGGTACTATGTCGTCTATGAAGCTCGGATACTCCAAGCACGGAGATGTACCCATATCGGATACCAAAAACTCTCGGATACGTACCCACAAAGTATCGGAATTGATTATTTTAATTTTTAAACAAATTTTATCAGATACTTACAAGATATTCCACATATACACAAGGATACTAATAAGATGAAGGGTAAAAAAGTGAGACAGTGTTATAAAAAATCAGTGGAGATGTATATGATTCAATTTTAGATATGCATTAGTAGAATTGTTTCTCAATGAATCACTTAAATTTACACTTCTTGAGGATGAAGATGACGAGAGAAGAGATTCAATTAATCAACACTAGACAAAATTTGTGTTGAGTTCTTTTAATGATGTTTTTGTTGATATCCTAACATATGAATGCAAATATAATATGATCTATATTAAAACTTAACATTTTTTTTATTAAGATCACATGTATTATTTTTTTAAAAAATTGTGACTTTTATAATAATATAATAATAAAGAGTAATCAATGTTTATTTTCTTCAAGTATTTTACATGCATATAAGTTTTAGTATAAATTTTTTGTTAACGTATATGTGTACCTGTATTGTATCATACATGCACCCGTATCTGTATCCAAGCTTCATAGATTTATGCTATTAACATGGATTTTGTACGTTTGTATGTATATTCATCATTTTTGTTTGTAGCGAATTTGAATTTTTATTGTATCGATATACTCTATCAACTTGAATGAATATGGTTTATTTTTGTCAAAAAAAAAATTGATCAATGCAAAAGTTACTACCCTAAAGGCAACCGTTAGCATTTTCTTTAAATAAAGACTTAAGTACAATTTTTGTCTTTCTATTTTTACTCACTCGTGAAATTGGTCCCTATATTTTTTTGACAAAAAAAAAAGATGAAGTGACGTACTTGATGATGTGAAATGATTAACAACCATGAAATTACCGTATAAAACCCAATAAAGTTCAATTCAAAATTCATATTTGATATATCATCAAATTTTAGTCAAAAAATATGAAAGAGTAATCAAAATTGGGTGATTTTGAATGAATGAATGGATCAATTTGTTGAATGAATAAAAATAGAAGGACTAAAACTGTAATTAAAAACAAATGCATATTGTTTTTTGTATTTCCTTCCTTCCTTCATCGCCCCTAATCTTTTTGTTTTGATTCCAACCTAGAGTGAGAGAGGAGAGAGAGAGAGAGAAAGCGCGTTAAAAGACCAATTTAATCATCGATATTCTTCATCGTCTTCCTCTCTCTCTATCGCTCGATCTATCGATCGTTCCTTGATTCATCGATCATCGCATTGGTGTAACCATGAACGAGAAAGCCAACGTTTCTAAAGAGCTCAACGCCAAACACAAAAAGGTTCTCGTTCTTTCACTCTGTTTTTTCCAATAATCATATATTCATATTTTGTTCTTGAATCCACGATTTCATTTGGATCAATCATCGTTAATTCTTCAGATTCGATTCAATCCATTCATTGCCCGATTATTGTTATTATTTGGATACTTGTAACTTTCTAAATTCGAGGAGAATTTGAGTGGATCTTATTTGATTTGAAAAAAATAAATAAATATTATTAGAATCTCGATCGATCAAGTTCATCAGCATGAGGATATCTTTGATCAATTTGCATTTGTTGGAATGGATTTTTTCTTAATGGATGAATTGATCATGATATTTAATTTGGATAGTTTCCTTTTTCTCATTTGATTAAATGTTTTTTAAGCTAATTATTCAAATTGCATGCAGATACTAGAAGGACTTCTTAAATTACCAGAGAATAGGGAATGTGCTGACTGCAAAGCTAAGTACGTATCTATATCTATCTCACGTAATCTAAATCATCCAATTGCTGTCCTACATTCTAAGGACAGTAGGATACCATGATATTGTTGTTAAATTGTTGCTAAGCTATAGCGTAGCGGAATTTGGATACACTGCTATTGTTCCTCGATATGCTATTTAGTACAAAATCTGTCAAATGGCGGTTATAGCGGCGCTATAGCACTACTGTGTAGCAGAATTTTAACAACCAGCTATTTTCTGTGATTGACAACACTTCACCAACGTTGGATTATCTTTGTATTAAGTATTCTCAGGATTATTTTCTAATTTTGTTTCTTTTTTAATTTTATGGAAATTTTGATTTGCAGAGGACCAAGATGGGCTAGTGTCAATCTAGGCATTTTTATTTGCATGAGTTGTTCAGGAATACATCGAAGTCTTGGGGTACATATTTCAAAGGTAACAATGTTATGTTCCTTTGTATGGTAGAAGTTTTTGAGGTCTGTAAGTTTCTTTTATGATGTTGATGCTTAAAAAGGTAGTTTGATCTATGAGAAAGTCAGAAAACAAGTCACGAGGGAGACATTTTGTGCTATGGTTGTATCATATGGAAATATATTCTTTGTGAATTCAAGAACATTGAGTATCTTGTTTGCGTTATGGCTATGTTACTCCAATTGTATCGTGGAATATTAATTCAAGAGTATAAACTATATGTTTTGTTTTGAGACGCTATTGTTCGTTGTGAATTCACTTGTTAGATAAATACTAAAAAATGGTTTCCAACTTTGCAACATTAATGAAATATGCATTCTTGAATTGGTGATTTGACTCGAACTTTTGTTGATTGGAATCCGTTTGTCAATATATGGTTAGACTGTTACTTTATTAATGTGGATTTAAAGATCGCTAGGATGATAGTTTAGTTCACAAAATGTTACATTATAATTTTTTCCTTTTAAATTTAAGTCAATTATTAGTGTGACTCAATTTGACGTGAAACTACTGGAAAATTGCTCCTAGGTCATTTTTATGATTTTAGCTGTTGTTGTTATGCCCATGTTAACAAAAGGCTTTTTCTAATTTTCAACTTGCTACTACAATATTTTCATTATTATATGCTTACTTCATGGTTTTTCTGCAGGTTCGTTCTGCTACTTTGGACACCTGGCTCCCAGAGCAGGTTGCATTTATTCAATGTAAGTGAATCTAAATGGCAATGACCTTGTGGTTATTGAATTTTGCTAGTGTACATTTGTTATAGTATTCTCACTGTATTTGAATGTATGTGCATTGTTTTAAACAGCTATGGGAAATGAGAGAGCAAATAGTTACTGGGAAGCCGAATTACCTCCAAATTATGACAGAGTTGGCATTGAAAACTTCATCCGTGCAAAGTATGTTAGTTGATACCTGAACCAGATTGGTTTTTTTTTTTAAATTAGTCTTTGTACAGTTTGAAGTGTTTATTTCTTGTATGCCTGGTGAAGCTGACTCTTCGCTTTTATTCACGGCACATATTTGTAGGTATGAAGACAAGAGATGGGTTGCAAGGGATGCTAAGCCAAAATCACCTTCTAGACTGATAGAAGAGAAAAGTCCTTCACAATGGCAAAAGCCCGTGGAAAATACTTTTGAGGAAAGGAAGAAAATCCAACCATCAAATGCAATTCCTGCTACTAGAATTAGTGTTCTTGCTCCTCCCAAAGGACATGTGCAGGTCTCTCTCTCTCTCTCTCTCTCTCTCTCTCCCTCTCTCCCTCCCTCCCTCCCTCCCTCCCTCTCTCTCCCTCTCTCTCCCTCTCTCTCTCTCTCTCTCATATTGTAGTGAATTGTGTGTCATTTTAGTTCTAAACTCTGATTATGTAATCAGAGTAGACCCACAAGTCACTAGCATCTCTTTAGCAAATACGTACTATAAGAAGGGAAACGGTCTTCCCTTATCAACTTTGGAGCCATAACAAGTAAAATGCTTAACCTGAAATTTTATAAAGTTGCCCCTTTATTTTTAAGAAAACCGTCCCACTAGGTAGTTACATATCCTAAATGCCCAGTTTTGGATTACTTTTTGGTAAACCAAGGTATCCCTGCGTGCAGCTGTGGAGATTAATCCTTCGAGGTAACTAGATAAATTTAAGGGGTTAACCTCCGCCAGCAAATGTTTTTCAACGCGCACGGTTCAGGGATCAAACTCCTGGCCAAATTTTTTAAAATTTTGGGGGCATAATTAACAACTGATAAATTGGGGTTATCTGCCTTTTTTACCAAAAACCAAGTTTTAACAATAACATTTTTTACCAAAAACCAAGTTTTAACAATAACATTTTTTATCTAGGAAGAAGGAATATGGTGGGTAACTTTGGGTCACTTTGGAACATAGCCGTAATGTTGTCATGTCACTCTGTTGTTGTTTTTCTTTGTTAATCCTTGTCTCCCTGCTGGCCTGCTTTGAGTTCCACAGTTTTGATTTAAGACCTTAGATCTAAGACAAGTTATAAATATTAGAGTAGGTGTCCTTTACAGCCTCCTAGCCTTGTTTTGCTATGGGCAGAAACGTGAGTGATTTCTAAATTCCTGCTTCCATCGAATTAATCAGTCAGGCGATGATAAACGAGACAACGAGTTTTCAGATCTCCAGAACCTGTAGGCCGGATCTACTTCTGCTGGTTCCAGGAGATCTCCAGTAAGAAATCCATATTCCGGCTTGTCATCCCAAATGAGTTGGACATCTTGGGACCATCTTTTGACCTCCACCACCTGATTGGATGCTGTAATTGGACATCTTTTAACCTCCACCACCTGCACCAAATGGACCAGCGCCGCCATAACCGCCACTATAGCCACCGCCATAGTAGTTGCCAAGTCCTCCGTAGCTTGCGCTTCTTCCGTGGCTTGCACCGCCTGCAAGAATCCCAGGGCCGCCACCCCTTGCAGCAACCCCAGGGCTGCCATCTCCTACAGGAATCTCAGGGCCGCCACCGCCTGCTGGAACCCCAGGCCTTTATCGCCTACGCGAATCCCAGGACCGTCACTGTAGCCAGGACCGCTGCCGGTTTCGATTCCTCTTGAGCGATTAGCATGGCCACCTCCATCACAAGAAGGATTGTTGGTTGTAGAGGAGTTTTTGTACAAGTCGGTGAGGGCATGCTGCCATGTGGTTTGGTTTGACGTTGGGGAATAATATTTTCCCTAGATCAAATAACCAAGGGCTTATGATACCATGTGGAAAAGATTATAAAACTCAAAATATAGAGTACACAGTCAACTCCTTAAATCAAGGAGTGATATACGAAATTAAAATAAAGACTGAATCAATTGTTATCAATAATATAACTATAACTACTAAATATTTCAAACGTTGCTAAAAGATGGAAGTATGAGTGATAGGAACCAAAGGATCCTATAATTGAACCACACTAACACAACAAAAGAATGAAGATGAAACAGTTGTAATTAAGGAAAATAGGGTGCTTTATTGATACAAATGAAAATAGTAGTAGAGGGTTTCTCTAACTACTCCCAGAGCTTTGAGCAAAGCTCTGACACAACTCCGGCATACTCTAAAACTCCTAAGAATTCCCCTTTATATACAGGCTAAGAGAGAACATTCTAGTATTTAATCCTAATGGGCCAATTATTATTTAATCTTAATGGGACACTTACTAATAATCTACTTAAACCTAATTAACTACCTACTAATTACTTAAAACACCCTCTCATACTAGGTCCTAACATTGCCATTGCCACCGTCTTGAAAATCAGACTTGTCCTCAAGTCTGAGCTTGGGAATTTGCCTCTATCAAATACAAAGTTGAGCAATCCATGAAAAATAAGTAAACCACTCCAGCAGTAGTCACACTTTGCTGTCATAGGAGTATTGAGTTCTCCCGTCGCACTCGTCCATGGCGCCATTGTCATCTGCAACTCAGGGTACAGTGCAAATGGACGGATGTCCGGCGGTACTGGTTTGGGAGGAACCATTGCCGGTAGCGATGACCAGTAGCTTTGGCGAAGATGGAGTGGCGACTAGTGGCTCTCATTTATCATAACCTAACAGCCTTGCCCTTTGCCTCCATTTCACTCTTTCATGAGAGAACTACTGAGAGCGATTGTTGTTTTATTCACTAGAAGGTTTTGTGTGGAGAGATTGTTACGTTGTTGGTTGGATCTAATGATCTAATAGCCGATATTTCCACAAAGTCTCTTCAAGGACCAAGAGTTTATATACGACAAGCTCGATACATACAATTTGTATTCTCTAGCTTGAGGGAGAGTGCTCAGATACTTTGTAAATAAGGAATTAGGATCATTCTCTTCAGATTTGACTTTATCCTTTCCTTATTTTTAGCCTTGCCTTGTATGTGTATATTTAAATACCCTTTGTTATGAATAAATCAATTAGAAGTACAGTTTCCCCGTGATTTCCTCTCTGATATCAACTTGGTTGAGGTACATATTGATGTTGGTGGATGTTTGAAAAATATTATCAGTGATAACTATGACATCTCTTACAAAAAATAAAAAATTAGCTTAACATACATTTTCAATAGCTTACATGATAAATTATGATACTATGACATCTCTTACAAAAAATAAAAAATTAGCTTAACATACATTTTCAATAGCTTACATGATAAATTATGATACGGAACAATTAATTTCTTATCTTTTCTTGTCTAAAGGAAATTAATTTGCTTGCTCTTTAAAATTGAAAGTATCACAGTTTTAGTTTCCAGAGGTATAAAAATAATTAATCTCTAAAACAGGTAACTCCAGTGGCTAAACATCAGCATATTGAGAAAGTGGAACCTCTGGTGCCACAAGTGCAAGCTGAAACATCACAGATGACTGCTACAGCTTCTAATCCCCCTCCAAAAGTTGACTTTGCTACGGACCTTTTTGACATGTTGTCTATGGATGATCCAAATGAAAAGGGCTCTGACGCAGCTGATGCTACTGCTGACAATGATAACAACTGGGCAGGTTTTCAGTGTACGTTCTCGGTATACTTTTTAAAAAATGCAACTAGATGATGATCCGCATTGCGCGGCTGGAATTTATTTGTCCTCGTGATATCTAATATTATAATATGAGCTAGAATAGGTATATGAAGTTATGGAAAAAGTTAATCTGTTATTAGAATAGTGATGTCTTTGAATGAGAGGTTTATGTAATACATGACCACAGACCACTTAAAGAACATTTCTACTAATGAAAAATCATGTGTTGATTCTAAAATAGCAGTATCTTATATTTTAAACTTTGACAACCCAATCTCTAATCACTTAAAGAACATTTCTACTAATGAAAAATCATGTGTTGATCCTAAAATAGCAGTATCTTATAGAATTTTGTCCCGTTAATAGTAAATTCATATATTTTACATGTCTATCAATTAAACTGACATTCATAGAGGCTCGATAATGTTGCGATTATCTTGTTATCTCTACTGTGGTTTCTCATAATAAGCATGTTTCTAACCTAATAATGTCGAGTATGAATATCAATGAAAGTTACTGTACGAGAATACTCAGAGAAAATGGATTAAAACAATTAAAACTTTTTTTTAAATAAATTGGTTGGTAGAATGAATAAAATTTAAAATGAAGAATGTCTAAAATTGGTTTAAAATTTTGTTAGTACAGTAATGAAATTAGGAATTTGATAGAATTTCAATGCTATGTAAAACCTTCAATCATTATCTCTAACTAACTTAGTGGAAGATCCATTGGTATGATTTTTATATGTTGTAATGAAGGGATTTATAGACTTTTTTGTTTAACGGGAGTTAGGTGTTTTGATGCTACATTTTCAAAATGGAAAAGATAGGAGACAAAAGGGTAGGTAGGGGATGAGAGAGGTTTGGGTGAATAGTCGGCGAGTTATAGATGAGAAATGGATGAACTGTTTTCCATGATCACACCTCATCATTTTATGATGTGCAGTATAGGTGATTAGGTGTCAATCAATTATACTGTGGTTTTATTATATATATTATAATAGAATATAGACAATAGTTTATAGATATGGGAATGGGAGCCGCAGCACAATAGTGTTTTCTGACATTGTTTTTGAGGATTTGGAGAAGCTTCTTTTGATCGTTTTGTATTGCTATAATTGTTGCAGCTGCTGCAGAGACGTCAACAGCTGAGAAAACTGACCCCAGGAAATCGGTTGAGAGTACACCCCAGCCTACCTCTGGAATTGAGGATCTGTTTAATGACTCATCTTCAGTGACACCAAGTTCTTCTCTTGAAAAACCACAAAAAGATGTAAAAAATGATATTATGAGCCTTTTTGAAAAGGTTAGTACAATGCTTTTTAAGTTTGTTAGATCCTTCTATGACTTGTTATGGTTAGTCTTATTGAGTTCTTTCACGTCATATGAGCCATTACGAGTTAATTTAGTGAGTTCTTTCACGTCCTATGAGCCATTACGAGTGAATTTAGCTGCTGGTCTCTTTCTACTGATGGCTTGTTTTGTTTTGGTATTTCAATATAATTTTACCTTACACAGTAAATGGGATATATGCAGAACAACAATATAGTGTCTCCATTTGCTATGCATCAACAACAGTTGGCTATGCTGGCACAGCAACAGTCTCTTCTAATGGCAGCAGCAGCTGCTGCTAAATCTGCTAGTGGGGATGTGAAATATCCTGCTAATGTACAGCAACCTGGTTCCAACATTCCTTTCCAAAGTTGGCCAGCTGCAAGCTGCCCAATTCCAGGAGTAATACCCATGGGTGGTCAGGGAGAATTGCAGAAAATAATGCAGGTAATAATCCATGTGAGCTTTAGTTTAATGATTGACGATTTATTCTTATCTGTTCTGCAACTTGTTTAACTTCTTCCTTCTTGGTCAGACAATAAACATGACATCCGCTCATCCAGCAGTGAGCTCAGTTCAGTATCCACCATCTAGGTACGCCACTAGTCTGTACATTTAAAGGGGTTAAATTTAAGTATTGATAGCTGATAGGGATTGATCTGAGGTTGCATGATCTTGCTGCATAGAATTTTGAATAATCTTATGTAAGGTGCCAATTAGAAGCAAACATAGTTCCACAAATGTTTCACCTAGTGTTAATCCTTGTACCAGATAAAATCTCATTCATTTAGTCATGGATATTTCATAATTGTCGATTTATTTCTTCAATTTTTTTATCATACTCCTCCTTTTGGTTAACCAAGTTGCCAATTGTTGCAGTTTTTTTACAATGCCGCAAGTTGCTCCAGTTAATGGCACAACGACAACGGTAGCAAGTAGACCTCAATCAGCAACTCCGGTATCGACAAACACTACACAAACGGCGAATGATTATGATTTTTCCTCGTTAACACAAGGAATGTTTGCGAAACCCTGATTGGCTTTTGTTTAATATTTTTCCCCTTTGTGGGTCATACATACCATGGAAAACTAGTTAAATTTACAGAAAAGTGCACTTCCTTTTTCACCTTTCCCTTGACTCGTCCTTGAGTTGTAAACCATTTGTAGAGCTACTGAGCTAGTTCAATTCTTCCTCTATTTTTTATATGAAGTTTTTTCTCTTCTTTCCGGTGATTGCTTCATTTGTATTGATAGGTGTATTTTTACAATAAAATTTAGTGTTATTTTTATATGGTCCTGTATTTCCTTCCTCGTATAGCTTCTGGACTACGCGTGTTGGGTCTTCCACTATGATGTATAAAAACTATTATTATATTTTAAATATTGGAAGTTGTGTAATTGTTACTTAATTTAAGTGTTGTGCACAATGAAAATTTGATGAACTAAATGTCTTTAAAACTTGATATTTTGTTCAAACCCTCTGCAAGTGTAAGTAGGATTTTAAATAAAATTCAGATTTTGAACTCCGAATTATGTATTGATTTGCCCTTTACATCTCTATATTTTAATAATGGGTATATTAACAAATAAGCTACACCAATTAACTTGTACAATTCACAAAATTGATTTGAATTATTTTAAGATCAAATAGTTTGTCTCATAAAATTAACAAATTTTGGTTATGGTCTTTTCATAAATTTCGTAGGTCTTTAGTCCTATATATAAATAAATTGGAAGTGTAGTGATATCATTTTGATTTTCTGGTTTTGTACTGGTTTGCTGTGTATTGTGCATTTGTTTCTTTAGTTTTGGTTGCATAGTCATGCTACGTGTGGTTTGGAACAAGTTTCACAAGAATATAATCAATAATAAATCTAATATTTTCTTTCCATATGGCTTAGGCATGGTTAAAGTCAATTGCAATGGTACAACATGGCCAAATTGAAAGAATATAAGAGACTGAATTTCTTTAGTGTGCACTGCATACTGGAAATGGTTTCTTAATAACTTGGTGTTGCTGGTACTTTGACATAGAAAATGGAGATAAACCTCCTTTTATTATCATTTTTTTTACTTAAGTTATGCTCTGTATAAACCAGAAAATAGTGAATTTCTTTAGTGTGTATTGTATATTGAAAATGATGTTGTTACTGGTACTTTGACATTGAAAATGGAGTCTAAACCTCCTTTTATCATCATTTTTTACTGTGAGGAAGTTATACTCTACATAAACCAGAAACAGTTGCATTGCATATGTCATGATGCATATGATTTTCCAGTCTCATCACATGTTTTAATGATTTTACTGTAAATTATGCTCTGTTTTTTTTTTTTTTGACAAATCTACCTATGTTTTTTATTAAACCTGAAATAGAATAATTTTTACGTCCTAAATCAACGCTGAGGAGAAAAAACTAGTATTTCAAATTTTAGCGGGATAATAACCAAGTAATATTTCTCTTGAGTGGGCTGAAATCAAAATATACTTATTTTTTAGGGACAAAATACAATACTTTCAATTTTTTAAGATATGACGATATAAGAATAATTTTTGGTGACAACTTGGGTACCCATCAATAAAAGGTGGGTAACACAATCCATGCTGAGTTGACACCAATCAAAGTTATTTGTTTGTTTTCTATTATTTTTAATGTTATATAAATACATTGTTTTGATTGGGCCAACTCAACATGGGTAGTATTACCCACCTTTTATTGATGGGTAAACAAGAATTTCCCATAATTTTTTATAGTATTAAAATCAAAATTCGCTACTTTATATGGACAAAATTACCCCCCTATTTTAATTAAAAAATCATATGAAATAACGATGTAGAAAACTTACATTGAATCCTAAAAGTGTTTGTTTAAACTGGCATATGGTATACTTTTTTTTTTTAGCAAGAGTAATAACCGTAACAACGGTTGATTTTAGAGGCTCAAGAAGAAGGATTCACTCTCATTTGGATTTATCTTTTAATAGTAGTTAGTTGTATGCTATATACACACACATGTAACTGCTTCAAGTAAAAGATCTCTACATGTTACAGACCCACAATATTTTCTACATTGCCATTGTGGCAGCTGGGAAGAGCCTATCTAAGAAGGTATATACACCACCTCCTAACAGCATTGCTCCACTGTCGAACAAGCAAATCACGACACGTATCAGAAACATGGAAAATACAAGCTATCCAATTAGGAAGTGGATACTCTTGAAACTAGAAAATAATAATGTGATGCAGTGTAAGGGGAACACAAGTGCAAAGTGCTTACTGAAAGTTCAAAAACAAATTACCTTATAGGATTGATCCATGCTGAGTACTTGCGAAACGAAAGCAAGCTCTGTAAATACAGATTTGAATTAGAAACATTGTTTTCAATGAGAGATCTATATCTTAAAGAAATGCTTTAAGGTTATTTTATAAAAACAAAACAAATCATGTATGAACCTGTAATGCCCCAGCAAAAGAAGCAGCCAAAAGTAAGGGAGAGATGTATCCTGTTGTGTATGTCAAAAGCAAGCTTCCTCCAGTCACTGGATTCTGTACAAAAATATTCATTTCCTTCATTTGCATAAGAGTGACTAAATATGCAAATCATGGTTATCAAATCGAGATTCAAATCATGAATCGGAAGAAAATTTTCCGGATTGTGAATTTAATCTTATTATGAATCATAAGATACATTTTTCAGCAAAAACAAGTGATATAGCAAAATTATAAGTTAAATAATCCAAAATCTATGTCATAAATCAAATGAAAAAGAAAAATGTCTGGCTATACAAAATTCACTAAAAAAGTAGCTGACTATACAGAGTTTTGGTAATGAATGATAGAATACACACACACACATGTATCTATTGGGTTGATTTTTGTATCGAATCGAGATATGACTCGCATGTATCGTAAGATACTCGTAACGATGATGTGTGCATATTCCTTGATATGCAAACATAAGTAACTTGACATATTAGATTTAAAATGCTACCAATAAAATCTATTTGACCGGTGAGACAGCTGAGTTTTTAAACTGACGAACTGAAACTAATAAGCAAATAAAACTGGTTTACCCTTGGTTCTTTTCCAATACAGCATATAAACGTTTACATCAAGAAGCAACAATGGTTACTAACAGGAGTACCTTGGATGCAGCGACATATCCCAGAAGGGTGGCTAGAACAGGTGTACTGCATGGTGAGGCAGCTAATGCAAATGTAAGCCCAGCCAGGTATGCTTGCACACCTAAGAGTAGAATTTGTTCATGTAAAATGCTCTGCATTAAAATCAATATTGAAAGAACTAAATGTGAGCACAAGAGCACTGACTTGATGGAAAATTGGCGGCTACTGATTTTGGATCAAAACTGTCGAAGAATGAGGGGAGCTGTAATTCAATGATCTGCGGAAAAAAATTCAAGGTGAATAACAGACAAATATAAAGAAAAATGTCCATTCAAAGAAATTTTTATAGTTTATTAACTTTCAAAAACTTGTTTCAGTGAATCTGTTGTATATCTTCCTGCTAAAGTAACTAATTTAGTCTGAATATTTTGATTATGTAATTTGATCTTAATAGTTAAGAGTAAAAGAAACTACATCTCGGTAAAATATAAGACTGCTTTTATAGACCTAAAATACTGTAATTTCTTACGGTATTTAAATATCTTATTTAGAAGAGGTTGAAAAAAAAGGTTCCAAGAAATTCAATGAATAACACTGCCAACTGAGAGTTAGAGTATGAATATTGTTGTAAACACAAGGAAATTAAGCATTAAGATAAGAAAAGTGATATCACAGATTTGGATTTGTTTCAGTACCTCAAGAAGGTTCAGACCCATAATTACAGCCAAACCAGAAGCAGCCACAGGTAATCCTTGGCCAATCTGTCCATAAGCCTTTCCTGCAAAAGACGCTCCTACGCCGAGCAGTGCTAATGTGGTTGCAAGACCCAAGGAAAATGCTATGGAATCTCCAATAACCTAACAGGAAGAAGACATTGTTGAATGAGAATAAAAGAAAAAGGTGTATGGTGAAATCGATTGTTTGAACTACAAAAGTCGTTTTTCATACATAGGCTCAACTGCTCAAGGCAATCTATAAAAATAAATATAGAAGATACTATTGCTATTTACATTATATGATATGCCTATACAACAAATATAAAGATCATATTATATTTTAAACAGACATCATTCTTTGCGAGAATTCTGTCTCTGTATGTGTTTGTGGAGCACGAAACACTCAAAACAGAATTTGTCGAAAACCAAGAAAACAGAACAACAAGTGATGAAAATAATACTTATGAGAAAATTCATACATGAAATGTTATGGGTCTTGGTGATGTCCTCAAATATGCAGCTAACAAAATTTATATTCCGTGAAGATAGGAAGTAGAAGGATCAAGAGACCCAACATCTAAGCATTTGACATAGAAAATGTCTCTTCTGTTCTAAAGAAAGCATGTCCTAAAGAGCAATACGCCGGTTATAAAATGCTGCCATATATTAGTACCTTTCACCTTAGTGAAAACCTAGAACACTAGAAACTTACACTTTCCTAAGCAATGGTGTCTAATGACATATCCCTTATTACATTAGTAATAAACAATAGTAATAAGAGAAAATCAATCTTCAAATAGGGCCATAAAAATGGATAATAAGAAGAATAATATCATATGGATTAACTCAGGCGGTAAGAGATTACCTGTGCTCTGCTTTTTCCAGAGCCAAAAGCCCCTGCCATATTATAACAGATTTAGATTTTAGGCATTTTAAAACGTTTTTGGTACCGAAAAACGTAAAACAACACCAAGCTTACCAATGTAACCGAGAGTTAGCGGTAACACACTAAGCGTACAGGGAGAAAGGCTGGTTACAAGTCCTGCCCCATAAATTACAGCCAAACTGTAAAGTTGAATAAGAAGCATATAAAAAACCATAAACACAAGTTTCAATTATTAGGAGAAATGATAGAAATAAAATCATTCGGCGGAATTTATAGTGCACCTAGTGAAACTTAGGGACGATAGTTGGTCCAGAACTGCTTCATTGGCCTGTTGTCCCGCTGAAAATAGAATGCCTCCAAACCAGTCACCGAGGCCTCCATCAGCCAAAGTAAAAACAGGAGCAACCATTTCCTGATTAAAAAACACAATTCTTGTTCCTGAGAACTATACCATGACCAAACTACCCCAGAAAAATAAACAAATCAAAAGACATGAATTCTAGAAGACATTAATGCAAAAAGACATAGAAACATCTCAAAGATTCACACCAACAGAGATATTTAAACTTACAGCTTTTGCGGTGACTGGAGCAACCAATTGTGCAGCTGAAAATTTGACAAAAATACCAATCAGTAGCATATTTCATTCAAATTAACCACTAGCTAGGTTAAGAAAACATTGAGCATTACCTGTGAATCCACCAATGAATGTCATAATACTATTTCCATCAATCTTCGACTTCGACTTCGACTGAAGACAATTTTCATGTTCGGTAGTAACTTTTTTGGTGGGAACAATATGCCTTCCTGTAAGAAGAACATTAAACTTGCATTTGGAAGAACTTATTTGAGCTTATCTTACAGTCAGTGAGTATAAACGCTTGTAAAAATAGTTAATGATTTTTCAACTTATTTTAATAAGCTTTTCAAGAAAATAGCTTACAAGAAAAGTTGAACTGCATAAATTCAGCAATTGTTAGGAAGATGTGAGTTTGTATGGTTACCATGAGCACGGTTTGTGATTCTGAGAGATTGAAGAATGTTACTGCTGCTGATGCTCATGCTCATGCTCATACTAAAACTCATCTCAATTTTCAATCAGAGTGTTACTTTTTTGTTGAAATGAAGAGAAAAGAAAATCAAGTTTGATGGGAAATTGGAACACGGAACAGAAGAACCAAGAGTTGTGGCGGTTATCTATGTTTCGTTGCTTAATTTGGATGCTTCTGCTTTTTAGGACACAAATTTCCATTTTTTTTATACAACAAACAAAACTCTAAATTCCATATCAATAATAATACATTTCTATTGTCAAAAAAATAATAATAATAATAATACAATTCCTTAAAAAAAATACAGATTATGTATTAATTAATGCTATTTCGTTTCTCACTCTCTGCACTTCTCACACGCTCTCCAAATCTTGCGTAAAAAATATAATATTATACATCAAAATGGTGGAACCATTTTCCAATCTCAACATATGCGGGTGTTCTCAGGAACAAGATTATCTTTTTTTTTTATGATTTGAAAAGAGTTTTTTTCTTATTTTTTGTTGTAAATGTATTTTTTCAAACAATTCGAATTCTAAATTCTCAAAAAAAAATAAGTGCTTCAGATTTTATAGTTCAAACACCCATTATACGCCATACTTCGAATCATATATAAGGGATGTTCCAATTATAATATCTAAAATGCTTGTTATTTTTTAGAGCTATGATATATGAACAACTCACACTACAAGAAACATTGCATTTTCCCAGGGATTTAAGCCAGGAGCATGCACTCCTGGCAAAAAAAACAAGGGATAAAGCCAGGGAAGCTCCTGGCAAAATGCCAAAGCAAATGGCGCGCACATGATTCCTTATACCAGGGGCAAGCCCCTCGCAAAATGCAGTTAGCCCTGGCATAATTCTAGGCGGTAGATTTGAATTTCAAAATGGGGAGGGCCTTTACCAGGGGTTGACCCTGGGACACAGCAGACAAGGCTTGACAAGACCAAGCTCTGAAAAAAGCTGCAAAAGCTGGCATGCGAGGGGCATAACCCCTGGGAAAATGCGTTAAGGCCTGGCTTTTTCTGACCAAATTGGACCGTTCTGACGCCAATTTGCGAGGGGCATATCCCTCGGTTTGGCCTTGGCATAAAATGTACTATATTAGCGTGTTTTCTTACATCAGTAACTTAGAAAAATTTTAGAAAAAATTCTTCTCTTCATCTCTTCTCTTCCTTTCTTCAACACAACACACACCAATCTTTCTCCAACAACACTAATTTATATTACTTTGGTAAATTTCTTTATACTTATATTTTCTTGATTCAATTTGTATCTTATATATATTGACATATAATTTCTTCGTTGTCATTTGCATGTCAAAGTGAAGCTGCCTCCTCCTGTGATTCTTTGCTCAACTTGGTTTTGGAACTTTTCTTTGTGAAGCTTGAACAAGTTAGTAGTTTCTCTACTTTAAATTGTTGATATGTTATAAATGTTGTTATGTAATTTTTTGAATTTGTTAATTAATGGCTGAATATATAAGTGTATGTATAACTTTTTTGGATCTGTTATATATAATTTTTTTTGGAATAATGATGTTAATTAATGGCTGAATAAATTAGTGTATGTATAATTTTTGAATTTTTAAAATAATAATGTGTTATATTTCGAATTTTTGTTTTTTAGAATAATAATGTTGTTATATTTCGAATTTTTTTTACGGAATGTATAAATTTTTGAATTTTTTTTAGTGTATGTGTGTATTGCATGTTGAATATGTTTTTTTTAGGGTATGTTATAATTCAATTTTTTTGTATACATGTTGTTATATATATTGTTTTATACCTGTTGTTATATATTTTTTTTAGGGTATGTTATATCTGTTAAATATATAGTATTGGAAAATAAACATAGTCTTATATTAAGTTTTTAATAATAACATTAGGTTTCACTAAATTGTGTATACTTTTATTTTAATGTTGTAATAATTTCTCCAATATCAAAACTGTTTTTTTTTATTTTTTTAGAATTTTAAACTGTTTATTTTCAAGTGTAATAAATTATAATAATGTTTTTGATATGAAATTGTATTTTTTTACAACAAATCTATTTTTTCTTAATTATTAAAACAAAGTAAAACTGTTTTTTTAAAACAAATTATAATAATAATGTTTTTGATATGAAAATGTTTTGTTAACTAAAAAACTTTTTTATAAGTAATTGGAATAAAAAAAATTAATATAAATGAATAATTATTAAACTAATATTATTTAAAGACTATTTTTTTTAATTATAAAAGTGTTTTTAATTAGTAGTGCGTAAAGAAAAATTTTGGCATAAAAAAAGTTCGCACGTAAAGAAATTTCGTGGAATATTTTTAGTTAGTATACAAATATTTCGCGCGTAAAGAAATTTCGTGCAATTTTTTTAGTTAGTATTCAAATATTTCGCACGTAAAAAAATTTATTTATTAAAAACAGTTTCGCGCGTAAATAAATTTCACGAGATTTTTTTTAGTTAGTATAAAAAAAATTCGCGCGAAAAGAATTTTATTTATTAAAAATAGTTTTGCACCTAAAATAAATTTGTGCGTAAAAAAACATTATACACAATATAGTAATTATAGGTTACTTGGATAAATAAATATTTTTACTCGTTACGTGATCGACTATTTAGTCTTGTTGATTGGACTTATAATTTTTTGCGTTAGTACGTAGCGCTACTAAGCAAAAAATTACTAATCGTGAAATATGTGAACATTATAGTTAAACGAGCAAAAGATGGAGTATTATCAGCATTATCGTAGTTGGATGTATGACAGAACGTTACCGGGAAGAAGAGGATTAAAGCCCCATTTTGTGGATGGAGTTCAAGTATTTATTGCATGGGCATGGGTACAGCAAGTTTGTAAAGATGAGGGAGGGATAAGATGTCTGTGTGTTAAATGTACCTGTAGATATATAAAGAGTGACCCCAGAGAAGTCAAGAAACACTTGGATAGAGTTGGATTTATGCCTGATTATTGGGTTTGGGTTTATAACGGTGAAAAGTTTCAAAATTTCGGGCAAGGAGTCAATGCACAAGCTTCGAGTAGTGGAACAAATGTGGAATACAATGAACAATTCAACGATGAACAATTCAACATGATGGATGATATGGTCGCTGATGCTTTAGGTGTGGAACTGTCTTACGCTGATGATGTTGAAGATGAACAAGGCGAACAACTCCCAAATGAGAAAGCACAAAGATTTTACCAATTGTTGAGTGAATGTAATGCCCCATTGTTTGAAGGGTCTTCGGAATCAAAGTTATCTGTGTGTGAGACTTTTAGCTCATAAGTCGAATTATAGTGTTGCTGATAAAGGTGTGGATGATGTTACGAAGATGTTGTTGGATGCGACTCCATTTAAAGATAATTTGCCAGGAAGTTATTATGATGCTGAGAGGTTGGTGATGAAGTTGGGATTAAAAGTTAAAAAGATTGATTGTTGCATAAACGCCTGCATGTTGTTTTATGACAATGAATTTGGGATAAATGACGGAGCATTGGAGGAATGCAAATTTTGTGGAAGTCCACGTTATCGTGTCGGCAGGCGAGGGAGAATTCTGAATAAGTCAATGTTTTACTTGCCAATAATACCAAGATTACAAAGGTTGTTTGCATCGATGAAAACGGTTAGTCAAATGACGTGGCATCATTCAAATAAAATTATCGGAGTCTTGCGACATCCTTCTGATGGTGAAGCCTGGAAACACTTTGATCAAGTATATCCTGATTTCGCAGAAGATCTGCGAAATGTAAGACTAGGATTGTGCTCTGATGGTTTCACTCCATATATCCAAGCATCAGCAAAACCATACTCTTGTTGGCCGGTCATTGTAACCCCCTATAATCTCCCTCCTAAGATGTGCATGACAAAGCCCTACATGTTTTTGGCTTGTATTGTTCCGGGGCCAGATAACCCTAAAGCAGGCATAGATGTGTTTCTACAACCTTTAATTGATGATTTGAAGAGGTTGTGGATTGGAGAATGGACTTACGATATTTGAACCAATTTTTTTTCCTTCTAAATCACAGAAATATAGCAAACTCGGCAGTTTGTTCTCGGTATGGAGAACAAGATGAATCTTTCCTCCACTGTGTCCGTGACTGCAAGTTCTCTAAAGTTATCTGGCAAAAAATTGGCTTCTCTAGCCCAGCTTCTTCTCTGCCATTTATGTGCATGACTGGATCAAAGAGGGAGCAAACTGCGCTCGCTCCATTATTTTCCTTTCTGGATTGTGGTGGACGTGGAGGCATCGAAACTTGATGTGCTTCAATAATGAAACTTGGTCTATAACTCGCCTTTGCATCAACATTAATAACTCAGCTGACCTCATTAGTTTTTGCTTGCAAAATTCTACTTCTGCTACTGCTTCTGACCGGTCAATGAGATGGAACAACAACGGTAATATCTGCACAATTCTAAATGTTGATGAAAGTTGTATCAGGAACCCCACCCATGCGTGTTTTGGTGGTGTTTTCCACAACAATTCATGCAGCTATCTTTCAGGCTTCTCGGGTTTCATCTACAACTCCAAAGACTTTTTGTTGGCCGAACTTTCTGCAATACACCAGGGTCTCAAAATGGCAATAAACATGGGGATTGAAGATTTGGTGTGCTACTCGGACTCCCTCCTTTCCATAAACCTCATCTCCGGTGACACCTTGCAGTTCCACATCTATGCAGTTCTTATTTAGGATATTAAGGAACTTTTGGCTACTCGAAATTTCTCTATTCATCATACCCTTAGAGTGTGTTTGGATGAGGTAATTAAGAAATTTTGAAGAATTTAGAATTCTAGGTAATTTAAATGATTCAATTAAATTGACTTCATTGCTAAATATTCTTGTTTAGATTGAGTAATTTATAAATTTCATTGTCATCATTTTTGGGCAACTTTTATAAATTTTATTTTTTTGCCAAATTTGAAAATTGAAATTAGGGGTCAATTTGTAAATTTCAAAAAATTTGAGGGGTCAATTTATAATTTTGAATAAGTAGAGGGGTAAATTTGTAATTCCCAAAAAATTATTAGGGGTCAAATTGCAATTTTTGTAAATGTATTGGGGTCAATTTGAAAATTTTGGAAAATTTGAGGACCAAAATGCAAAATTTAAAAATTATAAGAATGAAGAAATTTGAAATTCTTAGCTTTTAGGTGTCATTTGAAATTCTCTAATTTAACTTGAACAAAAAAATTCATAAATTTTCATCATTTTGAAAATTCTCCGTATTATTATTCAAACAATGAAATTCATCTAAAAGTATTTGAATTCTCTCAAAACATTCTCTCATCCCAGCACACTCTTAGAGAAGGCAATCAATGTGTAGATTTCATGGCTAAGTTGGGAGCTTCACAAATGCTGAGTTTATAATTCACACTTCTCCTCCAGAGGATTTGCTCCCTCTTCTCAAGACGGACGCTATAGAAACCCCCTTCATGAGACGCTAGTTCTTTTGTAAGCGGAAAAAAAATTGGTGGTTGGGTATGGGGGAGTGAGGAATACAGTGAACCGCGAGTCATCATCTCGGGAACGAGTGACGTAGGCAAGCCACTGACCTGCAAACTCCTCCGAATGGTTCATCATGGATTCACCACGTGCAAGGCATCAGTGTTTCAATTTTTTAGACAACAAAGGGGAAAACACTGGTAAAACACCCCCAAATTATGATTCACCTCCTTAATTTAAATAGAGGGAAATGTTTAGGGTTTAAGTAATCACGTGCATCATCCACCACATACCCCAAGATGCAAGTTCTTGCCATAAAATAAGTATATAAATATTAAAACTACTGAGTCATTTTCCGATGTGGGACTCACTTTTCTGTTATTCATTTTTCCTCTCTATATCTTGATTAAACCATATTACACCTAGGAATCTTCAAGAGTGTCATAAACATTTTTTTCAAAAATAATTTACTCGTTAACTAACATATACCTGTTTACTAGTTTACTAGCTGAAGCTGATATAATGATTAGAAAACAAACATTACATGTTTTTTTGCGCCTAAAATCATCAATAAACTCATTGGCCATTGTAGCAGCTACCACAACAAGTAGAAGTGCTAACAGCAAAGTAAGGAGCAACATGAAAGAAAGACAAAACTGCACATACTAAGAAGTAACAATTGGAAACCCTTCTGAATTTTTCAAACAAGGACTTAGGGAGGAACATGGCTAATGTATACTTTGTAGTTCTCACACAATTGTCACCATAGTTCAAAAGACTAGACATAGCTAGTTCTGGATTGTTGCAATAGGCTTTCCATGATAACCAACTAGCAAGGACCTCCTATAACTGAGGAATTGAGTGAGTTGCAAGCCATCATCAATAAATTGCATGATGTATTTTATCTAACAACTCGGTAGATTCATTTTACTCTACACTGAAGAAATAGTGAGATTCTATTTTGTAACTTTGTTTCTATATGTCAATACATGCTCATATCTCCGGAAGCCACCTATTTCTCTTCACATCATGTTTCCTTTTTGTACTGGCAGTGAGTACAATCTTTCTAGAAACTAGGGTTTCTGTGCTGTGTTTTGGTCATGCCTTGGGAATGATCCCGAGGTTACTATTTGTAGCCTTTTTTGGGCCTACCCGGTCATGGTTTTGGGCCCAAATCGTAAAGGGCCAAAACCATGACTAGGGCGCCCTCATAAGCTGCTGAGGGCGCCCCTCGAGGGTGCCCTTTAGGAAGGTCACCTGTCATTATTTATGACTGTAAAGTGGGCCCTGTGCCCTCTTGGAGGACGTCCAGCCTTATTCCAAGGGTTCACACCCTTGTCTTTAGGGTCTCAAGTCCTAGATGGTGAGATCTACGGTCCACAGCCCAACAAGCACGAGTCTTGGTACAAGGCGAAGTGATTAATCTGCGTGTAGCTCGCCGCGTCCTTTGGACTACGTGTTGAGGACGCCTCTTACTGGGATCCGACGGCTGACGTGAGGCGACCGTTCGCTCTCGCTGACGTGTCCGAATCGTAGCGGTTCTCGGAAATCGTGCCAACTTAAGTGACGTCATCTGCGCGTTTTCCCAGGCTTTTTTACTTTAAACTGAACGCGGATCTACTTACCCTGTCTGTACTGTTCAGTTGTGTCTTTTCACTTTCCTTCTCCTTTCTTATTCCGAAACGCACATCCTTCGCCAATTGCAAACAGTTCCTAGAATCAACGCGCTTCTCCAGAATCAAATCAGTCCTTTTCTTCGTCCGGCTTTTCTTCATTCAAAACAGGTAATCCCTTTTTTAGAATTCATCCTCTGAACGTTAGCGCTTCGTTTTTTGTAGTTCAAATTAGGATATGGTAGTTATCAGGGAGTGTGACGGGAAGGGCAACGTACTATCTCCGGCTAACTCGGAGGAAAGGGATGCGTTATTGAGAGAGGCGGTTAGACTTGCGAAACGATCGGACGGAACCACCGATTGGGTTGCCTTTGAAAATGCCTACTATGGCCATTCCCTTTTAGGGGAGTTTTCGAGCGACTCGAGTGATAGTGAGGAGAAAGACGATAGCGGGAACTCATCTGATTGTATTATTCTTTCTGTTCGTCCAGGTCCCTCCTATACGAGAGAAAATCACTGTATGGCGTCCGCTAGTGATTCGGGACCAGGGGGTTCTACTAACGAAATGATGCGCTCGGAGTCCGTGTTTATGGATCCTAAACGAGTGGCGCTGTTCCGAAGCAAGGTCAGTGTTTCTTCGACAGGATGCGAAGATGATGTGATCCTGGAGCCCTGTCGTCCTGGTGAGAAAGTCTATTTACGGATGCCAAGGAGTAGGGCTCACGAGTTCTTCTACATGTACGCGGCGGTCTTTGAAGATTTGGGTGTGAAGTATCCATTCACGCCCTTCGAAGTAAATGTCCTGAGGTGGTTAAATGTGGCGCCCTCGCAGCTTCAGCCCAACAGTTGGGCGTTCATCCGGGCCTTTGAGATAGCGTGCGAGGGATTAGGCTTTGAGCCCTCCGCCGGGTGCTTCTTTAGTTTCTACGGTACTAAGGGGGTGGACAAATCGTCCTGGGTGTCCGTTGGCGCGCACCCTGGGAAACGGTTGTTTCCACCTTATGCCTCTCATTACAAGAACTGGAGACGGACATTCTGTAACGACCCTATTTTCGTATGTTATATTTTTATATATTTTATTTTATGGATTTGCGTTTATAAAATATTTTCTAGTAATCGAGGAATAATTATTTAGCGCGAAGATAAGTTCGTAATCGAGTTTTTAGAGTTTTGGGCGAATTTGGGCCAAGAGGATGAATAGTGTTGGGCTTTAGTTTATGAGTATTAGTAATGATCATGTACACATGAATGTAGTAAGCCTTGTTAGATTGTATGGCTAGGATTGGTCCATGATAGTTAGTAAGGAAATGGATGGCTAGGATCATTTGCTAGGGATATAAGATATTTTGTAAGGATGAATAGTGCCATTCATCTTCTTTTGTGAAAGAAAAACGTGGAAGAGAAGGAGAAGAGCAAGAAAGCTAGGGCAAGTGATTAGGAGCTTGGGTTGCTAGAGAACTTTGATTTCAAGGTAAGAGAGTTGGTATTACATGATTACAAGTGATTAAGAGAAGGGGAGAATGTCTATTTCTCCATCCCAAACTTCTCTTACACTTTGTCTAGGTTTTGATAGAAGTTTTATGGTTTAAAGATGTTAAATGATTATGTTTTGCTTGCTTGAATGCTAAGTGATGTTGCTAGCATGTTATTGTTGAAGTTTTAGTGTTTTGAATGCAAAGGAAAAGTTATGGAAAAATAGTGTTTTGAACCCTAATTTCTTTGCTAGAGGAAATCCTTGCTTGTGATTGTTTTTAAATGATGTTTTATGATGGAAAGTCATTTTTAACATGTTCTGGAAGTTGGGTAACCTTGAATGGGCTAAAATGGTGGAAAAATCACATTTTTACATGACTGTGTACTGATACGGTCGCTTGTAGCGACCAGGCTCGCTTGTAGCGACCAGACAGGATAATTCCCTGCCTATCTGCGCTTGTAGCGACCACACTGGCGCTTGCAGCGACCAGGCTCGCTTGTAGCGACCAAGGGCTCGCTTGTAGCGACCAACCCTGGACAGGCCAACTTTGTTGAGTTGTTCTGGAGGTCCTGGTGCGCGCGGGGATGGCTTTTTGCTATTACATTTTTATTATATGTTTTGGAAAACCTTGCCCACCATTTTAATTCATTCTTAATACTTCCTAAAGATGATTTGTTCAAGAAAGGTTTGAGTAAAACCCTTACATGGTGGTTTTTGTGTGCATATGTGTTATATATGTTTGAAATGGATAAGTTATCAAAGTGAGTGGGTTATCCTTTGGAACCCCTATGTGTTTGAGATTGTTGTATATGGTTGAGTATATACATGTTGTATATTATGATATGGTCAGGAGTGCCTAGTGTTTGTGTTTGTTGATGTTGTTGTGATAATTATCAGAGTGCTGATAATTTAGTGTTGTGTTTGTTGATGTTGTTGTGATAATTATCAGAGTGCTGATAATTAGTTGTATTAGTAAGTATCATATATTTACTAAGTGAATCATCATGCATTTCATGATTGTATGATATCCGTGTGCGGATAAGAAATCCAAGAGTGCTTGGTTATCAAGAGTGCTTGATATTATCAAGAGTGCTTGATAAGGATATAAGTTTATCCAAAATGATTTGGTACCACATGCATTAGTGAATGCATTTTGAGGCATGCATCCTTTGTGACATTAGTGTTTATTTGGAAATTATGTGTGCATAATGATTGTTAAGTGATAATTGTTATTGATGAGTTATGTGGGAAATTATGTGTGCATAATGGTTGTTAAATGATAGTTGTTGTTGATGAGTGTTGTGCTTTGTCAATTATGTGTTGTGTTTTGGTTATGTATAATAATGTGTTATTTATACATATTTATTGTGTGTGATACTAACACTCTCTGTTTTGTGTTATGTGCTGGATCTTTGGGGATCCAGATTATCAGGTTGACGAGAATATCGTTGAGGAGTAGCCTTGCTGTTTAGAAGCTTTCGTAGTGGTGAGGGCATAGCTTAGCTATCCTTACATTTTTGGTACTAGGTGTTGTATCCTAGTTAGAGTCTAGGGCTCTGATATTTGTAACACTATTTTTGGGGTATCTGAACGTTTATGTATAGATTTGGCAATAGTCTTTGTTGTAGAATTGCCTCTTTTGAAAATCTTATGTATATATTTTTGTGTAATATATGCATGCTTGGTTATAAGCATTTGTTTGTTATTTTTCCGCTGCTGTTTGTGAATCAAATATATTTTGATTTCTTGTTGATGTTTATGAAAATGAGTTTTCATCATGTTGTAACTTCCTATGTCCTTAACGTTTTCTTTATTAAAGTTAATAATCGGCGGTTAAGGGTTAGGGTGTTACAATAGTTGGTATCAGAGCAGGTCGATCCATTGGATCAATTAAGTTTAGTATACCCTTTGTGTAACCTGTGTTTTCTTAAACACTGTGTGCTCACTTGTGTTATGTGGTGGTTGGTAGTGTGTAGATATGGCGCAACGAGCACTTGCTGATGCGATGGAGCGGATGGCGGATGCCATGGCTCAGGATGCTGCTAGTAGGACTGCGGATAGAGCCGCACAACAAGCTAGAGGAGGCGGAGAAGATGAGCTGAGACTCGAGAGGTTTATGAACAACAAACCGCCTATCTTCAAGGGAGGATACGATCCAGATGGAGCTCAGACTTGGTTGGAAGGGATTGAGAGAATTTTTGGGGCTATGCGTTGTCTGGATGCGCATAGGTATTGCTAGGAGCGTATGTTCTCCATGATGAGGCTGATCATTGGTGGGGAAACGCTAGTCAGAGGTTGGGAGCTGGTGGAGCTTTAGTTACTTGGGCTCGTTTCCGGAGAGAGTTTTTAACCAAGTATTTTCCGGCAGACGAGAGGAATCGTAAGGTGATTGAGTTCATGGAGCTCAAGCAAGGAAGTTTATCTGTTTCTGAATATGCGGCCAAGTTTGAAGATTTGTGTCGTTTTGCTCCTCATTACAACACGGTGGAAGCTGAGGAAGACAAGTGTGTAAAGTTTGAAAATGGGCTGAGGCCGGATATCAAGCAGTTGATTGGGTTTAGCGAGATCAGGAATTTTCCGATGTTGGTGAATAAGAGCCGAATATGTGATAAGGATGGTAAAGCTAAAGCTAATTACTACAAAGCCGCGAATGAGAAGAGGGGAAAAGACATGGCTAGAGGTAAACCGTATGGTAGAGGTGGAAAGAAACCTGATGAAGGTGGGAGTAGTGGTAACAAGTTTGGAGGTAATAGGAATTGCTTTAAGTGTGGACAACCGGGACATCGTATGTTTGAATGCCCAAAGAATGATGGAAAATGTTTCAAGTGTGGTGATCCTAACCACAAAGCTGATCAGTGCAAGAAAGGTGTTGTATGCTTCAATTGCAAAGAAGCGGGTCATAAGAGCAACGTGTGTACGAAGCCTAGAGCGGCTGGAGGAAAAGTGTTTGCTTTAGATGGTGGTGATGCGAAGGCGGACAACTTGATCAGAGGTACATGCTTTATCAATAATACTCCTTTGTCTGCTATTATTGATACGGGTGCTACCCACTCGTTTATTTCTATGGATTGCGTCGAGAGGTTGGGTCTTAGAGTAGAAAATATGATGGGACGCATGGTTATTGAAACGCCTGCGAGTGGTTCAGTATCGACTACTCTAGTCTGTGTTGATTGTTCAGTCATTATGTATGGACGACATTTTGGTATGGATTTAGTCTGCATTCCGTTGAGCGGAATAGATGTTATCTTTGGTATGAACTGGTTAGAATTTAATCGGGTTCATATCAACTGTGGTAAGAGGACGGTTAAGTTTCCAAGACCAGAGCCAGAGTTGTGTTCGAAGCTCATGTGTTGTCGGGAAGTGGTAAGATCAGTGAAGGCTCAAGAAGACGTGTTTGCTATGTTTGCTTCGTTGAGAGTGGAAGAGAAGATTGAGGTTGATGCGTTGCCGGTGGTGCGTGATTTCACAGATGTTTTTCCAGAGGACATTTTGGATTTACCACCCGAGAGAGAGGTTGAATTCGCAATTGACATAGTACCTGGCACTAGTCCAATATCAATGGCGCCGTATCGTATGTCAGCTGCTGAACTAGAAAAGTTGAAGGAACAATTGGAGGAATTGTTAGAGAAAAAGTTTGTAAGACCGAGTGTATCGCCGTGGGGTGCGCCGGTTCTGTTGGTAAAGAAGAAAGATGGTAGTATTCGTCTGTGCATCGATTATCGTCAGTTGAATAAAGCAACTATCAAGAACAAGTATCCACTTCCGAGGATAGATGATTTGATGGATCAGTTAGTGGGAGCCTGTGTGTTCAGCAAGATTGATTTGAGATCGGGATATCACCAGATAAGAGTTAAGGCGGAGGATATACCGAAGACTGCTTTCAGAACAAGGTATGGTCACTACGAGTACGCTGTTATGCCTTTTGGAGTTACTAATGCACCTGGAGTGTTTATGGAATATATGAATCGTATATTTCATTCCTTTTTGGATCGATTCGTGGTGGTCTTCATAGACGATATTTTGGTATATTCAAAGACGGAAGAGGAACATGCCGAGCATTTGAGGGTTGTGTTGGAGGTGTTGCGCGAGAAGAAGCTTTATGCAAAATTTTCTAAGTGTGAATTTTGGTTGCATGAAGTTAGCTTTTTGGGTCACGTCATTTCAAGTGGTGGTATAGCAGTGGATCCTGCTAAGGTAGAAGCCGTGCAAGATTGGGGAACGCCGGAGTCTGTTACTGAGATCTGAAGTTTTCTTGGTTTGGCCGGTTACTATCGGAGGTTCATTGAAGGATTTTCAAAGTTGGCGTTGCCGTTGACACAGTTGACTAGGAAGGGTCAAGCTTTCATTTGGGATGACAAGTGTGAACAGAGTTTCCAAGAGCTGAAGAGGAGGTTGACATCTGCACCTGTGCTAATTCTGCCGAATCCGAAGGAACCGTTCGTGGTTTATTGTGATGCATCGAAGATGGGTCTAGGTGGTGTGTTGATGCAGAAGGGACAAGTTGTTGCTTATGCATCAAGGCAGCTGAAGATTCATGAGAGGAACTATCCTACGCATGATTTGGAGCTAGCTGCTGTTGTGTTTGTTCTTAAGATTTGGAGGCACTACTTGTATGGGTCAAGATTTGAGGTTTTCAGCGATCACAAGAGTCTGAAGTACTTGTTTGATCAGAAGGAGCTCAATATGAGGCAAAGAAGATGGTTAGAGTTTCTTAAAGATTATGATTTCGAGTTGAGTTATCACCCGGGTAAGGCTAATGTGGTAGCCGATGCGTTGAGTAGGAAGTCTTTGCATATGTCGTCTCTGATGGCGAAGGAACTGAGATTGATTGAAGAGTTTAGAGACCTCAGTTTGGTTTGTGAAAGGACAACCAGAAGCGTGAAGCTAGGGATGTTGAGATTGACGAATGATTTTCTTGAAGAGGTTGTGGAAAAGCAAAAGTATGATGTGAAATTGATGAAGCTTAAGACGCTCATCGAGCAAGGGAAAAAGGTAAACGTTGAGATCGATGAGAAAGGCGTGATGAGGTGTCAAGGAAGGTTATGTGTACCTGATGTGCCTGAGTTGAAGCGGATGATCTTGGAGGAAGGTCATAGAAGCAACTTAAGTATTCATCCTGGTGTTACTAAAATGTATCAAGATCTGAGGAAAATGTTCTGGTGGCAAGGGATGAAGAAAGAGATCGCCGAGTTTGTTTTCGCGTGTTTGACTTGTCAGAAGTCCAAGGTGGAGCATCAGAAGCCGTCGGGGCTATTGCAACCTATGTTTATTCCAGAGTGGAAATGGGATAGTATTGCGATGGATTTTGTAAGCGGTTTGCCGAAGACGTCGAAAGGTAACAATATGATTTGGGTAGTTGTCGACAGGTTAACAAAGTCTGCTCATTTCATAGCTATCAAGACCGGTATGCTAGTACCAAAGTTGGCTGAGATTTATGTCGAGCAAATTGTGAGATTACATGGAATACCGTCGAGTATTGTATCAGATCGAGATCCCCGTTTTACTTCAAGGTTTTGGGAGAGTTTGCAAGAGGCGTTGGGGACTAAGTTGCGGATGAGTTCTGCTTATCACCCGCAGACGGATGGTCAGTCGGAGAGGATGATTCAATCATTGGAGGATTTGTTAAGATCGTGTATTTTGGAACAAGGAGTGAGTTGGGAAGCTTGCTTACCATTGATTGAGTTTACGTATAACAACAGTTTTCATTCGAGCATTGGTATGGCACCTTTTGAAGCGTTGTATGGGAGAAGATATAGAACACCTTTGTGTTGGTTTGAATCGGGAGAAAGTGTGGTGCTTGGACCTGAGATTGTGCAACAAACGACCGAGAAGATTAAGATGATCCAAGAGAAGATGAGAGCGTCGCAGAGTCGCCAGAAAAGCTATGCCGACAAGAGAAGAAAGGATATAGAATTTCAAGAAGGAGATCATGTGTTTCTAAGAGTTACATCGACTACGGGTATTGGACGGGCTTTGAAATCGAAAAAGTTAGCATCGAGGTTCATTGGTCCGTATCAGATTTTGAAGAGGATTGGGAAGGTGGCGTATAGGATTGCGTTACCGCCGTCGTTGTCGAATCTACATGATGTTTTTCACGTATCTCAATTGAGGAAATACGTATCGGATCCGTCACATGTGATCGAGTCGGACGAGATACAAGTGAGAGAGAATTTAACGGTTACAACGGTACCCTTAAGGATTGAAGGACAAGAGATGAAGAGGCTCAGGAACAAAGAGATTTCATCGGTGAAAGTCGTTTGGGGAGGCCCAGCCGGTGAATATGCGACGTGGGAGCTCGAGAGCAAGATGCGGGACTCCTATCCAGAGTTGTTTTCAGGTATTTTCGAGGGCGAAAATTCTTTTTAGGGGGGTAGAGTTGTAACGACCCTATTTTCGTATGTTATATTTTTATATATTTTATTTTATGGATTTGCGTTTATAAAATATTTTCTAGTAATCGAGGAATAATTATTTAGCGCGAAGATAAGTTCGTAATCGAGTTTTTAGAGTTTTGGGCGAATTTGGGCCAAGAGGATGAATAGTGTTGGGCTTTAGTTTATGAGTATTAGTAATGATCATGTACACATGAATGTAGTAAGCCTTGTTAGATTGTATGGCTAGGATTGGTCCATGATAGTTAGTAAGGAAATGGATGGCTAGGATCATTTGCTAGGGATATAAGATATTTTGTAAGGATGAATAGTGCCATTCATCTTCTTTTGTGAAAGAAAAACGTGGAAGAGAAGGAGAAGAGCAAGAAAGCTAGGGCAAGTGATTAGGAGCTTGGGTTGCTAGAGAACTTTGATTTCAAGGTAAGAGAGTTGGTATTACATGATTACAAGTGATTAAGAGAAGGGGAGAATGTCTATTTCTCCATCCCAAACTTCTCTTACACTTTGTCTAGGTTTTGATAGAAGTTTTATGGTTTAAAGATGTTAAATGATTATGTTTTGCTTGCTTGAATGCTAAGTGATGTTGCTAGCATGTTATTGTTGAAGTTTTAGTGTTTTGAATGCAAAGGAAAAGTTATGGAAAAATAGTGTTTTGAACCCTAATTTCTTTGCTAGAGGAAATCCTTGCTTGTGATTGTTTTTAAATGATGTTTTATGATGGAAAGTCATTTTTAACATGTTCTGGAAGTTGGGTAACCTTGAATGGGCTAAAATGGTGGAAAAATCACATTTTTACATGACTGTGTACTGATACGGTCGCTTGTAGCGACCAGGCTCGCTTGTAGCGACCAGACAGGATAATTCCCTGCCTATCTGCGCTTGTAGCGACCACACTGGCGCTTGCAGCGACCAGGCTCGCTTGTAGCGACCAAGGGCTCGCTTGTAGCGACCAACCCTGGACAGGCCAACTTTGTTGAGTTGTTCTGGAGGTCCTGGTGCGCGCGGGGATGGCTTTTTGCTATTACATTTTTATTATATGTTTTGGAAAACCTTGCCCACCATTTTAATTCATTCTTAATACTTCCTAAAGATGATTTGTTCAAGAAAGGTTTGAGTAAAACCCTTACATGGTGGTTTTTGTGTGCATATGTGTTATATATGTTTGAAATGGATAAGTTATCAAAGTGAGTGGGTTATCCTTTGGAACCCCTATGTGTTTGAGATTGTTGTATATGGTTGAGTATATACATGTTGTATATTATGATATGGTCAGGAGTGCCTAGTGTTTGTGTTTGTTGATGTTGTTGTGATAATTATCAGAGTGCTGATAATTTAGTGTTGTGTTTGTTGATGTTGTTGTGATAATTATCAGAGTGCTGATAATTAGTTGTATTAGTAAGTATCATATATTTACTAAGTGAATCATCATGCATTTCATGATTGTATGATATCCGTGTGCGGATAAGAAATCCAAGAGTGCTTGGTTATCAAGAGTGCTTGATATTATCAAGAGTGCTTGATAAGGATATAAGTTTATCCAAAATGATTTGGTACCACATGCATTAGTGAATGCATTTTGAGGCATGCATCCTTTGTGACATTAGTGTTTATTTGGAAATTATGTGTGCATAATGATTGTTAAGTGATAATTGTTATTGATGAGTTATGTGGGAAATTATGTGTGCATAATGGTTGTTAAATGATAGTTGTTGTTGATGAGTGTTGTGCTTTGTCAATTATGTGTTGTGTTTTGGTTATGTATAATAATGTGTTATTTATACATATTTATTGTGTGTGATACTAACACTCTCTGTTTTGTGTTATGTGCTGGATCTTTGGGGATCCAGATTATCAGGTTGACGAGAATATCGTTGAGGAGTAGCCTTGCTGTTTAGAAGCTTTCGTAGTGGTGAGGGCATAGCTTAGCTATCCTTACATTTTTGGTACTAGGTGTTGTATCCTAGTTAGAGTCTAGGGCTCTGATATTTGTAACACTATTTTTGGGGTATCTGAACGTTTATGTATAGATTTGGCAATAGTCTTTGTTGTAGAATTGCCTCTTTTGAAAATCTTATGTATATATTTTTGTGTAATATATGCATGCTTGGTTATAAGCATTTGTTTGTTATTTTTCCGCTGCTGTTTGTGAATCAAATATATTTTGATTTCTTGTTGATGTTTATGAAAATGAGTTTTCATCATGTTGTAACTTCCTATGTCCTTAACGTTTTCTTTATTAAAGTTAATAATCGGCGGTTAAGGGTTAGGGTGTTACAATAGTTGGTATCAGAGCAGGTCGATCCATTGGATCAATTAAGTTTAGTATACCCTTTGTGTAACCTGTGTTTTCTTAAACACTGTGTGCTCACTTGTGTTATGTGGTGGTTGGTAGTGTGTAGATATGGCGCAACGAGCACTTGCTGATGCGATGGAGCGGATGGCGGATGCCATGGCTCAGGATGCTGCTAGTAGGACTGCGGATAGAGCCGCACAACAAGCTAGAGGAGGCGGAGAAGATGAGCTGAGACTCGAGAGGTTTATGAACAACAAACCGCCTATCTTCAAGGGAGGATACGATCCAGATGGAGCTCAGACTTGGTTGGAAGGGATTGAGAGAATTTTTGGGGCTATGCGTTGTCTGGATGCGCATAAGGTATTGCTAGGAGCGTATGTTCTCCATGATGAGGCTGATCATTGGTGGGGAAACGCTAGTCAGAGGTTGGGAGCTGGTGGAGCTTTAGTTACTTGGGCTCGTTTCCGGAGAGAGTTTTTAACCAAGTATTTTCCGGCAGACGAGAGGAATCGTAAGGTGATTGAGTTCATGGAGCTCAAGCAAGGAAGTTTATCTGTTTCTGAATATGCGGCCAAGTTTGAAGATTTGTGTCGTTTTGCTCCTCATTACAACACGGTGGAAGCTGAGGAAGACAAGTGTGTAAAGTTTGAAAATGGGCTGAGGCCGGATATCAAGCAGTTGATTGGGTTTAGCGAGATCAGGAATTTTCCGATGTTGGTGAATAAGAGCCGAATATGTGATAAGGATGGTAAAGCTAAAGCTAATTACTACAAAGCCGCGAATGAGAAGAGGGGAAAAGACATGGCTAGAGGTAAACCGTATGGTAGAGGTGGAAAGAAACCTGATGAAGGTGGGAGTAGTGGTAACAAGTTTGGAGGTAATAGGAATTGCTTTAAGTGTGGACAACCGGGACATCGTATGTTTGAATGCCCAAAGAATGATGGAAAATGTTTCAAGTGTGGTGATCCTAACCACAAAGCTGATCAGTGCAAGAAAGGTGTTGTATGCTTCAATTGCAAAGAAGCGGGTCATAAGAGCAACGTGTGTACGAAGCCTAGAGCGGCTGGAGGAAAAGTGTTTGCTTTAGATGGTGGTGATGCGAAGGCGGACAACTTGATCAGAGGTACATGCTTTATCAATAATACTCCTTTGTCTGCTATTATTGATACGGGTGCTACCCACTCGTTTATTTCTATGGATTGCGTCGAGAGGTTGGGTCTTAGAGTAGAAAATATGATGGGACGCATGGTTATTGAAACGCCTGCGAGTGGTTCAGTATCGACTACTCTAGTCTGTGTTGATTGTTCAGTCATTATGTATGGACGACATTTTGGTATGGATTTAGTCTGCATTCCGTTGAGCGGAATAGATGTTATCTTTGGTATGAACTGGTTAGAATTTAATCGGGTTCATATCAACTGTGGTAAGAGGACGGTTAAGTTTCCAAGACCAGAGCCAGAGTTGTGTTCGAAGCTCATGTGTTGTCGGGAAGTGGTAAGATCAGTGAAGGCTCAAGAAGACGTGTTTGCTATGTTTGCTTCGTTGAGAGTGGAAGAGAAGATTGAGGTTGATGCATTGCCGGTGGTGCGTGATTTCACAGATGTTTTTCCAGAGGACATTTTGGATTTACCACCCGAGAGAGAGGTTGAATTCGCAATTGACATAGTACCTGGCACTAGTCCAATATCAATGGCGCCGTATCGTATGTCAGCTGCTGAACTAGAAAAGTTGAAGGAACAATTGGAGGAATTGTTAGAGAAAAAGTTTGTAAGACCGAGTGTATCGCCGTGGGGTGCGCCGGTTCTGTTGGTAAAGAAGAAAGATGGTAGTATTCGTCTGTGCATCGATTATCGTCAGTTGAATAAAGCAACTATCAAGAACAAGTATCCACTTCCGAGGATAGATGATTTGATGGATCAGTTAGTGGGAGCCTGTGTGTTCAGCAAGATTGATTTGAGATCGGGATATCACCAGATAAGAGTTAAGGCGGAGGATATACCGAAGACTGCTTTCAGAACAAGGTATGGTCACTACGAGTACGCTGTTATGCCTTTTGGAGTTACTAATGCACCTGGAGTGTTTATGGAATATATGAATCGTATATTTCATTCCTTTTTGGATCGATTCGTGGTGGTCTTCATAGACGATATTTTGGTATATTCAAAGACGGAAGAGGAACATGCCGAGCATTTGAGGGTTGTGTTGGAGGTGTTGCGCGAGAAGAAGCTTTATGCAAAATTTTCTAAGTGTGAATTTTGGTTGCATGAAGTTAGCTTTTTGGGTCACGTCATTTCAAGTGGTGGTATAGCAGTGGATCCTGCTAAGGTAGAAGCCGTGCAAGATTGGGGAACGCCGGAGTCTGTTACTGAGATCTGAAGTTTTCTTGGTTTGGCCGGTTACTATCGGAGGTTCATTGAAGGATTTTCAAAGTTGGCGTTGCCGTTGACACAGTTGACTAGGAAGGGTCAAGCTTTCATTTGGGATGACAAGTGTGAACAGAGTTTCCAAGAGCTGAAGAGGAGGTTGACATCTGCACCTGTGCTAATTCTGCCGAATCCGAAGGAACCGTTCGTGGTTTATTGTGATGCATCGAAGATGGGTCTAGGTGGTGTGTTGATGCAGAAGGGACAAGTTGTTGCTTATGCATCAAGGCAGCTGAAGATTCATGAGAGGAACTATCCTACGCATGATTTGGAGCTAGCTGCTGTTGTGTTTGTTCTTAAGATTTGGAGGCACTACTTGTATGGGTCAAGATTTGAGGTTTTCAGCGATCACAAGAGTCTGAAGTACTTGTTTGATCAGAAGGAGCTCAATATGAGGCAAAGAAGATGGTTAGAGTTTCTTAAAGATTATGATTTCGAGTTGAGTTATCACCCGGGTAAGGCTAATGTGGTAGCCGATGCGTTGAGTAGGAAGTCTTTGCATATGTCGTCTCTGATGGCGAAGGAACTGAGATTGATTGAAGAGTTTAGAGACCTCAGTTTGGTTTGTGAAAGGACAACCAGAAGCGTGAAGCTAGGGATGTTGAGATTGACGAATGATTTTCTTGAAGAGGTTGTGGAAAAGCAAAAGTATGATGTGAAATTGATGAAGCTTAAGACGCTCATCGAGCAAGGGAAAAAGGTAAACGTTGAGATCGATGAGAAAGGCGTGATGAGGTGTCAAGGAAGGTTATGTGTACCTGATGTGCCTGAGTTGAAGCGGATGATCTTGGAGGAAGGTCATAGAAGCAACTTAAGTATTCATCCTGGTGTTACTAAAATGTATCAAGATCTGAGGAAAATGTTCTGGTGGCAAGGGATGAAGAAAGAGATCGCCGAGTTTGTTTTCGCGTGTTTGACTTGTCAGAAGTCCAAGGTGGAGCATCAGAAGCCGTCGGGGCTATTGCAACCTATGTTTATTCCAGAGTGGAAATGGGATAGTATTGCGATGGATTTTGTAAGCGGTTTGCCGAAGACGTCGAAAGGTAACAATATGATTTGGGTAGTTGTCGACAGGTTAACAAAGTCTGCTCATTTCATAGCTATCAAGACCGGTATGCTAGTACCAAAGTTGGCTGAGATTTATGTCGAGCAAATTGTGAGATTACATGGAATACCGTCGAGTATTGTATCAGATCGAGATCCCCGTTTTACTTCAAGGTTTTGGGAGAGTTTGCAAGAGGCGTTGGGGACTAAGTTGCGGATGAGTTCTGCTTATCACCCGCAGACGGATGGTCAGTCGGAGAGGACGATTCAATCATTGGAGGATTTGTTAAGATCGTGTATTTTGGAACAAGGAGTGAGTTGGGAAGCTTGCTTACCATTGATTGAGTTTACGTATAACAACAGTTTTCATTCGAGCATTGGTATGGCACCTTTTGAAGCGTTGTATGGGAGAAGATATAGAACACCTTTGTGTTGGTTTGAATCGGGAGAAAGTGTGGTGCTTGGACCTGAGATTGTGCAACAAACGACCGAGAAGATTAAGATGATCCAAGAGAAGATGAGAGCGTCGCAGAGTCGCCAGAAAAGCTATGCCGACAAGAGAAGAAAGGATATAGAATTTCAAGAAGGAGATCATGTGTTTCTAAGAGTTACATCGACTACGGGTATTGGACGGGCTTTGAAATCGAAAAAGTTAGCATCGAGGTTCATTGGTCCGTATCAGATTTTGAAGAGGATTGGGAAGGTGGCGTATAGGATTGCGTTACCGCCGTCGTTGTCGAATCTACATGATGTTTTTCACGTATCTCAATTGAGGAAATACGTATCGGATCCGTCACATGTGATCGAGTCGGACGAGATACAAGTGAGAGAGAATTTAACGGTTACAACGGTACCCTTAAGGATTGAAGGACAAGAGATGAAGAGGCTCAGGAACAAAGAGATTTCATCGGTGAAAGTCGTTTGGGGAGGCCCAGCCGGTGAATATGCGACGTGGGAGCTCGAGAGCAAGATGCGGGACTCCTATCCAGAGTTGTTTTCAGGTATTTTCGAGGGCGAAAATTCTTTTTAGGGGGGTAGAGTTGTAACGACCCTATTTTCGTATGTTATATTTTTATATATTTTATTTTATGGATTTGCGTTTATAAAATATTTTCTAGTAATCGAGGAATAATTATTTAGCGCGAAGATAAGTTCGTAATCGAGTTTTTAGAGTTTTGGGCGAATTTGGGCCAAGAGGATGAATAGTGTTGGGCTTTAGTTTATGAGTATTAGTAATGATCATGTACACATGAATGTAGTAAGCCTTGTTAGATTGTATGGCTAGGATTGGTCCATGATAGTTAGTAAGGAAATGGATGGCTAGGATCATTTGCTAGGGATATAAGATATTTTGTAAGGATGAATAGTGCCATTCATCTTCTTTTGTGAAAGAAAAACGTGGAAGAGAAGGAGAAGAGCAAGAAAGCTAGGGCAAGTGATTAGGAGCTTGGGTTGCTAGAGAACTTTGATTTCAAGGTAAGAGAGTTGGTATTACATGATTACAAGTGATTAAGAGAAGGGGAGAATGTCTATTTCTCCATCCCAAACTTCTCTTACACTTTGTCTAGGTTTTGATAGAAGTTTTATGGTTTAAAGATGTTAAATGATTATGTTTTGCTTGCTTGAATGCTAAGTGATGTTGCTAGCATGTTATTGTTGAAGTTTTAGTGTTTTGAATGCAAAGGAAAAGTTATGGAAAAATAGTGTTTTGAACCCTAATTTCTTTGCTAGAGGAAATCCTTGCTTGTGATTGTTTTTAAATGATGTTTTATGATGGAAAGTCATTTTTAACATGTTCTGGAAGTTGGGTAACCTTGAATGGGCTAAAATGGTGGAAAAATCACATTTTTACATGACTGTGTACTGATACGGTCGCTTGTAGCGACCAGGCTCGCTTGTAGCGACCAGACAGGATAATTCCCTGCCTATCTGCGCTTGTAGCGACCACACTGGCGCTTGCAGCGACCAGGCTCGCTTGTAGCGACCAAGGGCTCGCTTGTAGCGACCAACCCTGGACAGGCCAACTTTGTTGAGTTGTTCTGGAGGTCCTGGTGCGCGCGGGGATGGCTTTTTGCTATTACATTTTTATTATATGTTTTGGAAAACCTTGCCCACCATTTTAATTCATTCTTAATACTTCCTAAAGATGATTTGTTCAAGAAAGGTTTGAGTAAAACCCTTACATGGTGGTTTTTGTGTGCATATGTGTTATATATGTTTGAAATGGATAAGTTATCAAAGTGAGTGGGTTATCCTTTGGAACCCCTATGTGTTTGAGATTGTTGTATATGGTTGAGTATATACATGTTGTATATTATGATATGGTCAGGAGTGCCTAGTGTTTGTGTTTGTTGATGTTGTTGTGATAATTATCAGAGTGCTGATAATTTAGTGTTGTGTTTGTTGATGTTGTTGTGATAATTATCAGAGTGCTGATAATTAGTTGTATTAGTAAGTATCATATATTTACTAAGTGAATCATCATGCATTTCATGATTGTATGATATCCGTGTGCGGATAAGAAATCCAAGAGTGCTTGGTTATCAAGAGTGCTTGATATTATCAAGAGTGCTTGATAAGGATATAAGTTTATCCAAAATGATTTGGTACCACATGCATTAGTGAATGCATTTTGAGGCATGCATCCTTTGTGACATTAGTGTTTATTTGGAAATTATGTGTGCATAATGATTGTTAAGTGATAATTGTTATTGATGAGTTATGTGGGAAATTATGTGTGCATAATGGTTGTTAAATGATAGTTGTTGTTGATGAGTGTTGTGCTTTGTCAATTATGTGTTGTGTTTTGGTTATGTATAATAATGTGTTATTTATACATATTTATTGTGTGTGATACTAACACTCTCTGTTTTGTGTTATGTGCTGGATCTTTGGGGATCCAGATTATCAGGTTGACGAGAATATCGTTGAGGAGTAGCCTTGCTGTTTAGAAGCTTTCGTAGTGGTGAGGGCATAGCTTAGCTATCCTTACATTTTTGGTACTAGGTGTTGTATCCTAGTTAGAGTCTAGGGCTCTGATATTTGTAACACTATTTTTGGGGTATCTGAACGTTTATGTATAGATTTGGCAATAGTCTTTGTTGTAGAATTGCCTCTTTTGAAAATCTTATGTATATATTTTTGTGTAATATATGCATGCTTGGTTATAAGCATTTGTTTGTTATTTTTCCGCTGTTGTTTGTGAATCAAATATATTTTGATTTCTTGTTGATGTTTATGAAAATGAGTTTTCATCATGTTGTAACTTCCTATGTCCTTAACGTTTTCTTTATTAAAGTTAATAATCGGCGGTTAAGGGTTAGGGTGTTACACATTCCATAGGGTGAGGGGAAGAGAGGATTGCGAGGACGCCGCGGTGCGCGTACAGAATGAATTAAAATTTCCCATCTGCTGGACGAGCTCCCCAGCTTCTATTACCGGGTTTGCTTATGAGCATTTGAGTGCGTATGAACAAGATGTCGTTTCCTTCCTGGACAAGATGCTGCCCATGGATATCCGGGAGTTGCTGAATAGAGAGGGAGATGTTGATAGCTTAGAGACTTATTTGCGTGAGTTGATTTCGTAACTCTGCTTGTCTAGCTTTTCCGCCTTTCCCTTTATTAATTATTTGTGTATTGGCTCTGGTTTTTTGACTTGCAGAATCAATGGCGCCACTAACAGCTGCGGAGAGGAAGAAGTATTTGGCCGAGCTGAAGGCCAAGAGGTTGGGCGGGGTGGCTGACACTAGCGATTCTTCTGGGCTTATCCTCCGTAAGTCTAAAAAGAAAGCCGAGATTGTTCTTGACGCTCAACCTGAGTGTGATGTGGACGTGGCGCAGGAGAAGAATCGAGAGGAGAAGAAAAAGAAAGCGCCAGATGGGGAAGAGGCGGTGATGAAAGAGAGGAGGTCTAAACGGGTGCATTCGCGTCCCGCCACTGAACTTACTGGTCCCAACCGGGATGTTCGGTCTTTTTGGGACAAAGATTTTGGTTACGAAGCCTACGTGAAAGAGAAGATGGTTTGCAATCCTGATGATGTGACAGTCGGGATGCAGAACCCGGTTCCTTTTGCGACGAGGGATATCGGCGTAAACTGTCTATGGTCTATTATGCTTTTGATGGCCGTTGATTGCAAATATGCGGAATCGGTTCGTAATGGAGAAACGTTGCTGGACAGGGTGAAGTTACTGGAGAAGGAATTACAAGAGGTTCAGGAGAGCAAGGAGAAGGAGGTCAAGGAGGCGATAGAGGCGATGAGGGCCGAGTTCGATGAACAAATCAGTGATTTGAAGGTTGGTCATGACGCCGACTTAGCTGGGAAGGACGTGGTGATCATACGTTTGAGGGAAGAGGTCGCCTCGGGGGTTGAGAGGGAAGTGGCGTTGAAGACTGAGGTTTCAGAAGCCAAAGGAGAACTGGCGCTGTCTTTTGAGACTGGGTTTGATCGTGCAAAGGAGCAGGCCACCTTCCTCCACCCTGACGCTGATCTTTCGTCTATGGATTCTTTCAAGATAATTGTAGATGGCGTCCTTGTGGACGAACAATAGTCTTTGTTGTAACTTTAATTTGCTTTGATCTTGAACTTTTTTGAATTCGTAACGATGCATTACTTGTACTATGTTTCGTTGGTTTCTTATTTGATGACGGTGATGATAATGTTTCTTGGGCGGTAGTTATCAGCTTGTCTGTTTTCTTAACTTATTAAAGATTGTCAAACCGTTGAACTTTTCGATGTTATTGCTCTATTGAGGCATCTTCTGTATGAATTCTTCTATTTTTGCAACGTTTTTGCTTTCGGCTTACGACGTCTTAAAGCCCTTTTTTAGGGTTAAGGAATTAGGTGGCGATTTGTCTTTCGTCTCGCGACGTCTTAGAGCCCTCTTGGGGGTTAAGGAATTAAACGGCGATCTTCTTTTCGTCTCGCGACGTCTTAGAGCCCTCTTTGGGGTTAAGGAATTAGGCGGCGATCTTATTTTCGTCTCGCGACGTCTTAGAGCCCTGTCTTTTAGGGTTAAGGAATTAGGCGGCGATTTTATTTTCAGCTCACGACGTCTTAGAGCCCTGTCTTTTAGGGTTAAGGAATTAGGCGGCGATTTTATTTTCAGCTCACGACGTCTTAGAGCCCTGTCTTTTAGGGTTAAGGAATTAGGTGGCGATTTTATTTTAAGCTCACGACGTCTTAGAGCCCTGTCTTTTAGGGTTAAGGAATTAGGTGGCAACCCCTTTGGGGTTAGCAGATCATATGGCGCCCTTTGCGAGTTGATGCTGCCTATCTCGTTCCGGCGATGTCTGTGATATTGGAGTCAAAGCAGAGATAAGAGTAAACGGAAATTGGCGCCTCATTAAAAACCCAGCTTTCGCGGGGAAAAGAGTGCTCCCTTATTCCTCTTCGTTAACTGAAATCAAAATACAAACAATTCGAAAGAAAATGCAAGCAAAATATAAACTTTACAGCAGTTTAGTCTTGTGTGGCTTGTTTGTAAGAATGATGAAGTACTCAGCTGTAGTAATGGCGTAGGTTGGCGGCATTCCAGGTTCGTGGTATCATGTCTCCATTCAGCTCCTCCAGCTTGTATGCTCCGTGTGCTAGTTTTTCCCTGACTCGGTATGGTCCTTCCCAGTTGGGTAGTAACTTCCCAATTCGGGTGGGCGCGACGACCTGTCTTAAGACCAAATCTCCTTCTTTCATGTCTCTTGGGATTACTTTTGAATTGTACCGGCGGGCTGCTCTTTGTTTTGCGGCGAATTCTCGGATATGGGCGGCCTCCCGTACCTCATCAATAATGTCTATTCCGCATAGCAAGCTCGCCTCATTAGACTCTTCTGAGAAGTTCTCCCGGCGCCATGTTGGCGTGTCGATTTCTACAGGCAGCATAGCGTCGGCGCCGTATACCATAGTGAACGGGGTTTCCTTGGTTGTGGAATGAGGTGTCGTGTGATATGACCAGAGCACTTCATGCAATTGGTCAGCCCAAAGTGCTTTGGCGTCGTCGAGCTTCTTCTTTATGCCGTTCAAGATCACCTTATTTGCAGATTCGGCTTGCCCGTTTGCTTGGGGGTGGATGACTGAGACAAACTTCGTCTGGATTCCGAGTTGATTGCAGAATTCTACCACCTTGGAACTGGCGAACTGGGTCCCGTTGTCTGACACTATAACTTTGGGTAGCCCAAACCTGCATATTATTTTCTTCCAGTAGAAGCGTATCACTCTGTCTGCCGTGATTTTGGCGACTGCTTCGGCTTCGACCCACTTCGTAAAGTAATCCACTCCGACTATGAGAAATTTCAGTTGTCCGGGTGCCAACGGGAATGGGCCTACAATATCCACTGCCCACTTGTGAAAAGGCCATGGGGAAAAGACTGAGGTGAGTTCGCAAGCAGGGGCGTGCTTCTTGTCAGAAAACCTCTGGCACTTGTCACACTTTCGAACAAAGTCGGCGCTTTCTTGGATCATTGTTGGCCAGTAGTAGCCTGCTCTTAACAGCTTCACGGCCAGGGATCGCCCGCCGATGTGGCTCCCGCATACTCCTTCGTGTACTTCTAAGAGGACGAGGTGGGTCTCGTTTTCACCTAAGCACCTGAGCAGAGGCGATGCCTTGCCTCTTTTGTACAATTTGCCAGCGACCATGCAATACTTCGAGGCCTTCTTTCGTATTTGCAGCTTTTCCTCCTCGCTTTTGGGATTAAACGCTCCCGTGAGGTATTTGATGAGCGGCGTCATCCATCCCTCCTCCTCATTTTCCACGGCGCCTACTTCCATGATCTCTGTGCTGGGGGCCGCCAGCACCTCCTGGATGACCGTTCTGTTGTTTCCCGGGCGTTTGGTGCTGGCAAGTTTAGACAAAAGGTCGGCTCTTGAATTCTGCTCTCTTGGAACGTAGATTGCCTCGAAGAACTTGAAGGTGGAGGCTAAACTGTTGACCTTTGCTAAGTATTTGATAAGTTGACTGTCATTCGCTTGGTATTCCCCGGTAATCTGACTCGTCACCAACTGGGAGTCGCTCTTCGCTCTCAAGTTTTCCGCCCCATCTCTTGTGCCAGCTTCATGCCCGCTACCAGGGCTTCATACTCTGTCTGGTTGTTGCTCGCCTTGAACTCAAATCTCAGCGACTGCTCTATGATTAGGCCCCCTGGACCCTCCAACACTATGCCGGCTCCACTACCTTTGAGGTTTGATGAGCCGTCAACCGATAACAACCATACAAAAGGGGCGACTTCTTCCACCGGGGATGAAAATTCTACTAGGAAGTCAGCCAAAGACCTGTGACTTTATGCTGCCTCTAGGAAGATATTGAATGTCATATTCGGACAATTCCACTGCCCAGGATACCATTCTTCCCGCTAGGTCTGGTTTCCCCAGCACTTGTTTGATGAGGTAATTGGATTTGACAACAACTTTATGTCCTTGAAAATATGGTCGCAGTTTCCTCGCTGTTGCTACCACTGCTAGAGCCAGGCGCTCTATTTTCTGGTATCTCAGTTCGGCTCCTTTGAATACCTTACTCACAAAATATACTGGCTTTTGACCCTCGTCAGAATCTTGCACGAGGACGGAACTCATAGCATTTTCCGATATAGATAGGTAGAGGAAAAGGACGGCGCCTGCATCTGGACGATGCAGAACTGGCGGGCTGGAAAGAAACGTCTTAATCTTTGTGAACGCATCTTCGCACTCTTCAGTCCATTGGAAAAGTTCCTTCTTCTTTATTGAGGCAAAAAAAGAGAAAGCTTTATCGCCGGCGCACAATAAAAAACCTGGAGAGCGCTGCGAGCCTACCCGTCAACTGCTGCACCTCCTTAATGCTGGAGGGGCTTCTCATGTTGATTATCGCCTGACATTTGTCAGGGTTTGCCTCGATGCCGCGCCGGGTCAGCATGAAGCCTAGGAATTTTCCTGCGTGAACCCCAAAAGAACATTTGGCCGGGTTGAGACGCATGTTATATGCGCGAACTTGATCGAAGATTTCTTCCAGATCCTTTGAATGGCTTTCGTCATGTTTTGTTTTCACTACCAGATCGTCGATATAGACCTCTAAATTCTTTCCGATTTGTTCTGCAAAGGCGGTGTCCATCAACCTTTGAAAGGTGGCGCCGGCGTTCTTTAAGCCGAAAGGCATGACTTCGTAGTGGTAGTTGTGGTGATTAGTCATGAAGGCGGTTTTTGGGGCGTCGAGAGGATCCATCTTTATTTGGTTGTAGCCGGAGTATGCGTCCATGAAACTTAGGGTTTGGTACCCTGACGCGTTGTCGATAAGGTGGTCAATATTTGGGAGGGGATATGGGTCTTTTGGGCAGGCGGTGTTCAGATCAGTGTAGTCGACGCACATGCGCCACTTTCCGTTAGCTTTCTTTACGAGGACGACGTTGGCCAGCCATGTAGGATACTTGATTTCACTTATGAAACGGGCGTCTCTTAACTTGGCAACCTCTTCATCTACTGCTTTCCTCCTTTCTTCGCCTAATTTCCTTTTGCGCTGAGCAACCGGTTTCACTCCTGGGCGCAAGGCGAGGTGGTGGCATACGATGGCAGGGTCGATGCCGGGCATATCTGATGGTTGCCAGGCGAACAAGTCTAAGTTTCTTCTCAAGAGATCCACTAGACTTTGCTCTTCGGCGGGATCCAAAGAAGTCCCCACCTTGGTTGTTTGATGTGGCTCCGGGCCTATTGTGACTTCCTTCAGATCCTCCGTGGGTTCAAGACGCTCGTTCTGGAATTCTTCCCTTGGATCCAAGTCGATGACGTTAACTTGCAATGCTTTGCCGTGTCTGCGAAGTTGTCGGATCTGTTGCTGTACTGCTTCTGCCGCCTCTGGGTCCATGGAAAACGATGACGACGATGGTCGTTTTTTGGGTCGGTTATCAACGTTTAGAAATTGCGACTGAACGTTCCCAGTCGGGATTGCGAATTTCGGAGAGACTAATTGATGTTTTGAACAAGGAATGGCTGAATGTTTGATGAGAGTTAAGGGTAGGTCTAGGGGTGAATCGCGGCGGATTCGAAGGTTTTGAGGCTGCTCCTGGGAAATATGGTGGATGCACGGCGCTTCGATGACTTTCAGGGGCCGTGGATCGACCGTTTTTCTCTAGGAGGCGGTGGCTAGGTCAGTTTTACCGTAGTCCCACGGTGGGCGCCAACTGTACTGGCAGTGAGTACAATCTTTCTAGAAACTAGGGTTTCTGTGCTGTGTTTTGGTCATGCCTTGGGAATGATCCCGAGGTTACTATTTGTAGCCTTTTTTGGGCCTACCCGGTCATGGTTTTGGGCCCAAATCGTAAAGGGCCAAAACCATGACTAGGGCGCCCTCGTAAGCTGCTGAGGGCGCCCCTCGAGGGTGCCCTTTAGGAAGGTCACCTGTCATTATTTATGACTGTAAAGTGGGCCCTGTGCCCTCTTGGAGGACGTCCAGCCTTATTCCAAGGGTTCACACCCTTGTCTTTAGGGTCTCAAGTCCTAGATGGTGAGATCTACGGTCCACTTTTGTAACTTTGCTATGGTTAGATTTGTACTTTTATCATTAGCTAGAGAGAATATATACACATTAAAATGAGGTTTCACTGTCTGCTAAATGTCATTAGTTTCTTTTGGTTGGTTAATGTCCTTAATCTACAAGTTAAAAATCTTTCCTCTGGCCTAGACCGTAAGAAGAAAGCAAGAGAACATTAATCAATAGAGAAACATAAAATAATGCATGAGCTAAGAGTCTTGTGGTGTTTGTACATCGAAGGATGCCACAACCAAGTTGCATCTTCCAGTGACTACTACTTTTTCTTACCTACCATAATATCACAAAACCTCACAATTTTAGTAGGAAGCTATAAATCTTCCGGTGAGTAGTGACTACTAATTTTTCTTACCTACCATAATATCATTTGTTGTGATTGTAATCCACTGAGCATTATTTTCAGTGAACCAACAAGGCAATAATTTTTACTCATTTATCTCCTGGAAGAGGAAGAAGTTGAGGAAAATACTATGAAGCACATTGTTACCATTTTTTGCACGCTCATAAAAACTTTTATGAAAATAGACTTGAAAATATTAATTCACAACTGATTCCAACAAATTCTTTTGTTAACACTGTTGTAATTATTCTGTTATCTTTTGATCCACCTATGCAAACTGATTCAGAAATTTTTCTGAAATATGTTATTTGAATTTGGCAGTGCTAGCCGAGGTGTGAAACAAATTTTTTCAAGTCTGAAGCAATAGAAAACAACACAAGGAATCCTCACATACTGATTCACAGGAGAAAATTTTATTACACAGGATAGATCCAATAGGATACCTAAGATTCTCTAAGATTGTTTATTTAGATGTACAACGTATAGGAGAAAGAAAAAAAAAATCATAAGTGGTGAATACAGGAGCTTCATCAATCATCATGGGTGGTCAAAGTCGAAGATATGGATGCTCAAGAGCTTGATCAGCTGAAATCCTGCTATTTGGGCACAGGCAAAGCATTTTCTGTCCAACACAAAACACTTGCCATTAATAAACATTCAATAGATCAATGAAAGAGTTAAGTAACTATATTTTCAATCTTCCTATAAAAAACTATTGTGTAAAATATTTCGCGATGTTAGTGCATGATAGATAAATTCTAAAAGTTTTACAAGCAAATTAATTCTCAAAGATATGAGGCAGTTAAATTACCGAAAGAAGATCAAAACCATCTGGTCCGAGGCCAGGGAATTCTGCTGCTAGGTCCTACAAAATCCAATAGTTTGCATAAAATATTGGTTATTTATAAAAGGTAATGGAACAAAAAATTGATCAAAAGTAGAACATGAATACCTTTGGCACAATTGGAGGGTTGAATGCTTCAATAAAGTTGCATATAGAAGACACACCAGGCCAGGTTTCTTCAGTTGGCGTACCAAGCAAGCTTTACATATAAAAATGTTCAACTCATTAATTTGATTTGTTTCATATAAGTACAGAGAAATCATAAAAATAGTTATGGTGTTTTGATGAAATTACCAAAATATCTCAGCTAATATCTGCGGTTCATCTTTACCAATGAACAGAGGTTGGAGCCTAAGCATCTCAGCAAATATGCATCCCATAGACCAGATATCAACTGCAGTTGAGTAATTGGTAGAACCCATCAAAAGTTCAGGTGCTTTATAGCAAGGATTACCCATCTGAAAATTGAAAATAAATTTGCAAAAGCATTAATAACTTCAACTTTTTGGGAGTAACATTTATTCATTAAATAAACTACACCATCTAACTCAAATTCAAAAAAGATTTAAAGTGTCATACATTAATAGAGTAGGGTGAAAGAGGAGGTTCAATAGTTTTTGCCGCACCAAAGTCAGATAGCTTCACTTCCTTGACATCTAATTTTTGAACTGAAGCCAGAATATTATTAGGTTTCAGATCTCTGTGTAGAATTTTGCGAATATGGCAGAATGCCAATCCAGAGAGAGCTTCACGCAGAAAAATCTGCATGGACAAGAGGAAAAAGGATTAGCAACCTTTGTTTGCATCTAATATATAATAATTATCAAACTTCAAACAAAAGTGAAAATCAAAATGGAAATCAGATATCTAATTGTATATAAGTTTTTCTTCCTTTTCTTGCACTATAAGATATCTAATAGAAACACAATAAATTATGGAACCATCATGTTGAAAACAAAGATATATGCAAGTTTTATTAGAATCACACAAAGTTTTTCTATAGCATTACACTACACAGAATTGTTAACAAAAGTTGACTTACTTTTTCCCAGTTTGGAATGTTTAAAAACTTCTGATTGGTGAGGTATTTTTGAAGACTAGTGTCAAGATACTCATAAACAAGAAACACTTCATCCTCAGTTTCCATCACTGTATGCAATCTGAATAGATAACAGCAAACACATATAAATCACTTCTGTGAATGAATCAACATCATTAAGTAATGAACGTATATGGATCTTATACTAAAATCACAAAATCAATAAATGTATAAGCTGATCAATATTGTGATAAGGCATGAATGTAAGTAAAATGCAAGTCAAACTTATGTAAGTAAAATCTATAAGCTGATCAATATTTAAATCACAAAAGCAATAAATCTGACAAGGCATGAATGATATATCAATTAATATCTACAAAGAAGCTAACTGTAACAGAAAAGAGATGAAGGAAGAAAAGAAGGAAAAAGATTGACCTGACAATATTGGGGTGGTCCGAATCCAAGATTTTGAGCATAGAAACGCGATTTAAGATACTGTGTGGAAATCCAGAGTTTTTCTGGTTGTCTGGAATGGTTAAAATCATGATAGCTACGACATCTTCGCTAAAAATCTTCTTGCACTTGATAAACCACCTTCCACCTTCTGCAGTTATCAGCCTATAATCTTTGAATGTGTGATTTAGCACTTTCAATTGCTTTTGTGTTAGACGCAGTCTGCATCATTCATAGATAATTCACAATCAAATTCAAGAAATACAAGAACAGAGAATAAGTCTATATGAGTAAAATAAAAATCAAGATTAAATGAAAATTGAAACTCTACAATTCCTGAATGATGAAATTTAGAACTTTGTAAATACTTACTCTCTTAATTGCAGTATGTCCATTGTGAGAGAGAGAGTGAGTGAGTGAGAGAGAGAGAGAGAGAGAGAGAGAGTTTGTGTTATGAAGATGGAATGTGAAAAGAGTGGTGGTTAGTTAGTTAATGTGATTTGCAAGTATAGCTTTATACTAATTGTAATGTAAAACGACTTTTCCCGCCAAAAACAGTTACTGTTAACTAACTCTTTGTGATCCTCTCATAATTGTTGATCTATTCAAACCCTTATATACTTCAGTAATTTTATTCTTTTTTATTTTTTTTTCTATAATCCAACATAATTTTTTTTTTTTTGGGAAAACAAGCAAATGAGAATGATCTCTTGAAGCAACCAAAAATAGTTTTTGATACGCATTTGTGAAAAATTGAAACCTCAACCAAATGATTATAGCATCCAAGTATATGTTTCTTTTTTCATGATGTTACATAAATACTCTTCTCTCTTTTTTTATTGTTGATAGAAATTAAATTAAAGATAAGGAGACTAAAAAAGTCACTGCAATTGGCAAAATGACAAAAACTCTCTACAATATGTAAAGAAAACAATGTTTTGTGGCACAAAAGATGATATTCAAATCATGGAGGAAAAAGAACTAAAATCCATGCAAAGAGTCAAGTGTATATAATTAGATAGATGTTTAACTCTTGAAACATCAGGAGCAACTGGTTATGGTCAATTAGATGTTTACCCTTGGCACATATTTTGACCAAACTTATTTTTACACATGGCATGTTTTGATTGGGTGGAGTGAAAACCAGAGGTTGGTTGAGACGATTATATTTTCGTCATTGATGTCTTCAGAAAAATTAATTCAATTTAGTATCTGTCAGCTATTTTCTTTTTGATATCTGCCAACGTGAAAAATAAAACCTAACCATCAGTATTGGCCTCTAGGTCAACAAATTTACTTGTTTCTGTACACACAAAAATAAAATAAAACTAGTTATAATTAGAAAATTTTAAGCAGTGATATGGATCAGTAATAAAAACCTTTTTTTGAAAATAAGTTAATAAAAAATTTCAATAGAAAATTTAAAACCCCGTATGAAAGAAGTGCATCAAGAAATTGAAACTTTTAAAATCCCATATGAAAAACCTTGTCTTGGCGTTGGAACCAATGAAGGAATTAAAGAAATAACTATGATACAACTACAAGCAGAGTAAACAATTTTGCCTGTAAAATCCAGTGACCTGTATCTCCTGTGATTAGCTAACTCTACAACAACATTTCTAATAGTTGATACAATGGGATTGGGGAGCCCCATCTCATGAAATCATTTCTATTGTTCCATTGGAAGACAGCCTATATTACAAGACTTCAAGTCAGAACTGGATAACAAGCATCCCCATATGCAAACTATTTCTTCTTTGGGTCACCGGGTTGTGAGGTAATTGTTCGGTTCCTCCTTCCTTTTCGGGTGCCAGCAATGCTAGCTATTACGTCATTATCAGCAATGAGTAAAGCGCTTAATCCCATTAGCTTCAAACCTAGGTTTTTTGTCAAATATGACAACCTATTTTCATCTCCTTCATTAATTTGCTGCACTTGATCCACCTGTTCACGAGATAAAATAGTGTAAAGCTGCAATGGCAACTTTGTGGTATTGGGATAGCAGTTTAATATCTCCTTGTAACTTTCTTCAGTACCACCAAATGTCATTTGCAGAATCGCTTTCGACTGCGGATCTTCTGAGAAAGGATCATATATGAAAGCGAAATTCCCAGATTCCAAATCAGGCCTCTTGAATAAATTAACCAAGATGCCGCTGCTGAGTCCTATATTCTTGGACAGGGACTTCTTAGGACAAGGTTGCTGAACACGGGTTAACTGGTAAATGCGTGAAGCTTCTCTCAAGCCACTCATGAAAGCACCGTGCATAGTGGCTGGATATTGCCTACAAGTGGCCTCACCTGCAAAGAACAGTCGGTTCCCCACGTTTTCTGCAAGTATATCATAATCTTTACCAGATGATTGCACACTAACATGAGAGTATGAACCATAAGAAAGGGGATCGCTTCCCCATTTGGTACAAATTGACTGTACTGGATCAGGCACAGTGATGCCTTTAGGTTGAAAAATACCTGTAGAAAAATATATAAATTGAAAATTAGAACCACATTTTTTTAACAGTGAATCAAATAAATTCATAAGTTAAGAATAATAACTTGATAGCTTGAGATAATAATGTTCAATTCAATAAAAAAATATTTAATGGCTGTTCAATTCAATAATTGTGAGCTAGAAATTGAGGGGGAAAAAGTACACCATAAGCCTCAGAAAAAAATAAAATAAAAAGCCATACATCATAAGTCAAAGTGCAGAAAGATGAACGATATCGCCAAATAAGTTTCATATGGTAAGCAAGTGAATAGAGAGGAATTATATAGCCAAATAAATTAAAATCATGTGACTCATATTGATGATATGGAATTTTGCAATTGCATGTATTGTATTTCAGAGCAATATGAGACTCATTCACACATTATACAAGCAGCTAAGAAGCCAAATCATATCAAATCGTACAATAAAACAGCAAATCATGCAACCCTATCAAATAACACCTAAAACGGGAGGGATGAGCAAAAGGAAACACCCATATAATTTAATGAACAACCACAATAAGTGAGAGGTACCTTTTAGAGTGGTCAAAACCCGATGAAGTAAGACGATTGGATCTGTGGTTTCAAAGGCTTGTGCAGCTTCACCAGCCACAAGCGCAATAAGTCCTGAGCCACCAGAAACAGTGTGGTAACCGTAAAATAAAAAGAACTCCCCACGATCATGACTATTTTCGTTGAGACATCCAAATGTGTCCAGATCTTCCCCCCAAAACACATGTGGAAAAACCATTGCAATTTTGTTCAGAAGCCCAAAACCCATCCTCTCAATTGATTCGAGTTTTCTTGCAGGTAATTCAGGTTCAAAATTAATGGCCTTCTTTTTTAGAACTCCAAGAGGCACGGTGCATAAGGTGAAGTCTGCTTGAAAGACTTGATCCCCAGCAATAATCTCAACACCCTCATTTCCATATCTGATAGTGTTGACGGTCTTTTCATAAAAAATAGGAACTCCTTCGCACATAGCTTTTATCAATCTCCAATTTCCTCCAGCAAGAAAACAATGATCACCACCCATTTCATAAGGATCATCCTGATCCCAATAGGCAGCTGAAAGATTTGAAAGACATCCAGCATTTGCATATTCTAAATTTGCAAGATGCCAATCAAACATCTGCTTCTCATCAGTAGTTTGAGCCACCGCATATAAATTCTTGAGTGTCTCCAAGACTGAACCAAGTGAGGTATCACTTGCAAACCCACCCATAATTTTCCTGAGTTCCATAACTTTATCAAGCAACTTATTGAATACAATCTCAACCTTTGAATCTATTTCCTTATCGACCGGCTCCCCGTTCGGCTTGAATAAAGGGCAATTGTCTCTGACTTTATGAAGCGGAATCGAAAGCTGTCGTGCCAAAACTGCTAAAGGGTTAGCATGAATTCCAGTAATTACGCTCCCACCAAGATCTAAGGCCGCAAACTTATCCTCATTCCCTATCTTCTGAGTATAAACTCTGCCGCCAGGACGGTCCCTACCTTCCAAAACAACAACCTTATAGCCAAACGACAAAAGCTGCCTCGCTGCAGCCAACCCAGCAAGGCCAGCCCCAATAACAACAACCGTCCCTTCCGTCGCCTCAGGCAACTGAGAAGTAAACGACGGCAAAACCCCAAAATTGATATGACCATTATACAAAAGATACTCATAAGCAGAATTAATCAAATGTTCAAACTCCTTGGTCACTGTTTCCCTAATCTGTCCCTTCGTCAACCACCTCCTAACATTCCCCCTCCAAAGAGCCAATATATGATTCCTAACAACAACATAATCATTCTGTTCTTTCCCGCCTAATTCTGAGACAACCCCAGATCTAATCTCATGCTCAAGCAAAGCATTCATTGGGAAACCAAGTGAAAAGGCAATCATAGCCTCGGTGTTGGTTTCTTTCTGAATATCTTTACTCTTACCCTTCTTCTTCAAACCACTATCCAAACTCTTATCAAAAAGGTCATCATCTATCAAACCCTCGTCGTAACTACGATAATTCACTTTCTTTCTCAACGACATACGCCTCGAAACAGATCCATCTGAAGAAGAAGGAGTTGCCATTGTTTGTTCCTAGTAAATAAAATTAACCTGATCAATAAACTAAACCGATTTTCCAACCCAACAACAACAACAACAATAATTATAATAATAACAACAACAACAACAACTATGAAGCACCAATGATAATTTGAGAAAATAACATAATTCAGTGTAATCATATGTCTCAGTGTCGTGTATCTGACACTGGGACAGGCCTAATCCAAGGAGTATATGTGCTTCAAAGAATAATAACAACAATCTTATGAGCAAATACAAAATATGGGTATGCGGAAATAAACAAAAGAATCAAAATTGAAGTGGAAAAATAAATTACCAAAAGGTTGATGCAAATAGTCTCAGTTCCAAATCGTTGTTCTGCAGAGTATGTAACAAAGATTGTTCAGTAAGCACCGTTTGCATGGTGAATCACAGAGAAACAAATACTAGAAATGAAGAGAGAGAGAGAGAGAGAGAGATTACATTACAGAGAGAGAGAGAGAGAGAGATTACATTACAGAGAGAGAGAGAGAGAGAGATTTGGGGGGGGGGAATGAAATGGTGTTTGTTTGTTGCCTCCCTGAAAGTGAAAGTGCGACACTCACCATGGAAGAGGATGAAAATGAGATGTGATTGATCGAAAAAGGGTTTGGTTTATTTATAGTGTCTTAAACGAATTTAAAATGAATCAATATTGACCAACATTAATGCAAGTTTAAATTTTTTTTATCTTTTTATTTTACATGATTCAACAAATACATTATTACAGTCAAACAAAATTACAATAATACAATTTTTTTTAATTTCGTATTTTTAACGTTAGAATGATTTCAAAGAAAAAAAATTTAGAATGTGTTTGTTTCAAGCTTACTGAATTTATTTTTGGAAATATACATATGAGAGTTTTATTTCTCAAAAACCCTTAAAATAAGGAGGTTAATGAGTAGTTACCCATGAATTTATTTTCAACTTCATATAAACTTTTTTTTTACAAAAGCAAAACAATATTCATTCTTTCAAATTGATAGAATACATCATATACAGTAACATGATCAACATCGCTAAAAACGTAACGGGTGATTCTACGAACAAACTCAGAGCACCTAAGCTAATAGCATACAACAAAAAAAGTACCTACAAATAATATGATAAAATCTAAATCACCGGAATACTTGTGTTTTTGGATCTGTGATGTTGACGTCCAAATCATTGATTGAATATGTGATTGACTGAAGCTAATTTTTCAATATGAAACAAACGAACACCGCAACAAGACGCAAATCAAACAAAGTCGTACAAGACGCGCGAACAACACAACACCTCACTCGAACGACGAAAAAACACAAAAGAACAAACTTGATATGTGTGGAAATCACTTATTTAGATGGAAAGAAAAGAGAAAAAAGATGTATAGGGGTACTTCTAGGTCAATAAATGACTTAAAACCGCTCATCTTCAATGAGTGAAAGAGAAAGATAACTTAAAGAGAAAGTGGAGTTTTCCTCACTAAAAAAACTAGGGCCGACTAGATCTTCGTAAAAACTTTTATTCTCATTCTTTTCTATGGGAATGTATTTTTTTTTCAAAAATCTTTTAAATCCATAAATAAAATTTGAGTTATACTAACTAGTGCCCTGACGCACTAGTTAAGAAAACAAAAAGAAAGAAAAATTTGGCATTACAATGAGTATTTTTTATACTTTTTAGAGTTTGAATGCATTAATTAGCATTTTTTCATAAAATTTAATAAACTTGCAACAAACGTTTGAATGCATATTTTAATCATTTTATTCCCACAAATAACTTCAAACAAACACACTCTTAGGTTTTAAATACTTGAAATACATTAAATTAAGCAAGATGTTAGTACACATTCCCTCTTAACTTGTGTTTTTAGTTCGCCTAAGCTTATATCCGTTGCGAGGTTCCTCCCCTAAATTTTAATTGGATGACATGATAATTACATTTTAGATGTAAACAATAATATTTAACATGAAGTCTTGACAAGTTTAAAAAGTAAGATTCAACCATGTTCCGTACAAGAATGTGAGTTACATGGATTGTTCCATTTCTCACATAGTATATCATAGTCACAGGGATTAACATTGTCGGGAGTTTTTTGAATACCTAAGCAGAAGACAGAGGTTTTAATGTAGAAAGAAAACTATATGATTTTATTGTTAAAAGTTTTTGCATTACAATAACCTTGAAGTTCATGGTTTTAAAAGACTAAAACAAGTGCAAAGAAATATAAAATGCATAAAGTATTTTTAAAGGTTCGTGTTAATTTGTGTGAGCAAATTTAGCTTCTTCAAAAAAAAAATAGACAAAAAAAATAAGGGCGGCAAAACTTCAATTTTTTGTTTTTAAATAGAAATCAAAAGTGTATTTAAGTCAAATCTTTTTAATCATTCGGATCTATTTAAAAGTTTTTCATCTGTAAGTCTTAGTTCAACTGACAAATACGAAAACTGTTAGGATGGATATTCGTGGTGTTCCAAGATCTTTCATTTATGTGTGTGTTTCATCTGGTATTTACCACTCTGTCTACGGACAAAAAAATATATAAAAAAAATGTGTGTATCGTTCTCTTTTTAAATGAAGTTGTTCATTTTCTTTTGAGAAATTGAGATCTTATCTCATGAAATATAATTCATCTACGTAACACCAAATTGATGGAGAAGATTCATCCCATTCCTTCTTAGATTAATGCGAAATAAGGACTTGAGCCCAGGTTTGATTACCTCTAACTTACTGATTGAAGGACATGCAAGATATGGATAGAAAAAAGTTATTATTTTTCTCACCCTATGTGTTTCTCACGCTTCCTAACATTTCTCTAAAATACCCTTCATATTTTAAAATCCGAACACATCAAAACTAAGTTCGGATTTTATAATCTGAAATATGTTTATGTATAATCAGAAATCAGAATCTCTCTCATTTCAACAGTTTTGAATTTTGCTTTTAAAAACAACCAAAAAACAAAGTAAAAAAATGATAAAAACCTATCAAATAAAATCATAAAAATACCACCAAAAAAATCTAAAAATCAAATAAAACTAATGCAATTTTTTTCGGATTTTTCTGAGAATATGAAAGATTAAAAAAAAAATTAAAAATGGGTCTAAACGATAGAATTTTGGATTTTGAGGGGCGGAGTCCCGTAAGAAGTCCCTTCTACGGGAGTCTTGATCCTTGATTTTTTTTTTTATTTTCCAGGGAAGTTTTAGAGCAATCTGATCAAGTAGCCCGAAAACTGGATTTTTTACTAAGAACATCTAACAATGACCTAAAAGAGAAGGATGAGAGTTAGGAAGATTAATATTGTCCTTAAACTAGCTATCCATGTTATAAACAAACACAAAATTTGTGCTGATGCAGTCAGATTATATAATCCGAACTGTTTTTCCCCTGAAAAAGGGTGTTTATGGGGTTTTCAGATTATATAATCTGAAAAAAAGTAAGGAACGCATCCTATTTTTTGAGGTTTTCAGATTATAAAATCCGAATTGGTGAAAAACTTTTTTTTCACCCCATAACAAAGGAAAAACTTAGTTCGTATTATATAATCCGAACTGTCTCAGCACAGACACAGAAACTTTATTTTTTGGCTGAGACATACATATGGTAAGAATTTGATATAAACATGCATTCGTGGTTGTATAAAATAAATATTTTAATAGAAACGATAAAAAAACAACACAATTTTCAAACATTAAATTTAAAGCAGAAACCATATGTTCAAACATAAAAATACAGAAATTTGGGAAGCTACTGTCTTCATTTTATATACATAAAAGTTTCAGATTTTAGAATCCAAACTAGTTTCAGATTCTAAAATCTGAAGGGCATTTTTGAAAGTAAAAAATAGTGTGCGCGAGAACCTTGGAAAAAGTAATAGCCACAAAAAATGAGGTGTGCCTGAGATGGGATTGAATTGGAGCCAACAATTATTTCGAATGTTTTAATTTTCACTTTTCAACAATCTATTTTACTTATGAAGCTCTAAAATTATTTCTGAAACTTCAATTTGGTATTTTCTCTCTATTGCCTAGAGGATCAGCTAAAACAAACTCTTCGGCAGAATTATGGATATGAACAAAGTGGAAAAGAATACTTGTTAAGTAGGGGGAATTTTTTATTTTCATCACTTCCTACAAGTTTTTTTGAAAGCAAGAAGCAAAGTGAAAAACTATTGATATTTTTATAAATATTAGTACAAGTTTTAAATATATTTGTAAACAAACTCATTCTTAAGTCAACCATAGTAGTTACCACCATTCCAACAACAAGTCTTAGCTTTCACCACTATATTCAACCCGAATAATTGACGTAATATTTTTAAATCATATACTATATTTAACAGATTATTTTAGCTCATATTGATTTTAACCGTAAACGATTAAAGGATAAATTCACACCCCGAATGAGCTATCATACCATGAAGAATTTACGAAGTGTCAAGGTCTACTAAAATAACCGTGTAAGGTATTAAAATATCACTTGTTAGATGAAGGCTATTTGTGGTAGCTTATACAATGGATAACTATTGTATCACGTTCCGGTAAGGAATATAAGTTTTTTGGAAAGAAAAAAAAGTAATTTAAAAGAAAATATAAGAGCAAATAATACTGAAAATGGTTTGTAATTCAGATCTGTTACGTGGAATTCATCAAATTGGTATTTTTTGGTTCATAAAAAATCTCACCCAGATAAAATAGTATAATAATAGCAAATACAATACTATGCAACATCATGTTTTGGTAAACTAGATATACTCAGATATCATATGAATATTGATTCAATGATACGGAGCAACAAGTAAATGAATTAATCTAACATAAGAAAGTTTGGATAGTCATGTCCTTATTAAGAACTCAATCACGCTCGCTTATTGCTGTCAAGTGCTCGTCAATTTCCTCGGTGGACAAAACTCTAAATTCTGGATTATTCTTCTGCACAACTCCAACCTAGAACAGGAGAAAAATACAACCATTTGAGTCACATTATCATTACGTAAAACTATTTGTGGGATGAAAATAAGCACAAACTTGAATTCCTTAACCAATAAATTTAGAACATAAATACCAGCAATCTGACCTATACCACAGCAAACACGTAGTTTCAAAATCACGAAACAATATCATGAAGACATAAAGGTATTTGAGAATTAAAATTAAGTCCTACCTCAATCTCAGTTGCCTTAAAATCCTCTTGAAGAACTGATTGCAAGGCAGAAATGGCAGTCTGAATTAAAAACCACGGAGATCATAGAATTAGAACCTTAAAAGGATATCAGATGACTGTTTAACAAAACCGATAAACAATATATATTTACAATAGGTTTCTACTGTCTCCAACGACAATGCAATTTAACAAAGCACATAAAGTTTTAATAATGGAGAATGCTAATGAGTGCCCTTGGGGCATTGGTTAAAGTGTTAAAATTAGTAAGTTTGCATCAAAAAGTGGTGTAGTTATTGCTAAGACAAAAGTAAAAACTAATATGTCCAAGAGAAAGTTTCTATTAATGGATTCCTTAACCAATGCCCTTAGGGCACTGGTTAGCAAGACCCTTAATAAATATCTGAAGTTCGGCTTTACTACATTATCTGACTGATTTAGCACTCAGAAATACAATAAATATCAACACTATCCCCCTAGTTAGCAAAAGATCCAACACTAAGATCACTTGCATAACATTTCACTATGTTTTGCCAACTTCTCACCTTTTACTAAATATGAATCTTCAGCATACATATATCCAATATTCTTTCAAATAACTCTAATGCAGAGTAATAATCATCATAGTGGAATATTGGACTGTAGATCTTATCTTTAGGCCTTTAGGCCCCACGAACAAGGGCTTGTACCCTTAGAATCAGGCTGGGCGCTCTCCAGAAGGGTACAAGGCCCACCTGACAGTCACATGATTTTGGGGGCCCAAAATCATGGCTGGATAGGCCCATATTGGGACTATAAATAGAACCTTGGGATCAATCCAAGAGAGACCCTAGTTTTTCTAAGAACAGTGGCGCTAGAAGGAGGGGGCTGAACCGAACCATCTTCACCATTTCAATTTCTTCCCCCAATTCAGATATCACCATTTTCATACTCAGCCCAAAATCGTCTGAGGAGGAGACGGAAACCCCACTCCTCTTCTTCTTACTCGTACCCATTTTGTCTCTTTTCACTGTTCCCGTTTCCCTGTCACCGCCGCACCCTCCCATCTTTCGCGTCGATGTATCCATCACCATATCCTACCGTCTTTCTTTCGTTCTAATTCTCATATTCATCTGTCTTCATCTGATTTGCGTTCACTTCTCGGAGACGGCGAGTTTAACGACGGCGGCGGAAGAGAAAGGAGGTGCGAGATCTGGTTGAGAGAGCCACGAGGCAGAGAGAGATGATGGTCAGTAAGCTCGACGGGGGCGACGGCGAGTTCAACGACGGCGAATTTAACGGTCAGTGATGGCAGAGAGAGCCACGACCGCGAGACGCGAGAAAGAAGGTGCGAGATCTGGCACTGAAGCCAGCGGAGACGAGGAGGGAGCGACTGAGGTGGGCGGCGGAGTTGATCTGTTTCGCCGTCGATGAAGGTGGAGGGAAGAGAGTGGCTGAGATCGGTTGCAGGGAAGGAGAAAAAGAAAACAGAGTATAGATGAACAGGGGCATACGGTGTCGTCTAGCAATGTTTTTGGGTGTGTTCTATTGATAGCAACAACTGATTTTCTGGTTTTTTCTGCTACGTGTATGTTGTTGATTGTACGGTATTTTTGCTACTTTATTGCATAGTCTTCAGTTCATGTTTGTGCAAAAAATAGTATAATTATTTGTATGTAGTAATGGGGCCTGATAAGGGAGTTTTCTTGGGTGATAAAATTCTATCAACAATTTGATAAGGAGTCAATATTGCACTTTATCTAATAATAGTACTCAGTGGCTAGTGCATTGGGTCCTTGTTCTTGAATTTCTATCACAAAGGTGGGCTGGAGTGATAAAGAGGAAATGAGTGTTGTTGAACGAAGAGTTGGGAGGGATGTGAGTTGGTGGCAAAGGTTGAACAATTGCATACGGGGTTACTGTCATGGAATTTGTGTTGATGCTATCACATTTTTGAGAAGCCTGCTCAAGAATCTTCCAGACTCGCAAGGTACAGCAAGAAGCCAACAATCACTTCAAGACCAGAAGTTGCTAGGCTCAACTAATCTTTGAAGTGACTCTGCAAATTTAATATCTATGTGTTAGTATTGTTAATGCATATATGGTGGTGCTGCGTTTGTTTTGGAAGGAGGGTACAATCTTATAATTGCTGCAACTGGTATACAAAGTCTAAACTGTGTTTATTACTTTATTTCCAATTATTTCGAACTATTTGGTGGTAAAAATGAGCTGGTGAAGCTCAGCATAACAGGCACATTTAAGTTTTAGCTCACATTTCATTGTGCTAACACCAAAATCCGTGAAAATTGTTGTTTGTCAACATGGCGTAAGTATTTGTTAGTTGTTATTATACTCACGTGATTAATTAATTCTCTACTATTCTCTACATGCTTTCACTGGGCTAGTTTGAATTCTTGCATAGGTGAGATATGAAGTGTCGCACTTTAAAGATTTGAAGCAAAAGGTGGTGACATAATCCGGCAATATCCGGAGACAAAATGAAGCTTGCACTCGCCAAACCCCAGTGAGGGTTGCACACCTAATTCCTTAACCCTAAAAGACAGGGCTCTAAGACGTCGTGTGCTAAAATGAGATCGCCGCCTAATTCCTTAACCCCAAAGGGGCTCTAAGACGTCGCGAGCAGAAAAAGAGATCGCCGCCTAATTCCTTAACCCCAAAAGGGCTCTAAGACGTCGCGAGCAGAAAATGAAATCGCCGCCTAATTCCTTAACCCCAAAAGGGCTCTAAGACGTCGCGAGCAGAAAAAGAGATCGCCGCATAATTCCTTAACCCCAAAAGGGCTCTAAGACGTCGCGAGCAGAAAAAGAGATCGCCGCCTAATTCCTTAACCCTATAAAAGGGCTCTAAGACGTCGTGTGCTAAAAACTCCTATGCTGGGCGAGCACCCATGTTAGGGCTAGCACCCGCGTTGGGCTAGCACCTATGCTGGGCGAGCACCCATGTTAGGGCTAGCACCTATGCTGGGCGAGCACCCATGTTAGGGCTAGCACCCGCGTTGGGCTAGCACCTATGCTGGGCGAGCACCCATGTTAGGGCTAGCACCCGCGTTGGGCTAGCACCTATGTTGGGCGAGCACCCATGTTAGGGCTAGCACCTATGCTGGGCGAGCACCCATGTTAGGGCTAGCACCCGCGTTGGGCTAGCACCTATGCTGGGCGAGCACCCATGTTAGGGCTAGCACCTATGCTGGGCGAGCACCCATGTTAGGGCTAGCACCCGCGTTGGGCTAGCACCTATGCTGGGCGAGCACCCATGTTAGGGCTAGCACCCGTGTTGGGCTAGCACCTGCGTTGGGCTAGCACCTCGTAATTTAAAATTTTTTACATAGTTTCACAACCAGTAAGTCTCACTTGTTGGGCAAGAAGTCATATACAAATAATTCCCGGGCAACAGTTTAATCACTTCGCCTTGTCCCAAAGCTCGTGCTTGTTGGGCTGTGGACTGTAGATCTTATCTTTTAGGCCTTTAGGCCCCACGAACAAGGGCTTGTACCCTTAGAATCAGGCTGGGCGCTCTCCAGAAGGGTACAAGGCCCACCTGACAGTCACATGATTTTGGGGGCCCAAAATCATGGCTGGATAGGCCCATATTGGGACTATAAATAGAACCTTGGGATCAATCCAAGAGAGACCCTAGTTTTTCTAAGAACAAATATAATAGCACAGTATATATTTATCGAGAAAATTTATAAGAGTTGCCAGGAAGGGAAAAAAATATGAGAAAAAAATTGATTGTTTATAAGTGTTCTCAGGAGAATTAGAAGTTCTGAAAAGGAAACTTAGAACATTATGCTGAGCCTCATTAGTCTCAGTAGAATTAGACAAAGCTGAACGCACAGAAGAATCCATCATCGAGCGCAAATCAAGAAGCAGAACATGATGGGTGATGTCACTGTTGAATGTGGTGAAAGAGAAAGTGGAGAGAAAAAAATATGAGGGTTTTGAAACCAAATCAGGCTCTTGGTACCGTATTTTGATTAGGGAAAAGAGTGGAAAGAAAACTAATTTGAAACTGTAACTTTGTAATCAGAAAAATTTACAAAGAGTAGAATCCCCTATAGATAGAGACGCCAACTATCAGTAACTACCGCGTTGAATAACTGTAACTAACTGTCTGTGTTTCACTTAGTTACTATAGTAGATCATTCCAGATAAGTCTAGACCAAACAAGGAAAGTCTATAGGCTACCTGATTAGCAGCAATAAGAATGGGAGACTAGGCTCTCAAATAATTAGGCCCATATGTATTTGTTAGTGTGTTGTGTGTCTATGAATAGAATAAGGATGGCATATGTAAACCATCAGGTTGTTGCTATATTTGGTATAGGAAAGGGAGAGACTAGGCTCTCAAATATCCTAGAGGTTGTAACTTTCAGTTCCTGTTTGTATTAGGCGGTTATTACTCTTTGCAATTGTGTAACCACCTCTCTATGGAAGTTATTCATATAGTATAACTACTTTGTTCATCAATATACTATCATCTATTATATTAAAAGTGTTGCATCCATTATATAGCCCATCATTTACCCCATTCATTTCATACGACGTCTATCAGGGTGTTCATATAGTCCAATAACATGGTAGTCTCCCCTTTTATACCAAAAAAAGTTGAGTAAAAGAATGTCAATTTCTCAAGCTAGACGCATGGATCCCTATAACATATAGATTATCAACTTAATAGAAAGCAACTACACCTTTCACACAAAATCTGGCTTGCAAAATGGGAGTGAGGAAAAAATTGAACAAAGCAAAAATATTACCTGAACTGTCTCGGCATAGGTAAATGAAGGGTCATTCTTCATCTTCTTTTCCAAGAAATTGATTGCCTCTTGGTCCTTTAATCCAGCACTTGTGGCCTGAGTACATAATAGATTTTTAGAAAAATAGACACTTTAGTTTCTGACTGCAAGTGCATATAGTTATGGTAACCGATCAAGGACACGTGAAGTGCTAAAGAAAGTAAGAAAACAACATCTCTTTTTAATGGAAATTGGCATGAGGCATCATTGTAATGCAAGGAATCCCAACCATGTTGGCACCCCAAACATTACCTATCATCTACAACACTCCAAAAAACTAATTATAAATGAGAAGGATGCGAAATTGGAAGACGAAAACCAAAACCCAATGAGCAAAGAATCAATCAATGTGTGGCAAGGAAGACCTACTCTATTTTGGTAAAAGTCTTCCTTGATAAAACTTGGAGTTAAATCCCACTAAAGAAACTTTATTCTTCCTCTCTTTTTATCTCTTTCTTCTCTCTCAAGAAACTATGATTATGACTAACCAACAGTCCAACATGTTCTTCTTTCAAGTTCTAAATGGTAAATACTGGAAGTTACAATTTTTCAAAAAAATACTGGAAGTTAAAAAAAATTATGCAATTACTTAAAAACTATAGAAAAAATAGTAAAAATAAAGGATAAAATTGGAAGAAAAAATGGCTACACCAAAATTCGGTATCCATTGGTATAGATTACACACGTAAATGATAATTATTAAATAAGATTTATGACCTACTTATGATAAGTCTAAGTAAACAACTCATAATCATAAAGAAACAATTTACCCTCTAAAGTGGGAGCTCATTTTAGAAGAGCCAAATTTAATAAAGAATCTTAAACATTTATGGAATTGAAATTACTATGGGCAAGTTTTTCATCTTCTCCTATTAAACAACTCAAATAATCGAACATCAAAGTAAGAAATAATCTTGAATGTACCTTGTGACCAAAGTAATGACCAGCAGGGTCACATTTGTAAAGCTGGGGCCCAAGTTCATCATCAATACCCAAAACCATAGCAACTTCACACAACAATAGATTAAAAATCACAGAATGAGAAAATGACGTCAATAACGACAATAAGTAATTTATTTTATAAAATATTATACAAAACAAGTATGCAACTTTTGCACAAGGTGAAAATTGTTCATCAGTGAAAACTTCAAAGGCAAAGAAACACGTACCTACTCCAAGTGGTCTCATATAAGCATGTTGAGTATAGACTTGTGATTTGTCTGCAACCCTGTCAGCATAAAAGAATACAAACTTCAGATAAAAAAAAATGCTATCAACAAATTGTAAAACTATTAAGAACATGTGAAATTTCTCATACTATCTTTGTTATTACATTAGTTTATCTCCTAGGATCAATTTCTAATCTTAAGGATTTTAAATTATCTTCTAGAATTAGTTTCCATAATGCTTAGTTATTATCATTATTTGTTTCTTGATTTTCCTACTTATTTAGGGTTAGTGTTCAATCAATCTTTTGTATAATGATAGTATCAAGCATATTTCACCATAATTATCTTTTTATTATTTTACTCTTTATTTTTTCTTTTCAAAAATAATGAGTTTTAAAGGAAGACATGAAAGAGTCATAAGCAGCTAGAGTCTAGTAATGTAGCAGCACATGCATACATATTGTTAAAAACTGTATCACATACCATTTAGACAGCACATCCACAGGCATCTCATATCCATATCTAAAGCGATACTCAGCAGCTTCATTTCTTGCTTGTTGAACTAGTGTCCTGGCATCAGCTGAAAAGAAGTGAGAAATAAAAATATTTTAGATCAAAATAAATGTATTAACATATGTCAACTCACAGAAAAACAACATTATCATTGTCTGTGATTGAAATCAAATACATTTTATCACATACCATAGTTCAAAATATATTCATTTTTTGCGGTCGGAATCTAATATATTTTATCATATACAGTTCAACTCACAGAAAAATAATAGGTTTAAATATATATTTGGTTTCTGCAAGTATAGCAAATTTTAGTTTTTGTTTGTATAAATATGTCTTTTGGTTTTCCTCCCTATAAAGTCAGATTCCATTATTTTTAGTCTCTTGCATCATCTACATGTAGCATTACAAAAACGATGATATGGCAAACGGAGGTCCACATGGCCCCTCTGATGTGTCATTTTATCTGATGTGGCACCCATTTTCATCATCTAACCATTATGAATTAAATTAAATTAAATTAAATTAAAAAAGACCTAAATTAAGATTTCTGTATTTCCCCTAATTTGCTCTACAACCTACACTATTCATCAAAAAACATAAAAGACAGAACAGATGTCACGCAAATTACAAAACTAGATAATTGCTTGTGCTATATCTGCTCCTGAACACAATGGAGGGCGAGGTCACGAAACATGGTTGGAAACCGGTACAAAGTGAGCAATAGATGCAACAGCTATGGTACTTTGTGAGTGCAGTGACATTTCGATTGCAGCGCCGAGTTGTGTAGTCTGTGCCGGTTGCAATGCTACTGCAAAGATAGGGAGTCCATCTCTCTTGTCTCTTCCTATTCTCTCTTTATTTTTGACGTGTTTTAATCATTTTTTATTCTACTATTTACTGGAGAAAGAATAATAAAGGAGGAATCTTGATGTTGCTTTCCTCTATTCTTGATTTTTGTTCTCTTCATTTTTTGGTTTTGTCTAAGTTGATGTGGTTTTTTGGAATGATGGTTTGATAAAAATAGTGGTTTTTCATGAGTGACAAGGACAGGTGGTTGCTCATAGGTTGGCAAGTGACGATGGGTGGCTGTTTTTGTCAGTGATGTGTGGTTACAGAAACCCTAATCTGTGAATTTTTCATATTAAATTTAATTTATTAAAATCGTTATAATCAGTCAATTGATGGAATGGATACCACATCCGATAAAAATGAAACATCAGAAATGCAAGTGGACCTCTGTTTGAGAAAGTGAAAGTGAGTAATCAGTAAGTTTTTGTTTTGTAAAATTTCTGAAACTGATAAACTGAACAAAGTAACTGCAGTAACAGAAAACTAACTATTGCATAAGTATGCTGACTCAGCATATTCCAGTACATACAGTTATTTAACAACCATAACTTAGCATCTGAGATTCTGAATATATGCATATATTCTTTACTAGAATTAGAATGATAACTTGTTTACTTTCTAAGAAAAAATTCAATTTTCATATTCAATTTTTACTTTGTATGTGGGTGGTTGGAGTGACATTTGGTTATTGATTTTCCTTTTTAATTGAGATAGAGAGAAGATGAAAGCTAACTAGTGAGAATGCATTTCCAGAAACACTAATGCCTTCTCAAATATTTGTATTATTATTGAAAATGGAAACAGGAAACACTAGAATTAAACAGTACTGAAAATGTGTTAAATCGATTTCACAAATCTAGAAGAAAGTACTGATAAAAAGATGCAATAAAGAACATGCATAAACGGGATTGAAAATGAGTTAAATCAACTTCACAGATCTAGAACAAAGGAAATAGATGCAATGAAGAACATACCTGTGATGCCAGTGGCCAGTAAACCAAGGTACTTCGTAATAGGAAAGAGATGTGTAACACTTGTATGGTCTAAGAGCTTGTCCTGCAATGAACAATCCCACCTAATCAGCCAACACAAATACTCATAACAAGCAAAAGAAAAAAACCTAACAGTGAACTTCCTGTACTTACCGGAACCTTTTTCTGAGTAACCACACAAACCGAATCTTTTCCCCTAACACCAATTGAGGTTATCCCTGCAGACTTAACAGCCTTGAAAGCATACTCTGTTTGAACACATTCAAAAAAAAAAAAAAAACCCAACTCAGAACAATACAGCCTAACAAACTACATAACTCATTTCCAAACAAGTGAATTTAAGCCTCATTAGTCATTACAATGTTGTGTAACATTTCTGATTTCAAATGATAAATATAGGTGACAAAACAAATTCCGGATTCATGTTAACAACAATGTTGTCAATTGCAAATTGTAGAAAATAGTTATATGTTCAAATTCTGTGATACTGCAGTTGTATGTCGCTTCTATAGACACTATTTAACAACATATTGTACTAAATAGCATATTGCAGAAATACAACAATTTGTTCAAGTTCCAGATAAATACAAGTGAAAAAAACAATTTCATATTCATGTTAACAGCAATGCTGTCAAGCTTTGGGGGGTGGGCCTGGTGGCACAGGCTTGGGACCTTGGAGTGTGCTCCTCTTAAGGTTTCGGGTTCAAATCCTATAGGTGCCAACAATTCATGTGTTGGGCTAGTCCACAACGGGTTTTGCTTTGGGTTCAATTGGCCCGCTACTAGTGGACGGTGGAATTGGTCTCCAAATTAGTCCGACCTTGGGCCGGAAACCGAGTTTCCAGATAAAAAAAAAAAACAGACTTGTTCAAATGCCACTATACTACATTTGTATAGCCACAATTTGACAACACATTGTTCAAAATTTGCTTTAACAACACCGATTTCCACTTTCCTAATGCTTTATGAAATGCAAATTAAACAGATAAAAAACAATTACAAACCTAGCTGAATAAAGAATTACACAGTAAATTTATTTAATTGAAATAATAAAAAATAGAAGAAGAAAAACAATTTAACCTAATACACGTACCGACTTGAAAGAGGCGTCCCTCCGGTGAGAAAATAGTGATATGACGATCGTATCCACCTCCGCTTCCTCTACTCATGTTTTCTTATTGGCTGTTTCGGTAATTTACTGGTCGATGGATGGCGATGATTTCCTTCTTCTGTTTTTTTAAAAATGAAGAAAAAATTGGAGAATGGGGGTGTTTTTGTTCTTGAAGGCAGTCAGCCTCAACTTCCTACTCAAGAAAAGAATTAAATAACTCTGTTTGAGTATCAAAACAAAAAACAAATAGTAGAAATTAAAATGATTATTTTGGTTGTTTGAGTTTAAGACCAAACTAGATGGCCGACCCGCGCTTCGCTCGGGTTCATGATGAGATACATATAGAAGCAAGGTTTAAATGAAAGATATTAAATAAATACGATGTGAAATACAAAAAACCATGAAATGATGACAAAGATATTAGAAATTGTACATGAGTTACACAATCTAGCCATACTCAAACACATGAGTACAATGTAGACAAAGTAGTTAGATTACAATATTTGAACCTAAAATTTGACAACCTTGGTCACATTATGTTGTCCATAATTTTGTCAACTACACGTCATTTGTTCGCAGTGACGAAGACTCATGATAAAAACTCATCTCCTACATCATCAAGGCTCCACTCAATTATTCACATTTTAGTCCCTGTTGCTCTAATATTGCCTAAACTACCAAATTTATAAGTCCATAATAATAAGTAGTAAAAGCATATATTAAAAAACAAAATTAAAAAATATAAATGAAACTGAACATGTCCTTGATCATTTGACATCCTTAGGTGTATTGCTTATTAGTCTTCAAATAAGTGCAAGTGAAAGTTGTTTCCTCCACAATTATTTTATCCTCAAATTCTTCCGTACCATTCTAAAAGGGAAAGGAATTTGAATAAATCTTAAATGAACAGCAAGTTATCTTGGTTTTGTATTGTTGGATGGTTGGTGAGATATCTCATCTCTAGTGAGTTTGACCAATGTTAATTCTTCCTCTTTTCAAAGTCAGAACATCAGACTCTGAACCTTCAGACTCAGAACCTCAGACTCAGAACCTCAGACTCTGAACCTTCAGACTCTGAACCTTCAGACTCAGAACCTCAGACTCTGAACCTTCAGACTCAGAACCTCAGACTCTGAACCTTCAGACTCAGAACCTTCAGACTCTGAACCTTCAGACTCTGAACCTTCAGACTCTGAACCTTCAGACTCTGAACCTCAGACTCAGAACCTTCAGACTCTGAACCTTCAAACCTTAGGAGGTAATACAAACAGAGTTACTAACAAAAATGGCAAAGAGAATTCCAGCAACTAATAAATTTCTAACACTAAGCTTATAATTTGAGTTGAGAGACAAAAATGGCACTCTGAACCTTCAGACTCAGAACCTTCAAACCTTATGAGGTAATACAAACAGAGTTACTAACAAAAATGGCACAGAGAATTCCAGCAATTTTAAATGAACAACAAGTTATGATGGTTTCGTATTGTTGTATGGTTGGTGAGATATCTCATCTCTAGTGAGTTTGACCAATGTTAATTCTTCCTCTTTTCAGACTCTGAACCTTCAGACTCTGAACCTCAGACTCTGAACCTTCAGACTAGAACCTTCAGACTCAGAACCTTCAAACCTTAGGAGGTAATACAAACAGAGTTACTAACAAAAATGGCACAGAGAATTCCAACAATTTTAAATGAACAACAAGTTATCTTGGTTTCGTATTGTTGTATGGTTGGTGAGATATCTCATCTCTAGTGAGTTTGACCAATGTTAATTCTTCCTCTTTTCAGACTCAGAACCTCAGACTCAGAACCTCAAACTCTGAACCTTCAAACCTTAGGAGGTAATACAAACAGAGATACTAACAAAAATGGCACAGAGAATTCCAACAACTAATAAGTTTCTAAAACTAAGCTTATAATTTGAGCTGAGAGACAAAAATGGCACTCTGAACCTTCAGACTCAGAACCTTCAGACTCAGAAACTTCAGACTCAGAACCTCAGACTCAGAACCTTCAGACTCAGAACCTCAAACTCAGAACCTTCAGACTCTGAACCTTCAAACCTTAGGAGGTAATACAAACAGAGTTACTAACAAAAATGGCACAGAGAATTCCAACAACTAATAAGTTTCTAAAACTAAGCTTATAATTTGAGCTGAGAGACAAAAATGGCACTCTGAACCTTCAGACTCAGAACCTTCAGACTCAGAAACTTCAGACTCAGAACCTCAGACTCAGAAACTTCAGACTCAGAACCTCAGACTCAGAACCTCAGACTCTGAACCTTCAAACCTTAGGAGGTAATACAAACAGAGTTACTAACAAAAATGGCACAGAGAATTCCAGCAACTAATAAGTTTCTAACACTATGCTTATAATTTGAGCTGAGAGACAAAAATGGTACTCTGAACCTTCAGACTCAGAACCTCAGACTCTGAACCTTCAGACTCAGAACCTCAGACTCTGAACTTCAGACTTAGAACCTCAGACTCTGAACCTTCAGACTCAGAACCTCAGACTCTTTTTGTTCTCTCTCATCAATATGATTTTAAGCTTAAAAATGACGATGATTGTAACGACCCTATTTTCGTATATTATATTTTTATATATTTTATTTTATGGATTTGCATTTAAATATATTTTCTAGTAATCGAGGAATAATTATTTAGCGCGAAGATAAGTTCGTAATCGAGTTTCTAAGGTTTTGGGCCAAGAGGATAAATAGTATTGGGCTTTTGGGGTTTATGAGTAGTAAATGATCAAGTGGTTATGAGATGTAGTAAGCTTGGATTGGATTGAAAGGCTAGGATTGGTCCTTGAAAGTTAGTAAGGAATGGATGGCCAAGATTGATTGGATTGGATTATAAGAGATTATCACAAAACTTTTTGAATCACTATTCATTGCTTTTGGAGAGGAAGAAAACGTGGAAGAAGAGAAGGAGAAGAGAAAGAGAAAAGCTAGGGCAAGTGATCAAGGAGAAAGCTTGAGTTGCTAGAGATTTTGAGAAGGTAAGAGAGTTAGTATTACTTGATTACAAGTGATTAAGAGAAGGGGAGAATGTCTATTTCTCCATCCCAAACTTCTCTTCACTTTGTCTAGGTTTTGTTAGAGAGTTTTTATGGTTTTGAAGTTGTTAATGATTATGTTTTGCTTGCTTGAATGCTAAGTGATGTTGCTAGCATGTTTTGTTGAAGTTATTGTGTTGTGAATTCTTAAGAAAAGTTATGGAAAATTAGAGTTTTAAACCCTAATTTCTTTGCTAGATGAAATCCTTGCTTGGGATTGTTTTTGAATGATGTTTTATGATGGAAAGTTGTTTTAACAAGTTCTGGAAGTTGGGTAACCTTGAATGGGCTAAAATGGTGGAAAAATTACATTTTTACATGACTGTGTACTGATACGGTCGCTTGTAGCGACGGATGGTCGCTTGTAGCGACCAGACAGGATAATTCCCTGCCTATCTGCGCTTGTAGCGACCACACTGGCGCTTGTAGCGACCAGGCTCGCTTGTAGCGACCAAGAGCTCGCTTGTAGCGACCAACCCTGAACAGGCCAACTTCGTTGAGTTGTTCTGGAGGTCCTGGTGCGCGCGGGGATGGCTTTTTGCTATTACATTTTTGTTATATGTTTTGGAAAACCTTGCCCACCATTTTAATTCATTCTTAATACTTCCTAAAGATTATTTGTTCAAGAAAGGTTTGGGTAAAACCCTAACATAGTGGTTTTTGTGTGCATATGTGTTATATATGTTTGAAATGGATTAAGTTATCAAAGTGTGTGGGTTATCCTTTGGAACCCTTATGTGTTGAGATTGTTGAACATGGTTGAGTATATACATGTTGTATGTTATGATATGGCCATGAGAGCCTAGTGGTTATGTTTGTTGATGTTGTAATAATTATCAGAGTGCTGATAATTTAATGTTGTGTTTGTTGTTGTTGTTGTTGTGATAATTATCAGAGTGCTGATAATTAGTGGTATTAGTAAGTATCATATATTTACTAAGTGAATCATCATGCATTTCATGATTGTATGATATCCGTGTGCGGATAAGAAATCCAAGAGTGCTTGGTTATCAAGAGTGCTTGATATTATCAAGAGTGCTTGATAAGGATATAAGTTTATCCAAAATGATTTGGTACCACATGCATTAGTGAATGCATTTTGAGGCATGCATCCTTTGTGACATTAGTGTTTATTTGGAAATTATGTGTGCATAATGATTGTTAAGTGATAATTGTTATTGATGAGTTATGTGGGAAATTATGTGTGCATAATGATTGTTAAGTGATAATTGTTATTGATGAGTTATGTGGGAAATTATGTGTGCATAATGGTTGTTAAATGATAGTTGTTGTTGATGAGTGTTGTGCTTTGTCAATTATGTGTTGTGTTTTGATTATGTATAATAATGTGTTATTTATACATATTTATTGTGTGTGATACTAACACTCTCTGTTTTGTGTTATGTGCTGGATCTTTGGGGATCCAGATTATCAGGTTGGCGAGGCTATCGTTGAGGAATAGCCCTTTGCTGTCTAGGAGCTTTTGTAGTGGTAAGGGCATAGCTTAGCTATCCTTACATTTTTGGTACTAGGTGTTGTATCCTAGTTAGAGTCTAGGGCTCTGATATTTGTAACACCATTTTGGGGTATTCTGAACGTTTATGTATAGATTTGGCAATAGTCTCTGTGGTTGAATTGCCTCTTTTGAAAATCTTATGTATATATTTTTGTGTATATATATGCATGCTTGGTTATAAGCTGTGTTGGTTGTTTTTCCGCTGCTGATTGTGAATCAAATATATTATGATTTAATGTTGATGTTTATGAAAATGATTTTTACATATGTTGTAACTTCCTATGTCCTTAACGTTTTCTTTATTAAAGTTAATAATCGGCGGTTAAGGGTTAGGGTGTTACAATGATCAACTAAAAGTATCTAATTACTTATATGTACCATGCTAATATATTTCTTTGATTATAAAGCTTATTCGATTGATCTTTAGACCATGAACAGAACATGTAAAATTTAGATGAAAACAATGAGATTTGAATGGAGTTGAAATCAAACCTTTTTTGAACCATGAACAGAACATGTAAAATTGATAAGACAATATTCATAAATCCAGGACCGGCAACAAAGCATGATTCTACCATTTCGGATGGATGGATATTTTTTATAATGGCCTGCACAAACAAAAAAAAACACACACACACACACATTTAAATTAAACAAAATCTAATCCAAAATCAGTAATTAATAAGAAGGAAACAATATCTGATTATACCTCTCCAAGTGAACGTGGATTTTTGAATTCCGGTTGCTGCCCTTTAATCTTAGCAAAAAAAACTCATTGCATTGTTACTGCACAAAGAATTTAAAAAAAAAATAAGCTTGGTTTGCCAATGTACGGTGCAAAAAAAAATTAAGTGGTTGTTTCGATGAACAACTTAATTAAGCGCTTATGTATAAGTTATTTTAATATAAACTCAAATTGATGTCCTATAAGCTATAAGTTGTTTTCATAAGCTATCATGCAAGTAAATAAATTGAGTTGAAATCCAAACAGAGGGTAAATGAATCGATTTAGAGAAACTTAACATTCATAATCAACATAACTGCAATAATGATGCATTCAATAACTAAGCAACTGTTGTTGCATCAATCTCAATCTTGTTATATAAGAAAATGAGGGCAATACATAGAGAGGTTCAGATTCTATCATTTATCCGTAAATATCCACCGAAGTTATCTGGATTAGTTTTAGGATTAAAACAATTCAAATTTCAGAAGTCTTGTTAGAATATTAAAGCATGGACAATCAAACCACGTTATTTTTTTTAACAAAACAATCCAAAGACATTTAGGAATAGCTTTTAGATTCAAACCTTAGGATAACAAACAGAGTTATAACAAAAATGGCACAGAGAATTCCAGCAACTAATAAGTTTCTAACAATAAGCTTATAATTTGAGCTGAGAGACAAAAATGGTACTCTGAGCCTCAGACTCAGAACCTTCAGACTCAGAACCTCAGACGCTGAACCTTCAGACTCAGAACCTGAGACTCAGAACCTCAGACTCAGAACCTTCAGACTCGGAACCTCAGACTCTGAACCTTCAGACTCAGAACCTCAAACTCAGAACCTTCAGACTCAGAACCTCAAACTCTGAACCTTCAGACTCAGAGCCTCAGACTCAGAACTTCATCAGACTCAGAACCTTCAGACTCAGAACCTCAAACTCAGAACCTTCAGACTCAGAACCTCAAACTCTTTTTGTTCTTTCTCATCAATCTGATTTTAAGCTTAAAAATGACGATGATCAACTAAAAGTATCTAATTATTTATATGTACCATGCTAATACATTTCTTTGATTATAAAGCTTATTCGATTGATCTTTAAACCATGAACAGAACATGTAAAATTTAGATGAAAACAATGAGATGGAAAGGGATACACATCTGTTTACCTCTTTTAGTAAGCATGATGTACTGAATGTATTTATCAAGTTATGAAATTTAGATCTCTTTGGTGTCAATGGAATGAGAGTCCACTATTTATTTATTTTGGAAAGGTGAGGAAATACTTAAGTGAATGATATGGATAAGAGATAAGAGATCATAACGCACATACCAACTCAATGTAAGAGAACCAAAGCACACTATAGATTGCTAGTCAAGCGAAAAGACCATACCAACGACACAGACTTCTGCCCAAAGATACAACATGCATTCAATTTGATTTCATCTATATCCTAGTCTGAAATTCTGAAAAATGATATAGTGAGCAGACATATAGCTTAGCAAGTGGAGTGCAGGCTAAGTGATAAGATTGCCATAAGATATTAGTTGATGAATTTGCCATAAGATACCACCATAAATAAATGATGCCTGACAGTGTGTATATATTCGGAGTATGATTACACATTATAGTATGTATTAGAGCACTAATTACTACTTTTCTCAAAGGACCAAACAGGTGGAGTTGATGAACCTGAGCAAATTGAGGCTGGCAATCTATACCCTAGTCTGAAATTCTGAAAAATGATATAGAGGGCAGACATCTAGCCTAGCAAGTGGAGTGCAGACTAAGTGATAAGATTGCCATAAGATATTAGTTGATGAATTTGCCATAAGATACCACCATAAATAAATGATTCCTGACAGTGTGTATATATTCAGAGTATGATTACACATTATAGTATGTATTAGACACTGATAACTACTTTTCTCAAAGGACCAAACAGGTGGAGTGGATGAACCTGGGCAAATTGAGGTTGGCAATCAAATTATATGGTCAGTAAACTCCCAAAAACATATCCAAAGGCATGATTACATCTCTGTGTCTAAGCAACCTAACACCAGGGGTTAATGTATGACGACCTACTTTCAAAAGACTCGTAGGTTTAAGTAGGTTCAGATAGGAGCATACTACCAATAGATTGAATGTCAAATTTTTGAGAGGAAACGTGATAGATTGGGCAAACTTGTATTTTGCCAGTTAGAATTTGTATTGTGTGATAACAGTATTGCCATAAGATATAAATGACAATGATTATTACACACCCTTTTTGGTTGCTCAAGACTTCTAAATCTGACTCAATAACCATGCAATTCTTTCTCCCTCAATAAAAAATAAACAAAAGCACATAGACTTTCAATAAATTTTAAATAAATATAGCAGGGGCTACAGGTAGAACCATCATAGAAAAGGGAAAAAAATGTCTTGTATAGGACAATTAAAGATATCACCTACTGAGGAAGACACCTGAATTGATAACTCCAACCCAATCAAAGAATAGCCAGGCATCTGACACCGTGTTAATTGATAAGTACGGTGTAGTTACCATAATAGGCATAATTGCCTAAAAATATAGGTTGCAACTTGTCAAGGATGATGTCCAATTCAGTACCATACCATAGTATATTAACTTAATTTAATAGTTTTAAACTGTTCAAAATCACTAACTTAGTATTAAGGTCGCTTAATATTGTTCAAAGTCACTAATGTGTAGAAAGTCACTAATTTAATTTCAAAGTCACCAATTTGTAATGATGCGTTTTATTTCTTAAAAAAACCACTAACCAATTTGAATATAACATAATTTCTCAAACACAACAAGGTTGTCATTAAAGAAACACAATCAATACGGCAAATCCAACAGATGAAATCAAGCAAAACCATCATGAGATACAAAAATAACACCTGAACTCACATTACAACACAGTCACTACAATATATGAAATCAAGCAAGACCACACCTAACAGAAACAACAACTGTCTTGCCCCATGAAAACATCCATAAGAGCACAACTTAAAAACTAAAAGTATCTAATTACCTACATTACAGATAATAACACTCTAACTCACATTACAACATAGTCACTCTTAACTCATAAAACAACACATAAACCAATAACATACTGCTCCTAATTCTTCCACAGATACTGCTCAAACAGATAGCTTGGACCGTCGACACCGGTACTTGCAGACGGAGGCAATGTTGTCCTCAACACCAACATTGGAGGAGCACAGAGATAGAGAACCCTGTTGTTGGATTCCTTTGTGACTCCAATCTTGATCGTGCCCCCTTGAACCAACTTACGGGAAGTGCACAATCCTTGCCACTCACCAGAAAAAATGCATGTCATCTCCTCGTCGTGACAGAAATCCATCTCCAATCTCCATGGATACCCCAAATAATCAATCAGGGTTAACTGACACTTCTCAGCAGGAAATGCATGTTGACAAAAACCAAGCCAATTCAACCTCTGATTAAAAAACAAACCACAACAATACACAAACATCAACATTATCACCTAAACAGAATAAAAAGAAGCACGTATTTTACCAGAATGTCAGGAAATAACCCACTATAATGTAAAACTCACCAGCATTCCAGATGATATTCCATATGAAACGTATTCCATATGTCGTATTCCATATGAAACGTCCTCAGATTAACCAAATCCCTCTTAACCTTGGCCTCAATATCTGGACTGGAGTTACTCCGAACTGTTAACAAACATACACGAAAAAATTAAATGAAGATTCCAAAATTTCGAGAAAACATGTTTCTTAGATATGCAGAAGCTTGCAGTACCTTTGTGAGACACCAATGCACCAGCAGCTTGGCGATCCTTGGCAAACATGCCAAAGTTAGTCAACTGTGACATATCTTCAGGCAGAGGAAAGCTTGAATGAATGTTTTGATGAGAACATGCAATATTGAGCAGTCATGAGTGAATAAATAGGACATCATGCAAGGGGCAGGGTTGTCATCTCACCATTATATAAAAACCTGGGTTTGGCGCCCAGCAAGGGGCAGAACAGTAATTTTGTCTACTGCTGGCCTAGGGTTTTTGCTAGGGTTTGCTTGCAGACCTGTTTCTTCCATTTGTATATATTAAGATTATAAAGATATATTTAGTTTTTTTTTACAATAGCAATATATCTTTGGTTAAATGACATAATTACACTTATATCAAATAAATTAGATTTAAGTCCAAAAATAAATAAATCAAATTTTATGACCAACCTCAATATAACCTACCATTTCATTTTAGAAGAACATTCACAAACCAACGATTAGATCAAACACGCCAACATAGTCCTACAAGGAAAAGGTTTGATGAAACAAGAAAATTGTTTCCTCTCAAACAGTCTTACTCATTCCCACCTCAAACCGCCTAAAATAACTTCAACGTGAGTTAACTCACGTTTGGTAAATCCAATGTAACTTAACTCACGTGGAGCCAACGTGAGTTAATTTGTGTTGGTGGTCAACGTGAATTAACTTGTGTTGGTTTTAGGTAAGCTAACATATCATCAATTTTTCGTAAAGATACTCTTTTTTTAAGCTCATAAACGTACAATATGTTACGTTCATTTTTTTAAAAGCATGTTCTAGAAAGATCATTTCATTCATGATCCAAAATAAATCATAACTAAAAATACACAAGTACGCAAAATCAATTCCAAAATAATAGAATACGACAAATTTATTTAGTTTTAATTTCATCTCCGTTCAAATCGGGTAATAAACGAAGCGTTATGTTACATTACATTCTCCCTAAATATGTTACATTGGATTTAAATTAAATTCTTGAAAGTTTGCCGAAAATGTTGGCATTGAAATGTCTCATACTTAGTGTATAAATTTGCTAGTCTCTTTGAAAACTCAAAATAATGAAGAGAACACATCACATGTATTCTACCAAATCAAGTATACATGTTCTCACATCGAATCCCTTCATATAAGATGAGTAGCAACTAACACGAATGCATTCCAATATATTCCTTTGAACTTAATCGTATTGCTCTGCCAACTAACAAGTTTCAATTGACAAAGGAGCATGATTAAGCTCAAAACAACATCTTAGAACGGCATTCTTGTTCGTCACATTCATCTTATAAGAAGGAATTCGATGTGAAAATTTATATAGTTGATTTGGTAGAATACAAAATGTGTTCTCTTCATTCTTTTGAGTTTCCAAAGAGACTAGCGAACCCTTACGCTAAGTATACGACACTTCAATGCCAACATCTTCAGCAAACTAACAAGAATTAAACTAAAATCCAACAAAATAATGACACAACATAATAATACTACCTAAACATCTTCATCTGACTGAATCAAACTCTTGAGAATATCTCCAGGTGATCTCGGCAACGAAGCATCCATCTCGATCGTCGAGAACATGTTGTGTTGACTAAATATCGAGAACATGTTCCTCACGTCGTCGTCGTTCGTGAGCATCATCCGGCTGAACGTCAATCTCCTGACTGAGTCGATCGATGGACATTGATACCCAACGTCTTCCACCCTTCTTATGTCTCTGTGGTTTAGTCGTTGGTTGATTTGATCCAGTTGATCCTTCAGATCTTTTAACGTGACATCGACCCGAACCCTGAACAACTTGTTAGACTTTCCACCGTTAAAGCATACTTCAGCTAACATTGTGTTCAAATCTACTGGATAATTGTTCATTGCTTCAGATCTACACTGTCATACCCCCAATTTTTTACCTAAAGATTCGTGTTTTATGACCCGAAACGTTTGCCTTTTCAAGAAAAATTTCGGCAGGGAGGTATTTTAAAATACCTCATTTTTTTGGTTTCGTTCGGGTCCATTTTTATTTTTATTTTTAACTTTACTTTTTAAGTATTATTATTTTATTATTTTCATTATTGTTATTATTGTTTATTTTAATTTTAATTTTTTTATTTTTATAAAAAAAAAAAAAATTTGCAGTGCTCTTTTCTCTGGCTTTTTTTGGCAATTTTTTAGGCAAAGTCAACAATGAGGAGGAGACTTTGGTGGAAACATAATGTGCTTTAATTTGTATTCATTGATCTTTAATTTGTCATTCAAATGAGACTTTGTGGCTGATGGCAAATCAGTGTATATAATACACTGAAATTACCAGCAAAAAAGTGGAAGAAAATTTTTCATCAGAAACATCACAAATCCAAGCACAAAACCGAACAACATCACCAAACCGAATCCAAGCACCAAACCAAACCACATCACAAGACCAAGCAACATCATCAAAACCGAATCCAAGCACCGAACCAAACCGTCACAAAACACAGCAGAAACCACAAACCGTCACAAAACACAACCACAAACCATCACAATCACAACAACACCAACAAACCACATTACAATCACAAATAACACCAAGCCATTACAAACAACACCAACAACATCACAACACGGCCAAGCCATCACAAACACGGCCAAGCCACCACAAACACGGCCAAGACATCACAAACACAACCGAACCACAAACCTAGCAAAAAAACCGAACCGAAACAGAGCCCACTAACCCATTGCCTAAGCCCAGTTTTTTTTCTTTCACTTCCAGCACCCCCCCCTTTACTTTCTGCACCCCCCTGTTTTTGTTTTTTTTTTCCTTCATTTTCTTTTTATTGAGTTTTTTTGTTTCTTTTATTATCTTTTTATTTTTAGCACCTTATTTATTCATATCTAACATCATCTCATGCATTTTATTTTATTTATCTTAGTTTTTATTCGTCATTTCTATTTATGCCATTAGAATGTATTTTAGGGATAAATGTAAAAATATAAATGAGAATATGCATTGCATGCATTTTTACGCTCAATAGTTTAGTTTATTTTCCAAGGAAAAATGATTCGTTTTGACCAAGGGTCTCGACGAATTTCTTGCGCGTTAGTTTTTGTTGTCATTTTAATTTAGGTCTTTTGTAGATTAAATAAAAAAAAAATCAATCAAAAACATTCATATAATCAAAAATAACAATTTAAAAAAAAAGGTGTTCCTTTGTATAAAAAAAGCTTCGATCTTTATCGAGCCCATTTTATTTTTCATTTCCTTAACAAAACTTCAATCAGTGTTAATCATATTTAGGCTTTATTTCTTTAAAGTAAAATCAACTAAATCAACTTTATTTTGGCCACTTTGGCTCTTTATCTTTTTAAAAAAATCATTTTCAAAAATTAAAATCAATCAACAAATCACTCGGCTTTTTATCCCGAACTACGAGGTTTTGATCCCTCACGGGTACGTAGGCAAAGGACATTGTCCTTCCAAATCATAAAAAAATAAAAAACAATTTTTTTCTCACTACTCTAATTCTTTCTTTTAAAAAAAAATATAAGCAAGTTATAGCCAAAAATAAATAAATAAAATCAAGAGGTTCTCGTAGAATACTACGAACGTTTAGGGTGCTAACACATTCCCTAAACGTAACTAACCCCCGAACCCTAAATCTTTAAAAAATGTGGTAATTTAGAACTTTTTCCCCTTTTCTTTTGAAAAATTAAAAGTTCAGTCGTGAAATAAATTTAGTGAGTCAACGCTAATCAATAACTTGATCTCCGAAAATCACCGCGACATACACCATAAGAAATTAATAAGAATCAATGAAAAACTCATTCAAAAATTTCATCAAACACTTGGAGTGCAAATCATACATAAACCCTAAAACTAAATACTACAACATAAACATGCAAACATCTAAACATTTAATCAACATAAGTCATTTACATGTAAACTGTTCTGGACCGGCCAGAAGGCCAATCCAACAATGACATGTGGACTAAACGTCCACCACACCAAGGTGCATCGCCTGAAGGAACTCGTCAACACCAGTACACCGTACTCCACTGGAACACACCTCCCTGCACCAGATACCGTACACGTGTCCCTTAACCACCTCCTAATCATACGTCTTATATCACAGAAGCAGTTACTCTCGCGCAAGCTTATATAAGGGAGAGATAGCTTCACCTTCAAGGTACGATTCACTTGACCCACACTTTTTACACACTCTTTCTAGTTCCAATACTGACTTAAGAGTTGGAGTGCTAACATGCCTGCAGGCACCTTTCGTTCCACCGCGAAGACTCATCTCCACCAAACCGAAACACCTTCCGCCATCGTTGCCTCCATCAGTTCCTCACCGGACAGATCATTTGGCGCTACAAGGAGGGGATCGTTTGCTAACCGTCACGGTCTAACGATATTCCACTATAACCGTTTTCTGTTACAGGCTCCTCCGCCGTAACCATTTTCTGTTACACGTTCCTCCACCACAACTATTGACTGTTACTGCTCCATCTCCTGAAGGAATGGCCAGAACTTGTAAGAGAACCACCATGAGTCGCTCCTCCACCGCACAGGAATCACATCCTGCGATCCAAATCCTCCAAGATCATCCAGTTACAGTTCTGGAACCGGTGAATCAAGAAAGAAACGAGTACAACGATGTTCTCGATGCGACGATTGACACTCATCCTTCTGCAACGATGGAAGTAACGCTTCTTCCTCCACCTCCTCCGCGTACGAAGGATGCTCCTCTTCCTCAACCTCCCTGATGCACAGAGGACGCTCATCGTCCTCCGCCGCCAGAGACGAACAAACTCTTGACATAACTGGTAGACCTGCTCCAGCAATAGAACAATAGGCTCAAACGAGTTGAAGAAAATCAATAAAAGATTCCAAAAGAAATCGCCATGCAAATCAAGGTTGCTCAGCAAAATCAACACCACGGAACACCGCTGGTTGTAGACGATGTCGTTTCCGTTCCTGCAAACCACCGCAGGAATGGTAGAAAACCTCCAGGCGACTATGACAAAGGAAGCAGGAGTCACTCTCCTCGCCGCCCTCGCCGCAGGAAACCATCAGGCCGCCACGGACGGAAAGACTCCCCTCCACGTCGAAACCACCGGAAGAAGGACAATTATTCTTCAAGGCGTCACCGTAGGAGCCACCGGAAGGGTCCTTTCACCAGAAAGATAGCGGAGTACCTTATCCCACGCGTTTTCGCGAAACCGCCCAAGCTAGAAACTTACGACGGCACTACAGACCCTGACAAACACGTGGAACACATAGATACCATCCTCGATTACCACTAGGCTCGCGGAGCAGTGAAATGCAAATTGTCCGTCCTGACACTGAAGGGCGCCGCCATAACTTGGTTCAAAGATCTAGAAGACAATTCCATCGACTCTTGGGAGGAAATGTGCGAAGAGTTTGCTTCTCACTTCACTGCGAGGCGAAACTAACAAAAAACCATGGCTACGCTCAACGTTATTGTCCAGGAGAAGAAGGAAACTTTGAGCGAGTACGTTGAGTGGTTCACGCATGAAGGCGTGGAGGTTCACGTCGCGCAAGACAACCCAAAGTGCTTCATTTTCGAAAACAACCTCGGTAATGATTATAAGTTCAAAGAAGAGTTGGGCCTCAGGGCGGCGAAGGACATGAGCAACCTGCTAACTCGCGTTCAATCGTAAATCAACTACGAGGAAAAGAGGCTAGGTGAAGAGGCACTAAAAAACAAGCAATTCGGCAAAGGTAACGATGACAAACGGCGCGGTGATGGCGAGAAAGTGAAGAGTCAGCGCGCCCGTTTCATCAATTATACTCCTTTGAATTCATCGCGAGAAACCATCCTCCACGAATGCCTTAACACGGAGTTCAAAGAGGCGCGCATCAAGCCACCCCAGCCACTGAAGGAGTCCACAAGGACAAATAGGTCAAAATATTGCCGCTTCCACAGATGTAACGGTTATGACACCAACGACTGTTATCAACTCCAGGATGCGATTGAAGAGTTGATTAAGAAGGGGAAATTAAACCGCTTCGCCAAGGACGCACACCGCAAGGATGAAAAATGAATGAGAGATTTGCCGCGCAAAGCCTCCTGCCGTAGCGAATAAGTTACAAGTATTTCAGGCTCTGAGCCAAGTCAGAATCAGTTATTTTTTTTTTTTGAAAATTAATTAACTTAGGAGAACAACTTCTCATCACTTAGCCTCTGGTTAAATTTTCTGTGACATAATTCTGAGTGATTTTTCACCTTTTTGATTTAAATTGAGTTTAATTAACCTGGATAAGACTCAGGGGGAGCTTACAAATCTCACCTTGTGGATTATCAGACTCAGAGGGAGCTTACAAACCTCAGACCCTGAAGTCAACTTGTTAATTAAGTTAACAACAATTTTCTATTAATACTTGTGTTTGTCATCATAAAAAAGGGGGAGATTGTTGGAACAAAATGTGTGAACAAGCCTCTTTTGAGTTTTGATGATAATAAGGTATTAAAAAGAAAATTGGATATGCTAATACTTGTTCTAAGTGTGCAGGACCATATACTTAAATCATGTATCTAATAGTGGTTCTGAAAGATCAAGTTAAGAGCAAAGGAACATATTGAATCTTGAGTCTCAAGTGAGAATCTGAAGACAGTCAGGATCCGAAAGCATCAAAAGCTGGAAGATCAGAACCTGACTCTCTGAAATCTAAAGTTTGAAGGAGAATCAGAAGTCAACTGTTGTCACTGTCAAAAGGACATAGTACAACCATGACCTCTGCAACAACCTCAGAGTCAGAACGTGCTCTGAAACATTGTCTCCTTGGACAAAACATTCAATCCATATTCAACAAAGGATTCAAACGTGGTACACATACCAAATCAAGGAACAATTCAACGTTGGATCAAGCTTCAACTTAAACGACTCTCTTGATGATATGGCATTCATTTTGGCATCTTCTCAACGTCTCTCTATCTTTCTATAAAAGAACTGAAGACTTGAAGAACATATACAAGACTCTACAACTTTGAAAGTGCCAATACTCTGCCAAATTCACTACGCATCAAACACTTAGAAATTCTTACAAACTTTCATATCTTTGAATTTCTTAAGACTAGAGTTTAAACACTGTGTTGTATTTTGTAAACACCTCTGATAGTATATCAAGAGTTCATTCAAACTATATTCTTGTAATCTTAGTTTGTCAGAAGTCTCTTGCTTGTGTGCTTGAGCAATTAGGAAGTCTCTTGAAGTTGTTCTTGAGCATTGTGAAGTCTCTTGCTTTTGTGTTTGAGCATTTGTAATATGTGTGATTATAGTGAAAAATCTCTTGTAAGTGACAAGGGGACTGGACTACTTTCGGGTTGTGGAAGGAACTAGGATAATTGCTTGTGTCCTCTCTCTCTCTCTCTCTATCTCTCTCTCTCTCTCATTTTATTCTTTATCCGCTGCGTCTGAACTCTGAACATAGTTTCAGACTCTAACTTAACATCAGACTCTGAACTATTTCTTAGTTTGAGAAAGAAAAGGCCAACACAATTCAACCCCCCTTCTTGTGTTTTTCTCACCTTCACATTCTTGATCTTCCCAAAGTCTTCACAAGTCTTCAGATGTCTTGTTAAAGTGCTCCAATGCCCATGCCTACAAACACAAACAAACAACCATATCAACACACGTATATATCAACACATTTATAATATGCTATATAAAAGAAAAAAGGGTTAATATGTCTTTACCCCCTGTAATTTGAGCGAATTCCGGATTATCCCCCTGTAAAAAAAAAGTTTAGATTCCAACCTTGTAAAATTAAGATTCTTCAGTTTACACCCCTGGCCCCATCTGACACATGCCAGGGGCTGATGTGGCGCGCTGACTTGTCATTTGACTGTACAAAATGGATGACGTGGCATAATGATTAGATAATTTTATTTCTTTTTTATTTTTTTAATATTATGTGGCTTTTCTATAATTAAATAAATTAAAAATTATACAAAAAAATCAAAAAAAAAAATCAAGATTTTTTTTCATAAACCCAGATTTTTTTTTCCTCTTCTTTCTCGGTTCCTTTCTCTTCTTCCTCCCTCTTCTTTTCTTTCTTCTATTCTTTCTCTTCTTTCTTCTCTAATCCCTTTGTTCATCTCTTTAATTGAAAAAACAAAACCAACCTTAATCATCATGTTCATCTCTTCATATGCATCTTCAACATTCATTCTCAAATCTTCATCCTTCCCATTTATCTCAATTCTTCCTCCAGATCAAAACCCTCCATCCTCAAGAAATCGGTTTTATTCACACCATCAAACTCAAAAATTCATCAGTACTCATTAAACATCAACACCCATTAAAATCACCAAATCAATCCCTAACCCAAATCTTTATCCACCGAGACCTTCTTCTTCATCATTTGATTCGTCTTCGTATTTTAGTTTTGATTTCGTTTCTGATTCGTCTTCGTTTCTTGTTGGTCTACTGATTTCAGTTTCGCTTTTGTTCCAGTTCAGTTTCAGCTTTCGATTTCATCTTCCAATTCGTTTTCGATTTCAGATTTTAGGGTTTGGGTACTTTCAATTTCAAATTTTAGATTGGTGGGTGTGGGAGCTTGGCTTTCTGCCTTCTCTGTGTACTTTGCAGGAAAAGAAGAACAAAGAGCATTGTTAATAATTCTTAGAAAAATGGATTCAGTGGATCGATGAGATGAGATGATGATTTTTTGTTTCTGGATTTCAAGATATTTAACTTTTGGTTTTGATTTTTTTTTGTTTATTTTTATTCTGGATTATTTGGGTTGATATTGTTGCAGGTTGTTGTTGTTGATGATGATGTTAAAAGGAGAAGATTTGGGTGTTGATGGTTTTTTCCTGGGTTTTTGTATGAAGCTTTAGGAAGGATGAAGAAAATCGAACAGTAGAGAGAAGAAAAAATTATGTTTTTAATTTAAGGATTTTTGTGTGTTTTTATATTATTATTTTTGAATAGAATGGATGATAATTTGATGATTTTAGGTTTGTTTGATGGAAGAAAAAAATTTGGATTTTTTAGAAAAGAAAGTTTAGAATTCATGAATTTTTTGGGTTTGAAGGTGATGAAGATGAAGGTTGATGAAGATGATGAAGAACATCTAAAAGGAGAAGAAGAAGATAAAAAGAATATGATTTTTTTTATTTTTGTTTTTTATGTTTTTTATTTTTTAATTACAATAATTACATGGCAATGAATTATACACATGGAAGGAGAAAAAAAAAAGAAAAAGTTAATAATATACACAATCATGTGCCACGTCAGCGAATTTGGTGAATCAGATGAGATCAGGGGTGTAAACTGGAGAATCTTAATTTTACAAGGTTGGAATCTAAACTTTTTTTTATTACAGGGGGTAAAGGCATATAAACCCAAGAAAAAATTACTACCTTAAGTAGAGACATGTATCCCGCAATGGAGCCAGTCGTAGGGTCTGTAGCCTCTGAACGTTGGGTGTAGAGATAAGTAAGTGCCATCCTGAAGGAAAATCGACATGATTAAGGCAGCGGAATTAAAAAAATTTCGATTTTCTTTCCTTAGATCATTACGAATTTGACATGAATCAGTGATGAAATTGTTACCTCTTGAAGTGCAGAAACGATTTCTTCGATCACAGCCAAGCAAGATAGCAAAGCCTCTACTTGTCAACACGAACAGTTCTCCGCTGATCCCGGTGCTAGCCAAGCGATCAGAGGTTTGAGAGAAAACTAGGGTTTCGATTTTAGCCTTTAGGGTTTCTCGAAAAAGTGTTACTGATTTCAGCACAAGAGTTCTATTTATAGAGCTCCTTGTGTGTTCCGAAATCAGCAATCACTATTGGGCTTTCGTAAGACCATTAGATTTCGCTAACTAATTAGCGTCAATTGCTAAATGTACCCTATCTTATAAGTCTTACTTATATTTCTCCTTTTGATCATTCTATTGTGTGTGACCCCATAAGTTCTTGTAACGTTGACAATAATATTAAATCTTACATTTAATATTATAAACAGTGAGCGGTATCTAGCAACACATCACTGCTATCCAAGTGACAAGAATGTCAAGTGATCTTACGAAACATTTTTCCATGATAATGTATATGTGTACGATTACTCCTTTGTCCTAATATCTTTATTGAACACAAGGCATAGATTGTGTCACCCTTGTATAACTCAATATTTATATTTCTTTATTCGGGCTTCCCTTGAGACTGCTCACAACCTTTACTCTGTCTTTTCATACAGCTTCGAAACCTACTTACTACTAGGAGAAGATGTTATTGATTCTCTTTGAGGGTGGGGGACACTATTCACGGGAATTGCACAGAAGGGGAATCTTTCTAGTCGGGATAAAAGAAAATTGCATTGATCCTGAGGTTAAAGCTTATTTAAAGCATTTCTTTTCCCAGGGAAAATCGCGGGGATGAAATCCCAGTTCTTCGCTGAAATCATGACCCGTTGTGGTTGTTTACATATTGGTTCGTACTTTCATTCTGATCCCTTTCTCCCTTCTACTTTGGGGTAGACCACAGGCTCATCAAGAGCCGGAACTAGAAGTCAGCATTCTATTCTAATCGTAGGCCTTCATGCCAGGGCTGATACCTCCACCACTTAGACTTATGTGGATAATATCTCCCCGAGTGGCCTCTTCCTCCGGTCGAGTCATCTTTCGCTTCAATACCAGGAACTGAGACGGATTCGGATGGAGAAGGATTAAATAGTTCATCATGAGCTGTCCGAAACCATACTTCTTCCCGCGAAAACTCGGAATTTGCTTTAGCTCGAACCTTGATCTTTTGCTCGAACTCTAATACACTGTAGTAGCAGGCGGCACTCTACGCTATTTGTGCCAGCCAGGTGTCATAAAAAAAGTACGCCATTTCCAAGCATCCTAGTTCAGCGTGCATCATCTCTTGTCTCAATTGAAGGCCAGGGCCTTCCAAGCTGATTCCGCCGGAAGCTAATCCAGTGCTTGTTGAGTGGAGAACCGAACATTAATTATATCCATAAAAGGTCCTTCCTACCCCTATTCCCTAACCCCCTCCCCTCATTCTACCTCTCCGGCTCGTTACAAGTATTCCATTCATACCTTCTATAGTTCGTCTGCTCGTACCTCTGTACTCCTTCTATACGTCTGTAAGGCTTCATTCTTCAACGGGCTTATTCACTGATGGGTCTTCCAGTCTTTAGTAGTCCAATCCGTAATGAATCTCTTTGTCTTATATACTGAATAACGAATACGTCCAATATCTCATATTAACTTAATTCGGCATGGCCATGCATTTTTACAGTCATATTTCATCAAGAGGCCTAAAGATATATCTCATGTTATGAAGGAGGGACAAATCCCATCTAGGACACTCATGTCCCTTAGCATGATTCGTCAAGTGTCCATTAACCAACGTTATGGTTATCTTGTTACAGATAACGTTTGAATGTCAATAAAACACTTGAGTCCACATCTAGGGATCACAGTGGTTTCGGGTCTAAGAGTGGTATACACCATTATCATTATGAGAATAACTTATGACGATTTCATAACATACTATGTAGTATTCTCACGGTGGGTCAATCTAGTATAAATATTACTCCTAATACTCATACCTATGTATAGACTTAATATCTCATATTCATGACCCATGAGATATGGTCATCAGTCTACATTAGGGGTGTTCAAAACCGAACCAATCCAATAGAAAAACCGCAAATCGAACCAATCCAAACCGAAACCGCAAAAAACCGCATTTGGTTCGGATGTATTCAGATCGTTTTCTCACTCAACCGCATGGTTTGGTTCGGTTTGCGGTTTTTGTTTTATCAACCGAACCAAACCAAACCAAACCGCAACATACGAAAAACACTAATTAAACATATGTCACCTAGACCAATATTCATAGAAACCCAATGGAAACTTTTATAAAATGACATATTTTTTCTCTTGTTAAGTTTGTTCTTAACTTTTTATTTCAAAAATATGTTTATGTGTTACTTGAACTTTTAGAGACTGATAAAATCTTAGTATTTGCATTTCTTACATAATAAAATTATTTTTTGCACACGTTTTTAATTTGGTTTATGTTGTTGGGAATATTGCTGGAAATTTGTTGTGTTTTAACTATTTAACTTGATTTTAATGTTGAAAACAAAAAATTGTATTTGCTCGATAAAAACCGCACAAACCGCATTGGTTTGGTTTGGTTTGGTTCGGATTTTATTTTAGAAGTCAACCGAACCAAACCAAACCGCATGTTTTTTTATCTTGCGGTTCGGATGACTTTTAACCTCAAAACCGAACCAAACCGCACCGCGAACACCCCTAGTCTACATACATAATAGTCTTCATGCTTTATTATTATCCCGATTTATATTAAAGCTTGACTACAGATACTTTTAAGAATAATGTTCTTTCTGTTGATGTAATCTCATGATTAAGTCACACTTAATATTCCATCACATGAACCAACTATTCTAGGGACTTTATTAATCTCATAACAAGTGTAATAAAGAATGCTATATTTTATTTAATAATAAAAGTCACGATACATAGGATAAGTTTAACATAAACTATTGGCCTCTAGGGCTTACACCAACACATCCCGCCTCAGGACCACGTGTGCACCCTGTATAAATCTTGTATCCCTATCAGCCATATCACATTAACGTGTTTGTTGGTCTTGTTGGCGAAAATGTTGACACCAACCAAGAACAATAAAAACGCTTTAATCCAATACTCCATAGTCTTACGGAGATCCTCCGCCTCCTCCTCATCCGCCGGATCCTCCAACTGTTTGCTCGAGTTTACCGGGGAAATGTTGTGGACATATGCAGAGATATACACTTAGGGATCAGGCGACCTCCTCAGGGTGTTCTGCTGCATCTTTTTATGACCCTACTGATCCTTAGTGGCATTAGGGATGACAATTGGACCCAGTTCCTATGGGTACCCGCAAAAAATACCCACAATGGGTTGGGTAAAACCCCGCTTTCATGGGTTCGAGCTTGGGTCCGGGTAATTACCCACAAATTCAAATGGGTATGGGCGCGGGTAAGGGTACTATACTGCCCAGCCCTGCAACCCGCATATACATATTTATATAATATGATAAATAATTTATTTATTTTTGGTGTATAATTAATTAATTTATTTAGCTATTTAAGCCTAAACCTAAAAACTACTTAATTAAGTAACCACTCCCTCCTACTGGTGTAAAATTTTTAGGGATATTTTGGATGTTTTTATTTGGCTAAATACTACGGTTTGTACTATTTTATGAGTTGATTGAAAACTTTTGGACTATAGTTTTATTTCAATTGTGAAATTTTTAGTGTCTTTTTTATAATTAAAGTGCGGGTAATGAGTGCGGGTATGGACACTTAGGTACCCATAGGGTATGGGAAAGGGCACTAAAATTGTTACCCACAAGGGTACGGACTCGGGTAAGGGTATTTGTTACAGACGCGGGTATGGGGAAGGGCACTATAGTACCCTACCCATAGGCTACCCATTGCCATCCCTGAGTGGCATGATCCTTCGATGGTGAAAAGGCAACTCTATCGGACGAGGTAGTATTTTGTTTCTACAACTAGTATAATGTCTATCTTTTTGGATAGTCGATCGTTGTCATCTTTTGGTGTGCTTTTTGCTTAGCTTATGTACCTTTCTTTTGTTGCTTTTTGTGCCACTAGTTCTAACCATGTAAAATTATTATGTACAAATCCTTTTTGATATAAATATGAAGCAGTGTAACAATCCTAAGATATAAAATGTGGTTGTATTATTTAAGATATTTTGAACACTTACTTGTTGGTTCAGTGATTAGTTGTTTGAGTTTGAAAGTGTGGGCTTTTGTTTGTGTTTGTGTTTATGTATATGTCACAGCGGGACAATTCTTATGTCCCGTTCAGCAAAAAACGACTTCTAACTACTGTTTATTAGCGAACGGTAGTTAACTACCCGTGAGGGTATTTTTGAAAGTTTAGGGTGCTTGTGAGCAATCTTTGATGCCTAAAGAGAAACTTTCTTTAGCGCGACCCTACATAGCCCGCTACTTATTTGGACTAGCCCGCATGGGCCACAAGTAGCCTTTTTAACCCGTGTAACAAACAAATCCTAAAAATTATATATTTTTTGAAATAATTCATTAAGAAGTTGATTGTTAAAGTAAAATTAAAAGTAAAACAAAATTATGTTTACTCTTTTTGTTGCTTATAATGTAAGTGGCAAAGCATATACATATCCTCTAACCATACATATGTAATCTGTCTAAAATTGTCATCCTAACCGTTTTAGTTTTCGACGTTTGAACAACAAATTTTTTTTGGGTGCCAAGTAGTGTTTAAATCTAATAAAATATTATTTATAAGAAATTTCATAGAACTATTTTATAGTACTTGTTTTAAAGGTTGGTTCGTTTAGCCCACAACATGTATAGATCTAAACTAAAATAGTTTTTTTAGAACTTCTATTTTCACATGCCTTTTTGGCCCGATCTTGTGAGGTCCAAAGACTGTTAGGGTCAACCCTAAACGGATCGGATTACCCATTTTGACAACTCTACACGCTGCTCCGAAGACAATGAAAATCTTTTTAAAAGAAAGACACAACACAACATAAAGGGTGCACCGCTATTGCTTTGGCTATGTTATTAACGAAGTAAACATGATGATTATTTAGTTTCTTATATATAGAGAGATATTTTATTGATATTGAAAATACAAAAATCACTCGATGGTTTTACAATAATAAAAATCATAGATAACAAATATGATGTATATTTATGCTTTTATAACTACAAATTTTTATATATAATATTTTTATTATTCAAAATTCTTAGATCCGTCTCAGATTTCGTCTCATGATTATAAAAGGGAGTATCACAGTACCATGCAAATACTTCGATTGATTAATTTTTCCATAAAGCATGCTTACCGGGGATTCCTCTCCAATTTAGTCCACCTGAAGACATGAAGCTATACCATATAATCGAAATTTGGTTTGGATAAAGTGATTTTGATTTTTTAAAAGTGCACCTTTTTGTTGATGGATATCAACAATAATTCATCCTTAAATAAAACAATAATTCAAAGCTATGTGACCACCATTGTCGAGGAATATTATAGCCTCATTATCCCAAACCATGCACTGATAATTTGGCACCTGGTGTGAGAATATAAATAAAATTGGCTTTGTAGCGAAGGTGTGAGACTTAAATTGAGTGCTAAAGAGATCCAATTAGTACTATTCTCATCTTAAAAAAATTAGGGTTAAATATGTTTTTATCTCTATAAAATTGGGAGCTTTTAAATTTAGTCATTACTTAATTTTAATAGCTTTTTTAATCCCTACAAAAAGAAGTTACATGTAATGTCAGTCCCTGTTAAAACTAAATTTGTTTAATTATCCTTAAACCATTAAATTTTTGAACGATTTTTCGGACACACTTTTAGAACATTATAAAAGGTTCATTTACTAAAATTTAGAATTTTTTAACATGAGATGAATTAAATATGAATTTTTTTAAACGACAAAATGTCAAGATATTAGTAACAAAAATTTGGATGTAGAAATCAAATTTTGAACAAATTTTTTCAGGAGGGACTTATAGTAATGTTCTTAACACGTCTACAAAAATTTGTTCAAAAATTCAAGAGTTTAAACATAGATAAACAAATTTGGATTTAGAAGGGACTAAAACTGAATGTAGAAATTTTTTATAGGGACTAAAAAAACTATTAAAATTAAGTAAGGACTAAACTTAAAAAATCTCAATTTTATAAGACCAAAAACATATTTAACCCAAAAAACTATTAATAATATTATTATTGGGAGTGTGTATATTCAATGTACTAGAAATTGTAGTATTTGACATTTTTAAGTACTAATGTTTTAATTTAAAATCTTAAATAATACACCCTCAGGTCACTATTATAAACAAAAATTAACATTTTAGATTCATTCATTAAATGATGTATATGGTCTATAATAAAGATTATATACATCATTAATTAAATGAATCTAAAATATAGATTTTTGTTTATAATAGTTAACAGATGATGTATTTTTTTAATATAAAATCTTTAAAGAGTATTCATAAGACATTCATTAACGAGATCATTATTATTTTTAGTTTCACAAAATTGGATCATGTGTGTCGTTAAAATGTTTTGGAATGGGGCCACAATACCTTAGCAATAACGCATGAAATCAAGGCAGTGTTGATGGGGAAAAGGAAAAGAACAAGAATTGAGTTACAGGAGTAACATATCATATGGTTGGTGTGGTTGTTGTTTTAGACCCACAGGAAACTAAACAAATTAAGAAGTGTAAAGGGAGAAGAGCAGAGACATATGCACTTGAATTGACTAGTGTGGGGGAGCCCATCTATTTATCCACTTAATAAATCAATGGGGACGATGCTTTCATTCTCACAAAAGTTCATCTTTTTTTTTCTTCTTCTTTTTCTTGAGATCATTATTTTTTAGAAATGATATTTATATAATCATTTTGTGACAACTTTTGCATGATTATTTCTCTCTTACTTATATAATGTTTCTATCATCTCTCTTCATTTTTCTTTCTCTATTGTTTTTGATCAATAAAAAGAGAGAAAATGAAGGTTGTCACAAAAGTTGTCATTAAATGGTTGTACAAAATCACCACTCATTTTCTTAATTGTTGAAATAAATCTCACATAACATGCTTTATTTAAGGGTTTTGTTAACGAGTGTCCCCGGTGCACTCTTTAAAGATTCCAAAAGAAGAAATTATTTTATACAAAAGTCAAATATTTCGATTTTCAATGCATTGATTACACATATTTCAATAAAAAGTTACTATTTAAAGGTCTTAAAGAATGTCTGGGGGCATTCGTTAACATTTCCTATGAAAAATGCTAAAAGTTCTTTAAGGTATTTATTAAGGAACCAAGTATAATAAAATTATTTTGGAATTTTTGTAGTCAACCTTCTACAAAAGTAAAAAAAATGTTATTTTTAACATAAAATTGACTTTTCTTTAAGAAATAAAAATGACTTTTTTTTTATTTCCTTAATATGACGCACTATTTATGTTTGCAAGATTAGATAGAAAGTCTAATGCCCTAGGGTTCATAAGTATTACTAAGAAGGTCAAAGACTTTAGAGATATTTGATATGTTGAAATACATATTTGAATTCGCAAGTTTTCACTTTTCAACATTTTTTTTTGAAAACTCGGTATCTGACCCAAAAATCAACTAATCTAAAAGGTTCAATTTCACGTTCATTTGCGGAGACCTCATTTAAAGTCAGAACAAAACTCTGTATGGACTAGCCTACCAAAATTGTCATTAAAGAAAATTAAACCTGAGACCTTATGATAAACACACTCTAAGATCTCAAGTCCAGATCGTCAAACTCACTTATTTCAACATTTAATATACGTGAATTCGTCATTAAACTCTTTAGAAAAATAAATAATGCACTAGGTAAATAAACATAATGTCACGTCATTTGTTTTTGCAACATATGCGAATTGGGAAAATAAGAATGAGATTATAAAATTATTACAATATTTTTTTAAAATTATTCACAAAAATAGAGATTAAAATCACATAACCTCGATATAAATGTGAAATTAAGTCATAACAAAGAATAATTTTTATTTTGGCTAAAAACTACAAATCAAAAATCATTTAAGTGTACACACATACAAATATAAAAAATGTTTGTTGTACACACATATAAATGTATACCTTGAGAGAGGAGATTAAAGATAGCAATGTGATAGGATGAGAGAGATAAAATGAGGTGTGAATTTTTTTGGCTTAAATGCTTTCTTAGTCATTCTATTTTTTTTTTTTTAAAATGAAGTTTTAGTCCTCCTATTTTAAAAATCAGTTTTTTGGTTCCATTATTTTACTTTGCTTTTGGATTTTTGGTCTGTTATCTCATTGTTAGACCATTTTTTGATGATGTGGTCTATTCGTTTATGTCGTGACATTGTTTATTAATCATATTTTCTATTACATGAATATTGAGTGTTGTTTAATAAACGTTGTCACATCATAAATGGATATGTCACATCATCAAAGATGACACAAAAATGAGATGATGAATCCAAATTCAAAAAAAAAAGTTAAAAAAAAGGATAAAAAAACCAATTTTTAAAATAGGACGGCCAAAATTTCAATTTTGTTTAATAGAGGAAACAAAAATACATTTAAGCCTTTTTTAGGCTAAAGGAAAAGTGGATTAACACGACGTATGGGTGAAGCGACGGCATACTCAAATAGAACCATATTCATGAACCGTAGTTGAAAGGGAGATAGAAGCATAACCATCTTGAAGAAACAAACGTGTTAATAGAGCCATTGGAGCAAGAAATGGTGCCAACGGTGACGACATACCGCCAAAGCAACATATGGCTTTGAGCTACCCCTATTCTTTCAAAACCAATACTAAAATTTAAAATTTCCTTTCTACTTTTTTATTTTTATTTTTTTTATATGTGTACTGAAAAATTTAGATTTTTTATTAGCTCTCTCCCATCTCAAATATATAAGTAAAAATTGGTCAAAATAGATTGTTAGACGCTAGTTTTCACCTCAACTTGTTGTGTCTAGATGAAATTGACTCGTAAAATCGTACGAGTTTACTTAAAATTAAAATTATTATATACATGACATATATATACTGTAAATAAGTAATAGGTCACCAATTTAAAATATTAACCTAACTCTAAAGCCAAAATATACACAATCACCAAAATAAAGTGTCATGCTCAAACTTATGTCAAAATAAAGCGTCGAAGACTTGCGACCATGTCGTTCTTGGAGCCTTGTTGTCATTTGGGTTTTACCGTTTCAGAATACTATATTTGCCTCACTTCTCCCAGAGTATAATGCATAAGAGAGGAGTCGTAATCTTTTTTCTAAAAGTAAAATCGGAAACTCACTTAAAATTTGGACAAGTTTATTTGATTTCGTCAATTTGACTTCTAGTTAAATTGCTCAAACTCGATGCAAGCTCAGTTTCACTAAAATTGAGTTTACCATCAAATTATCATTAGTTTTATACCTAAAAATGTAATCTTTACGAATTAATACTAGAGTTTTGAAAACACTAATGAAGTTGATGTATCTAATTAAGAAAAATGAAGTTGATGTATCTAATCTAACACAAATTATGTTTTTATAGTATTTAAGATCGGAATTGATTGTGGTTATATATATTTTAAAAATATTTTTTAATCATAAAGAGCAATCCGCGGAGACTTGTCTGATTCAGATGTTAGTAAAAGTAAGTTCACTAACATGGTTGTCCAGAACAGAATCATTACCTTCAAACTGGAGTCTGCATTTCATCAACACTATGCACGTTACCATAAACCTTTTCCATTTAGCTTTCTTTTTTCGTCACTTTATTACTTTTGCCTTAGACGGGACGAGAAGCCAACTAGGCCATTATCACTAGTAGTATATGGTTTGGTAAACAATTTCCTATTTTTTATTGCTAATTACTTTGGATAAGATAAGACCTTTTTTTTATGTGAAAACTTAAAAAACAAATGGATATGCCAAAGCATACTGAATGGTTCAAAATTCCCACTGCCCTCCACCACAAAACGTCACCATCTCTACTGAACTTTGACTTTAAAATTAAATGAAAAATTACTAATGAGAAACCAGGTATATCGTCCTCTAACAACTATGAATTAAAGTTCAAAGTTTTAGTTGATGTGTAGCACTCAATCTTCGTGTCTTTTTCAACAAAAATGTATTACTATAATACAATTTTAAAATATCAGATAAATTAAAAAATAACAATTTCACAAACAATAAATTGGTTCAAGTGGTAAGATATTTGAATCTCTTAAGCAATTAATCATGAGTCTAGTGTTTATATTATTTGAATAGAATTTACATATATTTCTTTAAATGCTGTTTTTTTTTACAAATTCCTTAAATGCTTTTTGTGTGTTCATAATTTAGCCATCCATAATTTTTTAATTTTCTCAAAATTTGTGATAATGACAAATATTATATTTCAAATTATAATCATACGAAAAACATATAAAAATACAAATAACTAAATTTTATCCTAATTATTTTATTAAATTATGCATAAAAGCATGATATAACACTTAATGAAATGTCAAAAGTCTCTCTTAATTTAACCAAGGTTTCAAATTTAAACCCGAATTTAGGTATGCGGTAATATTAAAACTCTTAGAAAGAGTTCTTCGTTCATTTAACATAAGATTAATCCGAATTTAAGCAAGACTGAGATTAATTCTTGATGTCCGATTTATAAAAAAAATATTATGCATAAAAGCCGAAATCTCTGGCCGGATAATGCAAGCTTATGTTTACTTTGCAATTATTGAAACACTAATTCATCAACAAAATTACTTCAAGGACCAATAACTTTATTGCTCAATCTATGTAAACTAGATCAGTAGCATGTGTAAAATTTAGGAATGTTTTCTGAAAATAGTGGTAAATGGCTGTCTTATTAATTACAACAAGACTAATTAATGGACTGGATCTACATAAAATCATGTTAGATTAATACTCTCTCCAATCCTACTATAAAAAACATATTTTTGAAGGATACTATAAAAGACATTTAGATAATAATACATAATTTTTATTGATTCAAATATCTTTTATAAATTGGGTCAGAAAAAATATTAATTTATTTTATTTGTAAAAATAAAACTCTATATTTTAGGTGTACAATACTCACACACGTTTTATATCAATCACCTACGTGTTGTGAGTTGTAATTCAATTTAGCTGATTATAATACGTTATTTGTAGTGAAAGTAAAAAGAGTTAGAGTTCAAAATGTTGAGTTCATAGCGTTTTGTATTGACAGGTAGTTAGTTTTAATTGTTTGTTAGTTAGTTGTTAAGTAAAGTGATCAATTGAAAAATTTCACAAGAGTGCTTTCATCTCTCTATCTCTCTCCAAAACTTTCTCAAACAACTTTCATATTTTCCGTTATTCTTCTTCTTCTTCTTCTCTGATAACAAGTGTATCAGGTGTGTAAGTGAATGTGTAAAGTGAATTACACCAACATCTGTGAGGTGCAAAGTGAGTTGCACCAACATTATGTACGTTAGATATCAATGGTTCATGTTAGATTCATCCACTTTATACATAATTTTTTTCTGAAAATAATATTATATTACATAAAGAATATACTTCACACAATTTAAGAAAATTATGTAAACTCAATTGCTTTTCTTAAAGCAATATAAAATGCTTTGTATTCTCTAAATTAACCTTCATGTTTGTACATAAAAAATAACTCATGAAAATTTTCTATTAATGTTGATCAAATAATATAATATTATTTGATTCATGTAGCTGAGCCTGTTTAATGAGATAAAACTTTATTGTTGTTATATTGATAAATAAAATAAAAATTAATTAGGCGAAGTATTAAATTAAGTACTCCTATTTTAAAATTGAGTAGTATTATTTAAACAATCATTTCAATGACAACTTATGAGATAACCATTAATTTACAAAAAAAATGAGATATTGACACAAAAATCAAAACAATAGAGTGAGAAAGGAAAAACATAATGTAAATATGAGATAAAAAATTGTCACAAAAATTGTCACAAAATTGGTGAGAGAGTGTGTGGAGCAGCTTTCACTCGTGGTTTTGCAGGTTGATGTGTCTGACAGGTGGATCTGGAAGCTTCACTCTTCCCATAAGTACACAGTCCAAAGTGCTTATAATCACTTGACTAGTTCGGAAGTGACAATTGATGACCGGTGCAATCATGTTTTATGGCTTAAGCAAATTCCGCTTAAGGTCAATATTTTTATTTGGCAATTGTTCTTGAATAGATTACCAACTAAGGTGAATCTCTTTAGGAGAAATATCTTGGATTATAATGATTCTTTTTGTTCGACCTCTTGCGGATTCGTTGAGGATCAGGATCATTTGTTCTTTTCTTGTGCTTTTTATGGGCAACTTTGGCTTTTAATGTCAGGATGGTTAGACATCTCAACGACTCTTCAAGGTTCTTTATTTGAAGGGGTTTTTTCAACAAGTCTCGTATGACTTTTAATATTATTTGGATCTCAGTTCTTTTTACTATTTGGAAGGACCGCAATTTGATGTTTTTTCACAACAAATCAGAACAGCTTCAGTCTTTATTGGAAAAGGTTAAACTCCAAGCATTTTGGTGGCTTAAATCTTTTTATGCTGCTTTTGATTTTGAGTATTCGGTTTGGAGGTTAAATCCTTTATTATGTTTTCAGGTTGTAACTTAATGTTATTTTTCTTGTCTACTTTGTCGTAGCTTGCAGATTGTCTCATTGTAATTGTTGGACACTTTAACTTCCTTTGATATATCTTATACTAGAGGAGCGTATTTCGTTTTTTAATATAATTTGTTTAACTTTTTTAAAAAAAAAATGTCACAAAAGTTATAAAAAATGATTGTACACTTATCTTTATCTTTGATCATTAAAACTTGTCAAAAAGCAGATAGAATAGTTTAGACTAGTAATAACTTACTAGTCAAACATCTAGCCCAATTGAGTCACCTAACGGAACTGTCAGCTTTATTTGTACCAACTCTTACATTCATTATTTCTGTGTATGTTTATTATCATTTTATTTTTTTTCCTAATAAAATGTCTATGGTATTTTTTGTTGAAGCAGTATTATATGTATTAGGATTTTGCTACCGAGTATCTTAAGTGTATTGGTTAATGAATTCATTAGTAAAAACTTTATCCTAAAAATACAAATTTGTACTTTTATCTTAGAAATAATTACACAATTTTTTGTTGTAAAATTACTTATTTTATTTCTTTAACCAATGCCCAAATACACTCGTTAGCATTCCCTTATGTTTTATTGTAGAACCATTTTTTTTATATATTTTATTTATTTCATTACGTATTAGTTATTACAGATCCAATAATAGGTTTTTTTTTTTTTTTTTTCAAATCGAGTTACAGACTTGAGTTTGATACCTGTGTTAAGTGGCAGTGGCACCACACCTGAAAAAGAGAGAAACGCCACGACCACGACACAAGAAATTTCAAATTCAAATAAATTTTTTCAATTTTCATTTCTTTGAGTATTATTACAACGGACGAATTTTATAAAGAAAAAGACATTTTCCTCTCTCTCCTTTATCTTTTTTGTTAATTAATAATTTTTTTTTTAGTTTGAGAAACGAAAACTTGTTCCTTTCCTTCCTGTTTTTAGTTACCCTTTGTTTCTCCTCCATTTTTTTTGCCTTTGTAATTGTTTCTCTCCCAAACAAGTGCAACATAACACAACCAAACCACTCTTGAATGCACCATTCTATATCTAACTAACTAACTCACCCTTTCACTAATCAAACACAACTCTTCATTTTTATTTCTATTTCTATTCATGCAACAACAACAACAACAACACTAACCAATTCTCACAATCAAATCTCAATAAAAACTTCACATTCTATTTCGCGCCTTTTCCAACGAGATGGTGTTATCTGCTTCGCCAAATTCTCTAACGAGAAGCTCCTTAGAAGAGATGTTAGATTCGCTTCGCCGAAAAGACGAAGAAGATGAAGAGAAAAACAAAGATTTGCCGCCGGCTTTGCCATCTCGCCCGGCGTCCAAGGCACGGCTGCCTCCCGCGAGGCGGTCGTTGCCGAATAATTTCAAAGTCGGGAGTGGATTGAATGACAATGTGGAAAGTAAGAGAAAGGAAATATCAATATCAACATCAACATCAACATCAACAACAAGAACAGAGAGTATGAGTAGTAGTTTTGGGAGGAAGAGAGTGAAGAAAGATGCTGTAGAGTCACCTTATGAGAAATTCGATTGTGACACTCTTTCTTATTTCATCAAAATGGTACTAAAGTAATGAATGATTTTTCAATTTCAGATTTTTTAATTTATGATAATAATAATAATGGTTCTTAGTGGTGTGCATGTTTGGTTGAATCATGATATGTTAGTGTGTCATTTTTTGACAAAAAACTATACTTTAGAGCTTTTACAAAATCACCGTGTCACTGTTATTTAACCAATCTAAACATGCACTTAGTGGTTTGCTTATTTGCTGTCTCACATCCTGTTTTTGGTTATTTTACAAGGGTATTTCATTGAAATTTTTCTACTTTACTTTTTAAATTTAACCTTGGAAGCTAGAGTTTTTGTTTGTGATTGTTATCTTTTTGAGTAGTATATTTAATTTTAGCATTAAATTTGTTCTTTTGTTTGTTAGTGATTGGTATAATAGACTATGGACCTGTTTGGATAAACAACTTATTTACAGCTTATAGCGTAAGCACTTATCATCATAATCTATTTTTATAGCAAAAGATAATTAACATTAAATTGTTTTTGTATATTTAACATTAGTTGTTTTTATAAGTTATATTGGAGAATTTATGAAAATAAGTTGAAAAAAGATTATGTCATAAGCTGTTTTCATAAGTTCTCCCATACAGTCTCACAAAACTTATGCCAGTAGATAAGCTCAAATAAGTCAATCCGTACATGCCCTAAGACATTGCATAATGAATTGTTTTTTTGTTAAATTTACTTTTGGTTTGTTTGTTGTTTCCCGCAGAAGCTTCGTGTTTGGTGTAGGCAACCAAGAGGGCAATGGGAGCTAGGGTCAATACAATCAACGTCAGGAGAAGAAGCATCTGTTTTAGTTTCAAGTGGAAAAGTAAGTTTCTATGCTTGTTTGTGTTTTATTGAAGATAATGTGTAATATTAAGTTTGCAAGGTTACAAGTTGCTCATGCTATTCAATTGTTACTTCAGGTGCTGAAAGTGGCTAGATCAGAACTCGTACCAGCTAATCCTGACATTTTAGAGAGTGCAGATGACCTTATTAAACTGGCTTATTTGAATGAGCCATCAGTTCTTCACAATCTGAGGTTTAGATATTCTCGGGAGATGATTTATGTATGTATGACTGCTCTAGTTTTTTCTTTTGCTTAGGTGGTCATATATATGATCTCATAAATTGTTCTTGTTTTCCGTGTGAAGAGCAAAGCAGGGCCGGTTTTAATTGCACTCAATCCTTTCAAAGATCTCCAGATGTATGGAAATGATTATGTTTCCACTTATAGGCAGCGACTTGTTGATAGTCCTCATGTTTATGGTATTGTAGAAGCAGCTTATAACCAGATGATGAAAGGTGAGTGCAGACTCCCTCTCTTTGTTAGGAATTTTTGTGTTGTACTTGAATTACACGTTTATAAAGGTTTTCTATTTGTTTTTGTTTGTATCTTGCAGATGAAGTAAATCAGTCCATTATTATAAGGTCAGCTCTTTAGTACACCGAGGGCTCTTTTTGTGCTCAATACTCAAATATATGTTCCTTCCTTGATGGCATTGAATTGTCATAGTAGTAATAATAAATATAAACTCAAGTGCAATTGTTGAAAATTCTCCATTACAATTTGTTTACAGTGGTGAGAGCGGATCTGGGAAGACAGAGACAGCTAAAATTTCTATGCAATACTTAGCTTCTCTTGGTAGTGGCAGTTATGGGAAAGGAAATGACGTTCTTCAGACAAATTGTATACTAGAAGCCTTTGGGAATGCAAAAACATCTGTGAATGATAACTCTAGCAGATTTGTGAGTACTTTTATCCTCTAGTATAAAGGAACTTACTCCTGCTATTGCTTTATTAGGATTTCTACAGCTTGAAAGGTTTTCCATCAAGTTTGTCCATAAATATGAAATTTTAATCTTACTTTTAAATGTTGAAGGCTATGCATCACTTTTTGGATGATATTTAAAGGCTGACAGTTTCATTCATACACATTTTTATTTTGGTGCAGGGAAAGTTTATTGAAATTCATTTCAGTGCGACGGGTAAAATACGTGGGGCTAACATTCAAACCTGTAAGCTAATTCGAGCTATACATTTTACTACACACATGCTTGGTTTTATCTCCATGTCTATTGTAATTACTGAGTTGATTTATTTTTGTGGCTGTGTTTGTCATATTCCAACCCACATGCTAACTCGAACAGATTTGTTGGAAAAGGTAATTTCTGATGCCCCTATTTGAACCATTCGTCTAACTAATCATATTTATCTTTCATCACTTATGAAATATCATGTGTCCTTTGAGCAGTCAAGAGTTGTTCAACTGGCCATTGGTGAGAGGTCGTATCATGTATTTTATCAACTTTGTGCTGGATCTTCATCTAGTCTTAAAGGTGTGTTTCCTGAGCAATCTGTTAACATTTTTTGTGTACTTGTATACTTTTCTATTACACAATCATTTCTTATCTATGACATATTTGTTTCTTTTTGTGGGATTTATGCATACTATTTTGTCACACGATCATATGTTGTATATGACATATTTGTTTCTATTTATGAGGTCTGTGCAATCGGTGAAATGGCAATGATCACGGCGTCTACTTTAAAGAGCCAAGTAGCCCATTCTTTCGTTTATGCTGAAAGTATTGAAGTGTTTTGATGATTACAAATTTTTCAACTCGTGGTATCTGGATATTTTATTGGGGTTTTATCTACCCTTATGTTACCATTATTGAAGACAGCATGCTTTGACAATGAGTATGATCTGCCATTCAATATTGTTGAGAATCCCATATTGGATGAAATATGACATGAAAAAGTGTTTATTAGTGAGAGACATCCATCACTTTACAATCCGGTTTTATAGGGTTGAGTTCATTCCAGTTCTAAATTATATGATGGTATCAGAGTCTATCCAAGATCTGTTACGCCACCCACTATTGGGCCAATCAGGTCACGCTTTTGACGTCCAGTTTTTGGGCATGAGGGGTGTGTCGTGAGAGTCCCACATTGGTTGAAATATGGCATGAAATTTTTTCGTAAGTGAGAGGCATCTCTCACCTTAAAAGCTGGTTTTGTTGTTGGTTTAGTTAGGCCCAACCGAATATTCTAAGAAATATATTATGTTTTGGTAAAACAGAACTAAATCTATAAAACTTTAACTGTTGAGAGTAAGTCACTGTTGTAGAGCAGAGTGTTTTCTCGACCATAATTGAATTTGTAATATTTTGACTTATAGAACCATTCTATTTTCCTATGCAGAGAGACTAAATCTTAGAGCAGCCTGTGACTATAAATATCTAAATCAAAGTGACTGCATGACAATTGGTGGTATTGATGATGCTAAAAACTTTCATCAGTTGATGGTATATCACTTGACAATGTGTTTGGTTTATAGTAAACTCTAACTTTATTTCTGGCCTATTAAAATCCATGAAATTTTTCTCCTTTTGCATCTGCAATATCCCCAGAAAGCATTTGATGCTGTTCGAATTTGTAAAGAGGACCAAGAGATGATCTTTAAGATGCTTGCTACAATACTATGGCTGGGAAATATATCATTCAAAGTTACTGACAGTGAAAATCACATCAAGGTTGTGGGTGATGAAGGTAAGATACACAGCATGTCACATGTCTTTTGATGGTCTGTTTGCACTTCGTGGTGTGTACGATGATTCAGTGTTATTGAATTGTTAAAGCATGATGGGACTAGGATTCCTTGCAATGCCATATACTATACAAAAACTATCTTCTTTTGTATTATGTAGGAAATGATTTTGAACCGGTTCTGTTTAATTGTGGCTAACATATTAGTATAAAGAGGGTATACATGAAATTTTACTTCTTTTTGCAGCTGTAACCAGTGCTGCCCTGCTTATGGGTTGCAGTTCCCAGGATTTAATGTCAACATTATCTACCCTGAAAATCCAATCTGACAAGGATACTGTTTCCAAAAGTATGACATTATTTCAGGTGTGTTTATTATTCAAACATTTCAACCGTTCTATTTTCCGTGGCTCTAAACGCTCTTTATTCAGTATGTGTATATTTAATTATCTATCTTTTTCTCATTCCATGCTCAGGCAATTGAAACAAGAGATGCAATTGCCAAATTTATTTATTCAAGCTTGTTTGAATGGCTTGTACAACAAGTTAACAAGTTACTTGAAGTGGGTGAAAAGCATACTGAGAAATCCATTAGTATCCTTGATATTTGTGGGTTTCAGTCATTGCAGGTATGCAATTTGTATTAATGTATTCATGCCTCAAAGAATGTGGTACATCGTCTAATAGTTTCTTGCTTCTCCTTTTCAGAAGAACACCTTTGAACAGTTTTGCATAAATTATGCCAACGAGAGGCTTCAACAACATTTTAATCGGCATCTGTTTAAACTTGAGCAGGAGGTCAGTAATGATGTTAATTGTTAATATCACTGGATATTTTGATCCTGAACACTTTTTACATTGAACGATATAATGGGAAATAAGTCTCTGAATTTTGTTTTGTGAATTTCTAGAAAAGTGTTTCCTTCCATGCATTTAAAGTTTTACACTTCTTTAATTTTTGCAAAAGGTTGGTTTGATTAGACTTCCAAAATTATTACCAAATACTAATAAAAAACTGTGCAATGGGTGAAATACCATAGCCGTACATGACGGCTCTGTAGTTAAAATACATTCACGGAGATTAAATTGTCGCAAGGATATAGTTTAATCAAGAAAGATATCTTATTAAAGAGTCGGTTGCTTGGTAATATTATTGTATATCTGTAAATTAATTATTTCTCATCAGAGTAAAAAATGAATGCAGTGACAGGAGGTACTATTTTTGCACATGCTAAGTATGTTTCATCACAGGCTTGATATGTAATTTACATTTTTTGTCAGGACTGTGAATCGGACGGCATAAGTTGTACAGTGTTAGATTTTGAGGACAACCAAGAGTGCTTGGATCTCTTTGAGAAGGTACTTATTTGGTTTATTTTTATTAAAAATTTATCTTCAAATTATACTACAAAGTATTTTATGGATTGATAATCAAAATTAGTTAAACAAAACATATTTCCAATTTTTTCATTTCTTGAAAATTTGAATATTGAAATTATTTTTAAAAAATGAGAGTAGAAAATGAAAATAGAAAACATTTTCCCAAACCAAACGGGTCCTTATTTGTTTTATAAACAAAAAATTGTGTTCAGGTCCAATGTTGGCTGCTTACACTATTTTCTGTCATTACTGTACTTATTACGTTATCTGTTGAAAATGTGCAGAAACCTCTCAGTCTACTCTCTTTGTTGGATGAGGAATCAAATTTAGCTGAGGCTTCTGATTTAACATTTACCAACAAACTTAAGAATCTCCTGGATGCTAATCATTGCTTCAAAGAGGAAAGAGGCAGAGCTTTCTGTGTTCGTCACTATGCAGGGGAGGTTAGTTTCTGCCCAGTGTTTAAGGAGTTCCAGAATTCAGTTGTTGCAAACATTGTAAAAAAATTGAAATTCAAATCATAAGTTGAAAGGTTTATTTCCCAAATATTGAATTGAATCTTAAATCATAAGATAGATGACAAAAAAAAGGCTTTTTTTTAGTAAAAGCAAAAGAGACATGTTCAAAATAATATGCTTATATGTGATAAATGAAAATAACAAAAAGAAAACTGACTGGCTTTATAATGTTGAAAAGAAAATATGTCTGGCTACATTAATTTCTGAAGCAAGTTGCACTTCATGAGTATGATCGGGATTCATGTCCAAAATTGATACACACAGAGATTCGTATAGATCGAGTTCAGTTTTGCTTTGAATCGAGATACGACTTGCACAGATTGTAAGACACTGATAACCATTGTCACACAAATCTAATTTTTAACTAATGTAGATGACATATGAGAAATCCTTGTTCTAAGATCTGTTAAAGTAATATTTTATTTTTATATTACCGTATCTGGAAATTATTCTTATCCAGCAAGTGATTTGCAAAAGGTGCGAGTTCTGAATGTGAGCTTAAATTGTTTCTGAACATGGTGTTTTGCTCCCTTCCTAGTTTTCAGTTTCTTTCTTTACATGCAAATAAAAATGTCATTCAGTTAAGTTTGTAAGCATTTGGAAAGTAATTTATAGCTGGAACTTGTCAAGTAGCTATGAGCAAACCTTTTTTTTCTTCTAATTTTCTGTCTCTGAGCCTTTGGTTTTTCAGAGTGTGTCCATGATGTTTTTTTATTTTAAGTTTGTGATTTTACTAACATATGGGCCTCTTTACCAGGTTTTGTATGATACAAATGGTTTTCTAGAAAAGAACAGAGATACATTGTCTTCTAATTCCATTCAACTCCTTTCATCATGTAATTGTGAACTGCTGAAGTTGTTCTCCGAAGTGTTTAACCAGTCTGAGGAGCATGGAAATTCCACTTTCCATGTTGGCGCACTATACTCACAGAAGAGAGGTGTTGGAACAAAGTTCAAGGTAATCTTTTAGCATTTCATAAGCTGCTTTAGCTTGATTAGAATTTGGAAATAAATTATTATTTTTGCTTTTCACAGAAGATTAGGACATGATGATGGACAATTAACTCTATCCTGAACATTACATATACAAAAAAATTATTGACGTAATGCAAATCTAAATGGTTTCTTACTCTTAGGATCAATTGTTCAAGTTGGTGCATCAGTTGGAGAGCACTACTCCCCACTTTATTCGCTGCATAAAGCCAAATACTAAGAAGCTTCCTGGAATTTATGACAACGAACTTGTCCTCCAACAGCTCAGATGTTGCGGAGTTCTAGAAGCTGTTAGAATTTCAAGGGCTGGATATCCTACTCGAATTAACCATCAAGAATTTTCCAGAAGGTAGTTGAAATTGGTGAAATTTCCCATGGTTTCTTGATTATATCTTGAATGATGGGTTAACTTCAGTTCCTTGATGTATTTAGGTACGGGATTCTGCTTTCTGAGACTGATGTACCTCAGGATCCGTTGAGCACCACAGTCGCAGTTTTGCAAAAATTTAATATCCCTTCTGAAATGTACCAAGTTGGCTACACAAAACTGTATCTTCGAGCAGGGCAGGTATATGTCTAAGTTTTCTTTGTAGGGATGGATTCTACCTTGTATTTTAATTTTCTTCTCCCCCCTGCATCACGTAAAATAAATTGATTACCTCTATATAGTTTGGCAGTAGAGACACATTCATGCCTTGACTTCATTTCTCTTAACTGCGCTTCAAAGTGCTGTATGTGTATACTACTTATTGAGTTAAAAAGAAACCGGATGGCTCATACTTTGCATGAAACACTGGAGGTGCCCTTGAAAGATGATCAACCCGTTTTTTCAATATCTTGTTTTTGAACATTAACTTTTGCATGGAAGAATATCTAATTTCTATGTTTAATCTGTTATTTCTTGTTTGATTTGACTTTATAGTCTTGCATATTGTGTTTTTGTTTACCTTGTTATTCCTGTGCTCTGGTTTGTTTTGTAGATTAGTGCACTGGAGGATAAGAGAAAACAATTTTTGCAAGCAACACTTGGGATTCAAAAATGCATCCGTGGTCATCAAGTCCGGAGTTATTTCTGTGAACTTAAGAATGGAGTGACAACATTACAATCATGTAATGCCAGTAGCAATATTGTTTCAATTTTAGCAAAACTATCTATTGATTGTAGGCATTATGAATATATGAATATTTTTCTTCATTGAAATGAAGATTTCTCCATTAATTATCATAAAAGCAATATTGATATTGCTTGAAATAGAAACACTTCTGCAGTTTAGCAGCTAGTTGTAAAATAAATTTGAGGATCTTATTGGTACTCATTCATTACAATTATACAAGTTAAAGGCTTAAATCATAAAATTCTTGTCACAATTCGTTGTTCATAACCTTGGTTCTAGTTTATTTCTAAATTGCTAATCTCTAATTTGTCACATTGCAGTTATTCGTGGAGAAGTTACAAGAAGGAAACATGGTGTTTTGATGAAATCTTCCATAACAGTTTATTCTAAAAAACTTGAGGAGATTCATGCAATCATATTACTTCAATCTGGTTAGCATGGTTCTGTTTTCTGTCATGCTTACCTTCCAAATTGGTGTCGAATCTGATTTAGTTATTATGTGTTTCCTTTTTATGCAGTGATTCGTGGGTGGAAGGTTCGTAGGGATTCTAGTAACATCAATAAATTGAGGAAATATCATGAAAATGCACAACCTAGACGGAAGTCTCGTGTTAAGATGCCAGAAGTTAAGGTATTTTACTCTACACTTGAATCTAGTCTTATTATCTCTGTCATTTATTCTAGACAACTCTAAGTTATTTCCATCTACTTGGTTATTTTTCAGTTGTAAATACACTAAAATCCAGTTTTCCTATACTTTTTTCTGACTAAAACTTGTGACTAATTAGGGTTCCAAATAAAAACAATTCAATACTATTTATCAGACAAATGTCTATTGTTGTGCTAAAACTTACTTAGATCAAGTGCCCTTTATCGCATAAGTAGTATAAAAAATTATCGCTTCCACAAAGGTTAATTAGCAAGTGACTAGCTAATAAATATCATTTATAATTAGACTAACGAGTGTTGAATTGTTTACGGTAACAAAGTACTAAGCAATTAAGAATAAGAATAAAACACTAAGGTTTGTCAAAAAAAAAAAAGGAATAAAATATTAAGTTGTAAACCAATGGAGAGAAGTCCTAGAGTATGGCTTCATTTATAATTTCGTCTACCCCCAATTCTAGTATATTTGAGTTCTTAATTATTTCTAAATTATTAATCTCTTAACTAAATCTATTAACAATGTTTGTAATGCATTGGAAATACTTTTTTCCCTAATTATTTCCTTGTTTGGACATTCAAAGAATATGAATTAAGCTTATGTGACATAAAAAGCAAACTCTGTTGCAGCTGGATTTCACCAGTCAACTGCCAGATATCTAAAATATTCCCTTTGTCTTCATTTTTGTGGTAATTATACAATAATATAAGCTTCCTGGAAAAAGTGGTACCAACCACTGATTTACACTGTATTCCAAAATTAAAATTTTCTTTTCCCTTCAGAATATTGCAACTTCTTCTGCATATGCTTTTAATGCACATCTTTCTTATTTACTTTTTGAAATATTCCTTTCATAGATATATACCATTTTTTTTATGATATTGTTAAAATACCCATCCACTCATGATGAAAGTCCTTTCTTTTCTTCTTGTTGGTTTAGCAGGATTTGTCCAACGAGCTGGTTCAAAACAGGCCTTCAGCTTTAGCAGAACTCCAAAAACGGGTGTACAGGGCTGAAGCAATTATTGAGCAAAAGGAAGACGAAAATACCGAATTGAGGGAAAAGTTAAAACAATCTGAAAGAAAAAGGGTTGAATATGAGGCGAAGATGAAGTCAATGGAGGATGCATGGCAAAAGCAGATGGCATCCTTACAAGTAAGTTTTCAGTTTAGGCTAGGCCTCATTTTTTGACTTATTACTGAAATGGATGCAGTTGATATCAAACCAAATTTTTAATTAGTTTATTTACCTTTAGTCTACATTAACTAATTCCTACTATCCTCTCCACTTCCTACTATTCTCTCCAATTCCTAACCAAATAACATTTATATCCCAAATAGAAGAATTTAATAACTTAATAGTTTTAAATGTCTAATTTTACTGCACTTCTACCTCTGTTCACTATGGGTAGTTAGCTAGGACAGCTGTCACAACTATTTTAGTTAAACTTGCCATATAAAGTCAGTTACCGACATAGAGATGGTTGCAATCTCTATATAAGCTTAAGCTCTGTACTTTATACTCAGAAATCAAAATACAGAAATTGCTTTTATCAATTTTCTCTTTCTATTGGCTCCTACAACTCTAGAATTGTATCAAGAGCTCTCTAGTCCTCACATTTCTTCCGCATATCAAATTCATCTTCCTCTTTCACCGCCATCGCCCACGGGGGCACAAGCTCCTTCTTTATATACTACGCCGTTAAACTCATTAGCTTTGGCGACTTGTGCATCAGATTCTGCCAAGAAATTCGTTTCTTACGTTGACTCCGTTCTAGCGTTCGACTTCAGACAAGCTTTTTTTGGATTTCAGACAAGCTTGATGAGCAAATTTCTCGCTCTAGCACTAGCAAGTAGAACCAGTCATTAAATCACAGTGTTTTCAACATTTTTTTGTATGCCCTAGCGTTCCACTGCAATTTCTCACAAAGCAAGATTGCGACATTGGTACAGTCAGCAGTGCCTGTCTTGATTGAGAGCAACAAGACCAAATGCTGCTATCTTGGCTCCAATCAACCATTTTCAATGCAAACCCAAGACTCACATTGGAAAAAAATATACGGTTCGAAAATAGTTTATAAAGGACATCCCCCCTTGCAAATCAGTTTTTGTATGGATGAGTTATTCTAAATCCAAAATCTAAGATTGGTATAGAGCCCACCATACTAACCACATTTCAAGCCCAATAGTATTGTGGGTAAGGGGGTGTATTTGGAAAAAAACCCATATCCAACATTGAAAAGAGATAAGGCCGAAAAAAAGTTTATAAAGAAGTGCATCCCGTACCTTACAAGCCGGTTCTGTAAGGATGAGTCAGCCTTAATTTAAAACCTACGAGAACCAAAATTTACCTTGATAGCATGTAATTTTCTCAAGTAAGCCAGACTTGTTATCACAGGTTAGTTTGATATCAAATGGATTTAACTTTGAATTTGTCAAATTTCTAACGAGTAAAAATTGTGGCTGGTAAGTTGATGTGTCTATTGATTTTTGCTATCATGAGTTTATTTCACTTTATACTGGACAGGTAGTTTACACAATTTTAGTTGGCTCTAATTGCAATTTCAATGCAGGTGAGTCTTGCTGCTGCTAGAAAGAGCCTTGCTTCAGAGAATGGCACTGTTCAACCTGTAAGACATGATCTTGTGTCACCTCGCTACTATGATTCTGAAGATGCTACTTCATTGGGATCTCGAACCACTGATGGGAGCACACATATGAAGCTTTCTGGTAGTTTTTCGGTGTCTGATGCAGGGAGGCAGGCTAATGGTACTTTGACTACAGTGAGCAATCTGATGAAGGAATTTGAGCAGCGAAGACAGACCTTTAATGATGAAGTTAAAGCTTTGAATGAGGTTAAACCAGGGCAGTCCGGCAACACAAATTCTGCTGATGAACTTCGGAAACTTAAGCAAAGATTTGAGGGATGGAAGAAACAATACAAGGTCAGATTACGAGAAACAAAAGCAAGGATTTCAGAAAATGAAAAAAGCCGACGGACATGGTGGGGGAAATTAAGCTCAAGAGCATAATAGCATCCAGTTTTCAAGCAGTCTTTTTGCTGAAGTACATAAATGTTGAAGAATCAGCAAAAAATGGCAAAATGATTGTAGTCATGAACTATGACCTTTGGAAAAGTTTCTTCCTTTTTTATCTCACTATGTTGCTTGGACACTTGATAAAAAATGTTTATCATTTTGCTACCCGGTGAAGGGAAAGTTGTATTATATCTAGCAATTTTGTTACATGGTGGAAATAATAGAGGTCGTGCAAAGCTGTAGTCTGTGTTATGTCTATGAGCAGTTTTCTCTTGGCACAAGATTGTCAATATGATCCAAAAGATTCTCCAGTGGTCCTTTTCCAGTGACAATGGCTAGGACAAAGAAACCAAGCATAGAGAACATAACCAACCTTCCATTATATATCTCCTTAACCTTGAACTCAGCAATAGTGAAAGGGTCATTAGCAAGACCAAGAGGGTCAAAGTACTTACCACCAGGGTATTGGCTGTTTTATGTTACCCCCCTCAGACACCAAAATGGCATGTGAAACACTTCTTTTTTTTTTTTTTTGGAGAGAAAACACTTACATTTTTATTAATGTTTGAAACACACTTGTTCATAAAATTGAAAATTTTCATTTAATCAAAATACAATTAGTGGAGCCAATCATCCAAAAGTGAAAGAGTTAAGAGTGTATTAAGCATAGAAATTCAACCAAACCCCAACCTGCTTGTTAAATCGTTGTATGCTAAAAGATGCATGAAAGTTTATAGCATTTATATTTTTTTATCTCAAGCTCTAATTTTCATAAGGAATGAGGAAACATTGATAATCCGAAGTTCGGTTGAGAGATAAGTAAATTTTGGTTAAGGATTGTTTCAATCAAAATTTGAATTTAAGTTCTTCCGAACAATCCATTCTTGACTAAAACTAATTAACCACTTGAGAACAATCATTTGGTTACAATATTGACTGAATTAATGAAGACACATTTAACTTTTTTAATGCATTTTGGTAGAATTAAAAGAAAGACACCCTTTTTATTGCTATAGTTTGAAAAAATTCAAATTTGATTCATTGAAGCAGTGCATGATTCAATCAATAGGTTCTAAAGTATTGAGAATGAATAAAATTTTAACTTGGCCAATTATTTTTTTTTTAACGGACTCAGACAAACTACCACACACCATCATTTTCAAACTTGAAAATGCAGATCCTCTGCATAAGGCACAGTGAATAAAAAACCAACTCTTCTTACATTGGTAAAAGGACTCAACTTTGAATAACTCCCCATAAATGATCACTTTTAGTTAAATTTAGTGCCTATAATCCTTTGCAAAAATTAAATTAAATTGTTGCCTATGATGAGACTTCTGAAAATGACATCAAGTATGAGAGAAAAATTGCATTGTTGGTTAAAAGATCAATGTCCCATAAGTTTAACTCAAATATAGTTTGTTGGAACTTTAATATGTAAAGCTTGAATTTGACCCAAAGATTTTCCACTTCTCTACGGTCAAGATGTGTGAGTTTGACCACTTGCCTAGATTAACTAATCAATTTGTCTAGTAAAAGAAGAAATTATGGGTCTGTTTGACTTACAACAATAAGTAGATAAAACAATATATGATAAACTTTTAAGGTATTGAGTAACTTTTTGTCTTGATGTTTGATGGACAAAAAAAATATTTTAGTATTTTAGACAATTTGTATTTGAGATAAAAACTAATTATATGGTTAAGTGAAAGACACTAATTTCAGTTTTGTTCGATCATTTACCCGCAATTTATACAATTCCCACAAACAGTTTTAAAAATGAAACACAATAATACACCCGTCCCTAAATATAAGACTCTTTTGCCAAAATCACGGGAATTAAGAAAATTGATATTTGTATTAAATTTGTTTGTAATCACTATTGTTTTTACAATTTTATCGTTTAAGATAGAAAGTTAGTTTATGTTTTCAACATGTTATTTATTGTTGATCGAAGAAAAAGATGTATAATAAATAGGGGTACGTATGTAAAAAAATAATTAATATAGTTAAAAATAGCAAAGAAATCTTATAAAAAGGGACAAAAAATATTCTCAAAATGGTCTTATAATTAAAAAAAGAGAATGTTAAACAGTGCCCCAGAGACATTGGTTAAGCATCCAAAAGAAGTAAGATTCTATTAAAAAGTTGTGTAATAATTACATGATCAAAAGTAAAATCTTATATTTTCAAGACATAATTTCTATTTTAGACTCCTTAACCAGTGCCCCAAGGACACCCGTTAACCACACCTTTAAAAACAATATAAAAAAAGACAATAACTATGTCGAAATGTCTTTTCTCCCTAAAAAAATTACTATAGCACATTAAACGCCGTCGTTTCGCACACGCTTGTTCAATTTCACCATCGATTCGAGTCTCTGAGAAGCGATTTCACAGTCCTTGTTGAGTTGGAGAATCATGGAAGCTTCTAAGAAGAACGGGATCTTCATCGATCATTGGGCTTTTTTGGTACCCAACACTCTCTTCTCATTTCTTCTTACTCCCATTTTCATCGATTCCGCATTACACATTTTTAGGGGTTTGCTTATTCAATTTCTTCACATTCTTGAAATTTTTTCATTTTTTGTTCATGTATGTTAGCAACACTCTCGCATCGATTCCGCATTACACTTTTTTTTTTTTTTTTTAGGTTTTTTATCATGCAGATTCTTAGAAATTATTTGTTCTTCGTTTTTGTGGTACTAGTGAAACATTTGTTTCAATTTAGGGTAACTAAGAACTGAAGTACTATTTTTACAGTCAATAGAAATTGAGACAATGACTTCTACAGCTATACGATCAAATTTGCAGAAAATGTTTCCAATTTTACTACATGTGCAAATAGTCATTAACAGTTATTTATTTTAGGGTTAGTTAGTAATTTAGTTTGTTAAGGAAGAAATTAAGTTTATAGTTGTAATTGTGTTATATACAGGAACATTTTGAAGCACCTATGTGGGCAAATTTGATTGTTGAAGCTAACTCTGGTTATGAAAATATGTGAGTGAGTTTGGATTTTTATGGATTCTGCATTGCTTTTGTTTTGATCTATTTATATTTTGTTTTGATTTTGATTTTATTTTGGTTGTGTTGCAGAGCTGATGATGACTGGTTCAACGAAAGCCACCCGTAAGAATCCCTTTTGGAATATTTTTTGGGTTTTCCATTTTGGGTTCGCGGTTTTACTGAATGGTGTTTGAGTACAATGTTGCAATCAAATCATTTTCAGGTTCCATCAGTTGTCTGCTCGCGAGTTAAAATCAAAATTTGCTCATTCTGGTGAGGAGGCAGTGACGTCGCCGGCACTTCCTTCTTCAGTCTCGAAATCAAGAGGAAAACACTACAACAACAAGAATTGGGGGAAAGGTATTAATCTGAATGTTTTGTTGGATAAACAGCAGGGTTTAGGCAAGGGGAGATGCTTGAAACAAGGTTCTAGTTTTGGTTATGAAGTGAAGGCCAAATCAACGTCAAATGTTAGCAGGACAAACGGATTGATGAGTGAGAAATCGGGGTTGACTTTTGAACACAATACCAGGGGAAAAGCTACGTCGAAGGCTAGTTGCAATCTAGTTGGAAGTTCAAGTTCTATGGATAAAAAGAATTATGAAAGGTCCACAAGAAGCATGGTTACATCTGAGAGTATGATGCAAAAGAAGGATTATAAGGGGCATAAGAAGGTATCATGTGATGAGAAAAGCAAAAGTTCGTCGGTTCGAAGCGTTAGTTTTGGGAGGAGTGCGATTACAGTAGAAGCCTCAAGAGTTCAGGACCAGCATAAATATATGGAGGTGTCTAGTAAACCATGTGATCAGAAAAGTGGAAGTTCATCAGTGAGTAGTATCAGTCTTAGGAAAAGTCATGTAACACCAAAAGTCTCAAAAGTAGAGATGGATGTTGGTAACATGAAGTTTAGGGGTCGTAAATCGTCTTCTGGGAAGTCTAGTGTTGGGTCATGTTCAAATCCTAGTTATGAAGCTAAGTTTGTTTCAAAGCAGCAGAGGGCAAAAATCACAGATAAGAACAGGTGCAATCCTAGTAATAAATCCAAGACATCTTCCATTACAGCTGAAGGAAAAGGAAAAGGAATAATAATAGGAAGTAACATCAGTGTTGCAAAGTCATTGGTGAGAAGTTATACCGTCTTCAAGTCATGCATTTTTATTTCATTTGACCTACAAATTTTATCTTTATTCAGTTCTGAATGAGTTGGTAAATCTGGTCCAGCTCATATAAAACAGGGATTAGTTTAATATTGTAAACGTTTCCACCTAATGATTATCAAATGCATCACTATATCTTCCAAATTAGAAGTTTTGAGCTCTTCCCTTTGTATTAAGTGACAGTTATCTTGTTAGTCATCACAATAATTCCTTTCCTAGATATCCTATAGTTTACTTTTTAGTTTAGAAATAATAAGATATGTGCTTATCGAGAATGCTGGGTTTACATTTTCACAGGTCAAAAGTCAATCTTTAAGTTCAAGTACTATGTTACCGGGAAAAGTCAACAAAAGAAACTCTACCGTCGGTAAAAAGGAGGCCTTTGACAAGGGGAAAGAGAATGCTACCAGGAAATTGACAGTGAATAAAAATTGCAATGAAGAAGGTGTTCTTGCAAGGGGCATTTTAAAAAGTCAGAAAACTAGAGAACATAATCGTCAACATAAAGATGACAAAGCAGGATCAGCGGCTTTGACAATACTGGTATTTCTAGTCAATTTCACTATTCTTTTGTTTTGTTCATTGTTGAAAGAATATTAGTTTTAGAGTTTTGTTAGAAGTCTAACATATCATGCGTTGTGAATTGTTGTTGAATGTAGAAATCATAAAAATTTCCTTAGTTGAGATGTCTGGCAACTTCTGATATCCTTTTGTTAAATTATAATTTAAAAGGATCCATTATCCTGTAAACTTCTAAGGAATGTGATTAGTCATTCATTTAGCAGATATTGCATTCAAATGTCTTGTTCATGTTTCTTCATGAAGTTTGTACTAGTCTTTTCGATCAACTTAATTTTTCTTGCCATGGCTTCTGACCAAATATTTATTTCTAGATATGCATTCTCTTGAGAGATTTAAATTTGTAATTATTACAATGAACTTGTGCTCATATTATCATTCTATTTTCCTGTCCAAAAGAATATTATCATTCTATTTGTAACACCTGTGTTGTCAATCACGGATTGTGAAAAATAGCAGTTTGTTTAAATTCTATACTATGGTACAACACTATAGTGCCACAGTAGCCATTATTGGACAACATTTCGTACTAAATGGTGTATCATAGAAAATAGCGATTATTCAAATTCCACTACACTATAGCATTGCTGTAGCCTATAGCTGCTATTTGACAACATTGTTTTAACTCACGGATCTTGATCTTGCAGTTCTAATAGAGAACTGTACTTCAGTTTTGTGACTTTGTTGCAAAGTGCTTTATACTTCTTTCCTTTCGCCGCATTTTTTTTTTCAATGCTCTTTGGCAAACCTTCCAAGGCTAATGCAAAATTATTATCACATTATTACAGGGAAAAGTCAACGATCAACGTGAGGCAAAGAACCCAGGTAATCCAGCTAGAAGGATTTACCTGCGGTAATGGAGTATAGCAATGCATTCTTTTTGAGGAATACAAAAACTCCAGCAAAGAAGTAGCCCAATTTCAAAATAAGGGAAAAGGTAGCGTGTTATCACACGACTCATTGAAGCTTTATATTGGTTTGTGTACTAACTCTTGTATATAGGGTGAGTGGGTAGTATGGTTATGACCCCAACCTGCAATGTTGGGTGATAAATTTTGGTTTCTGTTTTTGACAAAATACCAAACCTTAAATTCTTTTTGCATTACCTTTTGTGGCTTTTCATCATTATCCTACGATGCAATTCACCTGGTCTTATTTTACAAAAGTACATAATAAATTATTGGTCTAACTTCCATAGATTTTTTTTTCTTTTCAAAACCCTCACAACACTAGTGGTAGTTGTTGGATTAATGTATGAACTACACTTTTCTAAGCTATACAAATAAGTCCACCTTAGAGTTTGAGGACGAGGCTCGTATAGATATCATTACCAATGTAGTTGCCTATTAATTACGAACAAATTAGTCCAATTTCAATGGCTTCAAGGCTTAAAAAAGATTCAACATTTTTCTATACAAAATGGTTGTCACAAACAACAAACATGACACAGGCCTGTTCCGGTGGTGCCTTCTGCTCCCTACTGCGCATGAGATTGGGCATCAATCAAACAGCTTTGGAAACACACTTGGGTTTTGTAGGATGACAACCATAGAAATAGTTGGTGACTGCATTACGCTGATAAACTTTGCATATTCCATTCTTATAGAAATCACTTACAATATCACTCAGCATGCTCAGCCTATATGTGGTTAAGATTGTAAGACTTCATGGATATTTTGTAGGCCAGTGTGATATTTAGATTCCAAAGTTATTTCAGAATGCATTGAAAAGATGGTTAGATGTATCATTTACCTTGTTTCAATCTCAGAGACAGTGAAAATGATAGAACTATACAAATATCTAGAATCATTGAGAGTCTAAATTAGTTCTTACCCAGCAGCTCAGGGTTCACCTTTGTTAGACTTGTGATTTGCCTTATTGCAGTGTATAAAATTATTACTTTGCTGTTGTTCCAAACTGCTTCCTGAAAGTTTAATGTTTTTCTTTGTGCATGTAATGCTCTGTCGGGTGTACCACTTTAGCTATTATTTTTTTGTTTTTGTATAAAACTGATCCCCCTTGTACCCTGTGTGAAGGGGAAGAATCACAACCTTTACCGTTTTTTTTATAACATTATCTCTTGTTTTCTCCTTAGAAAGGCTATTTCTTTAATTACAACAGTAGTATCTGAGCTCGTTGGATCATTGAGGGGACCATAAACAGTTTCATAATCCACAGAAATTGTCTCGTTCGCATCCTCCTCCTGTATTGAATTGTGGGCAGCAAAATGAAGGGTTTTAGAAATCATAAGCTCTGGTCCTCTCCCCATAAACTTGTTTTACAGCCTAATTGCCTTTGGGAGTTGGTGAATAGTTGTTCTCAGCCACAACCACTCCCAAACAACCTAAACAGCTGCCCAAATTAAAAATCATAATGAAGAGCTTGCAAAAGAAGGGAAAGCATTAGTGCTACTGCTAATAGAAATCTGAAAACACTTCGAGAAATAGAAAGTGAGGGAAGTAGTTTTTTGTTATATCTTCTAACCTTGACTATATTTCAGACTCATTATTTACAAAACTGGAAAAACAATGGCACACCTCAACGTTAGACAAAACCTATCAATCTATACTTTACTCCATAATCTGTTAGTAATTTTCTTTTTGAAGGGGTGACCTTGCGATGTTAGAAGCATGTGTGAAAGAGTTTTAAAATAGAGTCGTTGTAGATTTGTATCTCTTTGGAGACGTCTCACTATGACCTAAAGAAAATGACTCTTAATGTTTGCTCTTAATTACCGTTCGCTTAGGAACAGTAGTAATTACCTTTACTACCGTTCAAATCACTACTTGTAATTTTTTTGCATTCAATCAATAAAAGGACTGCCTCTTATGGGTGAAAAGAGAAGAATTTTTAAAACGCCCCCACACCAAAAAAGTAATCAAGAAATGGAAGGGTGATACGATACAATGCTAATTCCTCCCTTGCTTTCATCTCTACAATGTTTACATTAAACACAAAGGATAAAAAAAACAAAGAAAACTACAAATATGGCTGATATGAACAGAAAACGAAATTTCATATGTTTCAGAAACATGTTTACTATTGAAACCCAGCAATGAAGTTAAAAATGCGTGGCTTTGTAAAATAATATTTGATAAAAAAACTTTTAATTAAACCAAACCTCATAGTTAGGCTGATCTTGTTGTTGAACACCAAAAACATCTCCATACATTGGCCGTTCATAATGTTTAGATGAAGACAAGTAAGCTTTTTTTTTGAAAAAAAAAAGCTTACTTTTTTTTTTATGAAGACAAGTAAGCTGGTTAATAAGATAAAGGGGAAATCCAAAAACAAACAGTGAATATATAAAAAAGTATACTTCGTCAAAAGGAGGCTTGTCAGGATGATAACCGAAACTAGCTTGAGCGGGTACGGGATCATTCAGTATTGATATGATTTGAACGGTAATTAACTATCGATTTTGTAAACGATAGTTAATTGCCGATCCAGAGAACGTTTATAGTTAATGTTTTGAAGCAAAGTAGTTCATTTCTGTTAAAGGTATTTTAGATAGTTTGAAGCGCATGTGAGCAATTATAAGTGATTAAATAGCAACTTTCTGACCTAAATTATGTTGTTTGGTTCTGGTCCAAAGTTTATTGCTCAATGAACAATTGTGTTTGGAACACAATTTCTTAGACAAATACAAGACACCATGTGTTGTTCACTGTATTTATATGGTAAACAATACTAATTTTTGTCTTCCAAAATTTTTCCTCTCTAATATTTCTTTTTTTGAAAAATAAGTAAAAAAAAAAGTACTATTTACTGTATAAATACAGTGAACAATGCACATTGTCCTGTATTTGTCCAACAAGTTGTGTTTAAATAACTTTTTTGCTTAATGAATCAGTTATCGTATCGAAAAAACTATTTGAACACACTTTTTTAACAACAATATGGGACAGCCTGCATATGTTCATCTTATCTATACGGTGAACAATGATTTTTTTTAGAAAAAAAACATTTTTTAACAGAGGATTGTTTTTTTAACATAAAATTTGAGTTGTGTCATTAATTAATTTTACAATTTCGTTAAACACAAAAATGTACGTTTTTTTTGAAAGAACACAAACATACACGTTGTTAACCATTTTTTTTAACAAGAGTTTATTTTTTCTGAACAAGCCAAAATTAATTAAATACCACCAAAAAGGATCTCCCGAGCACAAGAAGTATAAGTGAAGAACTCAGAGTACAAAAATATTCTTACAATAATATTGAACTACAAAAAAACAAGAAAGAAGCTTGGCTAAGTGGTTAAACCCATAACCATTAAAGGACTAACCCACTAATGATAAAGATCAAAAGCTAAACTTTGTTTTTTAGCTTTCAACCGCCAAAAAGATAATAACTTAACCTTATCAAGCAAACAAGCAAATGAGCAATTGACTCCTTTTGTCTGAAACAATGGTAGTTTCTTTCCTTCCAAATTACCCAAACACAAGCAAGCCACACAATATGTAAAGAACTTATTTTCTTGGAGAATCCTCCAAACGCACTAAAATGTAAAATATGATCGGTCAAATGAAGAGAGTTCACTCAAATAATACCAATCCATTGTCGAATCAGTAACCAAATGCTTCCAAAAAACTCGCATCCAAACAACAACTTATCTATGTTTTCTTCATAACCGCAACCAGCAATGCATATATATTCATATTTGGTTGAAAAATTCCATGCTTGACCAGATTGTCTTTTGTTGGAATCCGGTTCCTTAGTAGCCACCACACAAAAATAGATATTTTTAATTGTGTTGTTTTGTTCAAAATGATTTCCTGAAAGTCATGTTGAATACTTGGCTCCGCCGTTGTCAAAAGATGATAAACCTCACTAACGGTGTAACATTTGTCGGGCGTGAGATGCCAACTTTATCTATCTTCTACGCCAACCTGTAAAAAAATATTAGATAAAAAACTCACTACACTCCTCCAACATCTCCTCCCAAACAAATTATAATCAACACCGCCATTTCCAAACCTTTTTCGCTAACCACCAATCTAAAGCATACATCTCAGATGTTACACACAACCGCCTCTACCTGTCACATAATGCCCCCCTCCATATATACATCCAACCAAAAGAACGTTATGCCTGGTTCCATCATCCACCATCCTCATGTATCTCCTTAATATATAATAAGTATATTTATTTTTTATTTTGAATTTAATTTGCTTTATGAGTATCGGTGTCCATCTTTTTCTAATAGATACCAACGAGTTCTCATTCAAATTAGTACCATCTTCATCACTCTTAAATTTATTATATTTTACTACATCCATGATAATGGTTAAATATTTTATGGACCTCCCCTCAAAAAAGTAATTTATGGACCTATCATATTTTTAATGGGAAATTCTAATTTACTCATAAGAAAAAGTAAGGCACCAGTACCATACAACAAAATTATTAAAATTATTTGAAAGTAATTAAATATGAAGTAATGACCGAACTTCAAGGGTGTGTTTGTTTTAAGGATTAAATTTACAATCCTGGGAAGAACTTTCCCTGGAACATTATTCCTAAGAATCTTAATCCTATTAAAGTGTTTGGTAATTAATTTAGTGTCTCCGGAATATTTTTAAACAAATTTAATTTATAATTTAAAGCAATAAAATAAAAGAGTTAAAATAGTGTGAGAAAGTTATAGGTGGTTACCTCTTATTCCCATTGGAATAAAAGATTCTCATACTTTAACATGAGAGTAACAAGTGAAAAAATCATGTGTAAATTTTATTCCTAGGAATAAAATATACCTAGACATATTTTATGAAAACTTGAAACAAACATGAGAACCAATGATTCTCAATGTCACATTCCAAGGAATAAATTTACAATTCATGAAACAAACACCCCCAAATGATTGGTTGCTGGTACTTTATCCAATTAAACTTTAGGATAGAAAAGTTGTCACCACTTTAATTTATTTATTTTTTAATCCAAGTGAAATGGATTAAAGGTATATTCGTCGAGGAATAATGATATTTGAACAACAATTTAATAACAACTTTTGACAACTTTGTTTTCTCTCTTTTTTAATTGATCAAAATCAATAAAGAGAGAATAAGAAATAGAAAAAACAAGTACATTATGTTAGCATGAAAGAACAAATTGTTTAAAAATTGTCATAAAATAGTTTTTCAGATGCCATTTCTATTCATGAAGAGTGGTACTTTAACACCCTCTGCAAATGTTAAAAATCTTGATTTGTTGGGAAGAGGCTGCTGCACTTGAAGCCTGAAATGATTAATGGTTATGCACAAAAACTCAAAGCGTATGGGGTTGCCACACTAACCTTTAGGTTCGATTCGCCCCCACCAATAACTTTATATTGGATGCAATAGGAATGTCCAGCGAATCCCCTTCAGGATACTATGAGTTCCTTGATGTGTATTGCACAATCACACCAAGCGTATCTCCTAACAATATTTGACAGAAATATGTTTCCAACAATTCACTCATGCATTAGAGAATTGATGGATGATTTAGAGTATGAGAATGAGGGAGAATTTGACTGTAATTGATGTCAAAAACGTGCTCCTTCTGATACACAAATGCCATGCATTTATAGTGCATCATATGCCCCTTCATATGAGAGAATGCAACTTTTAATCAAAAGTTACAACCATATACATTCAACTTTTGGCTTGAATCAATGCAATGATTCATGATTTATCAGTAAATGATAACTTCCCAATGTATACAAGTCATTCCCATGAAGAGTTACAACTTTTGGAACCCAAAACTATGAGAAAAAGTGCAGAAAAACACATCCAGTCCCGTGGTAATCGATTACCATATGCAGGTAATCGATTACCCAAAGTCTCTGTTTACCGTTTGCAAATTTTGCTTGATGTAATCGATTACATCAATATGGTAATCGATTACCATGTGTAATTTTCTGTTTTTCAGTTTTTCTCACCTATTTTGGAAATCTCCAACAATCCCCCACCATTTTCAAAATACTAAATCCCATAAAACTGGAAATTCCATGGTTTCAGATAATGGTATCTCACGATTTGAACCATTACTTAGTAAATTAAGTTTTCGCTCATTCCCAAATAGTATGGTAGGCAAGCTTTGAACCAACTATTCATTAGAACAAGTGTACATAATTTACACATAGAATCTCAATATCATTAATAAAGAGAACTGTAAGATGACACATTAATAAGGCCTTGTGTCATATATCCCTTTTCATGAAAACTTAAGAGTCAAGCCCTTGAACTCCGTGAAGCGGCCAAACTTCATTCTCACATAGGTAGACTATATCGGAAATGCCCCATAAGTATGCATTTCAGCAAATGTATGCTATATGTCCATTAAGAGAAAAATCTCAACCTACCATTTTTTAATCTTATGGTCCAAGTACTTTTAACCTTGGGATGTATCTATTAACAAGTACTTCAATTACTCTAATAATGTACTTTCACCATTGAACCCAAGACTTGATGTTACTCAAGTGTGGGTTGAGTTTCCATTATTGGTAATCAATTAGATATGGGCTTGAGTCCCATCCCCAATGATGTCTTCAACACCATGTCTCTTGTCAAACCTTTCGTCAAAGGATCTGCAAGATTCTTTTCTGTTCTTACGAACATGATGGATATTACTCCATTAGAAATCAAGTCTCTTACATAGCTATGTCTTAAACCAATATGCCTTGATTTCCCATTGTATACTTGACTATAGGCCTTTGATAGTGTGGATTGACTATCACAATGTATGGATACTGGTGCCATTGGCTTTTGCCAGACTGGTATCTCATACAACAAATTCCTTAGCCATTCTGCCTCTTTACTTCCTGCAGCCAATGCAATAAATTCTGCAGCCATGGTGGAGTCGGCAATGCATGTCTGTTTCTTTGAACCCCAAGAAACTGCACCTCCACCAAGGTTGAAGATCCATCCACTTGTGGAAGCATGATCCTCAACATAAGTTACCCAACTAGCATCTGTGTATCCTTCCAAAACTGAAGGGTCTCCACTATACGTTAAACAATAATTCATTGTTCCTTTCAAGTATTTTAATACTCGTTTCACAGCATGCCAATGTTCTTTACTTGGATTGCTAGTATACCGACTTAACCGTCCAACAGCATATGCTATATCAGGTCTTGTACAGGTCATGGCATACATCAAGCATCCGATTACTTTTGCATATTCAAGTTGTGCCACCGGACAACCTTTGTTTGGTTGCAAACTAACAGTTTGGTCAAATGGGGTAGAGACCGGATTACAATCTAAATGATTGAATTTCTGAAGCACCTTTTCTATATAATGAGATTGGGATAAACCAATGTGGTTACCATCTCTTATGATTTTAATTCCTAAAATCACATCTGCTTCGCCTAAATCTTTCATATCAAAATTTTTGGATAAGAAAGCTTTAGTCTTTTCTACCTCATCTAAACTTGTGCCAAAAATTAACATATCATCTACATATAAACAAATCATGACACCTTTTCCATTGTGGAATTTACTGTAAATACACTTGTCAGATTCATTTATAATGTATCCATTGGCTAACACAACTTGATCAAATTTTTGGTGTCATTGTTTGGGTGCTTGTTTCAACCCATATAAAGACTTAGTTAATTTACACACTTTATCTTCTTGACCTTTGATCACAAACCCTTCTGGTTGTTTCATATATACCTCTTCATCCAACTCTCCATTTAGGAAAGCAGTTTTAACATCCATTTGATGGATAACAAACTTATGGATGGATGCTAGTGCAATTAGCACTCTAATTGATGCAATTCTTGCAACAGGTGCATATGTATCAAAATAATCAATTCCTTCTTTTTGTGTAAACCCTTTGGCAACTAGTCTAGCCTTGAATTTATCAATGGTACCATCAACTTTCATTTTCCTTTTAAAGATCCATTTACAACCTATTGGTTTGGATCCGGGTGGGAGATCTACTACTTTCCAAGTTTTATTACCCATAATTGAATCCATTTCTTCCTGGATAGCTTCTTTCCAAAAGGCTGAATCTTGAGACTTTATAGCCTCTTCATATGTCACTGGATCACTCTCAAGGTTAAAGCAAATTGGTCCATAACTATTTATGGATGTACCAGTTCCTTCTATAAGAAACATGAAGAAGTCAGGTCCAAAATCTTTTTCTTTTCGGATCCTCTTACTCCTTCTAAGTTCTGAACCATCCAATGTATCTACATTTGATTCATTGTTTTCTAAATTTGGTACATTAGAATGAACAATGTCCTTGGGATAAGAGAATGATTTAAATCTATCTTCTTGAAAAATTGCATCTCTTGACTCAATTACTGTATTGACAGAATATGAGTCATTCGATTCAATAACCAAGAATCTGTATGCTTTGCTATTTTCTGCATAGCCTAAGAATACACATTCAATTCCTCTTTCACCCAACTTCTTTCTTTTTGGTTCAGGCACTTTCACAATTGCTCTACAACCCCAAACTTTTAAATAATTAAGATTTGGCTTCCTTTGTTTCCAAAGTTCATATGGGGTTATTTTGTTCCTTTTGTTTGGAACCCTATTGAGGATATAACATGCTGTAAGCATTGCTTCACCCCAATATCCTTTAGATAATCCAGAATAGGACAACATGGCATTAACCATTTCTACCAAAGTCCTATTCTTCCTTTCTGCTATTCCATTTTGTTGTGGGGTGTATGGTGCAGTAACTTGATGCACAATACCGGTGGATTCAAAATAACTCGGATGATAGAATTCTCCTCCCCTATCGCTTCTAAAGCATTTAATGAAAGTTTCATGTTGAAGTTCTACTTGTGCTTTAAACATTTTGAATTTATCTAAGACTTCATCTTTTGAATGCATTAAATAAACATAACAAAATCGAGTGCAATCATCAATGAAAGTAACAAAGTACTTTTTACCACCAATGGTGGGCCAACCATGTAAATCACATACATCTGAATGAATTAAATCTAGCACCCTAGAACTTCTTTTAACACTTTTAAAAGGTTGTCTTGTAATTTTAGTCAACATGCAAGTAGTACATGAATCAAAGTTTTTATCAAGATTAGGAATTAGATTTGATTTCATCATATCCTCCAATTTTCTAAAATTAACATGTCCCAATCGCATATGCCATAAATCACAAGACTCAACAATATAAGCAGAAATCATATCATTATTATTAATATTTGCAATATTACATTTGCATTATTATTAATATTTGCAATATTACATGGAAAGATTTTAAACGATCCATGAAGGAGGGAGTTTGTCAACTATGGATGACACAATGATAGTTTCATCCATATGCATGTTATGTTGTTTGTAGTTGTTAAGAATACGTTCAATATCATATAATTGTTCCATAACAGGCTTACCATCTACCATTTTGTAATTATTAAATTGTGAGACAAGGAATTTCTTACTTGTAGCGTCTTCACGCATGTATCTGGTTTCCAATTTGTCCCACAAATCCTTTGCCGATGGGCTGCTCTGGTAGATATCGAACAGAGAATCAGACATACCATTCAAGATATGTCCCAAGCAGATGTAGTCATCGTTGTCCCACTTCTGTCTCTCTCTGGTCTCAGCAATTGTTTCATCATCTTTCTCCACGGGCCTTGCCATGTTCAGAACGTAAGCCACCTTCAATGTTGTGAGAAGAAACTTCATTTTCTTCTGCCAACGGATGAAGTTTCCTCCATCAAACTTTTCCAACTTAACAAAGTCAGAGGTCATTTCTTTCAATGAAGCAGCCATAAAATCGAACCTAAAGATTGTTAACAATCTTGATTTGTTGGGAAGAGGCTGCTGCACTTGAAGCCTGAAATGATTAATGGTTATGCACGAAAACTCAAAGCGTATGGGGTTGCCACACTAACCTTTAGGTTCGATTCGCCCCCACCAATAACTTTATATTGGATGCAATAGGAATGTCCAGCGAATCCCCTTCAGGATACTATGAGTTCCTTGATGTGTATTGCACAATCACACCAAGCGTATCTCCTAACAATATTTGACAGAAATATGTTTCCAACAATTCACTCATGCATTAGAGAATTGATGGATGATTTAGAGTATGAGAATGAGGGAGAATTTGACTGTAATTGATGTCAAAAACGTGCTCCTTCTGATACACAAATGCCATGCATTTATAGTGCATCATATGCCCCTTCATATGAGAGAATGCAACTTTTAATCAAAAGTTACAACCATATACATTCAACTTTTGGCTTGAATCAATGCAATGATTCATGATTTATCAGTAAATGATAACTTCCCAATGTATACAAGTCATTCCCATGAAGAGTTACAACTTTTGGAACCCAAAACTATGAGAAAAAGTGCAGAAAAACACATCCAGTCCCGTGGTAATCGATTACCATATGCAGGTAATCGATTACCCAAAGTCTCTGTTTACCGTTTGCAAATTTTGCTTGATGTAATCGATTACCATGTGTAATTTTCTGTTTTTCAGTTTTTCTCACCTATTTTGGAAATCTCCAACAGCAAATGCCGTATATCATCTGGGTACATATATAGTTGACACTTGCGTGTTCAAGTCTTGTTTTTCCTAGGCATATAAACGTCATAACAAGACATTAATTTGGAAACAACGTTTGGTTTGATCGATCATACACTATAACATATTTTCGAAATAAAAGAAATAAATTATTAGTTTTAGTTATATTTGAAAATAGACCACACAAATATACATAGGATTCTACGATCAATTTAAATTAATATATGATATTTTATCTTTATGACAATGAATTCCTTCCGTACCCAATTAGCCAATTAGGGTATTGATTCTAGTGACTACTCATGAGTAGTACAGTTTTGATTGTGGCCTTGTCGTCCAGCTTCAAGTGGACCTATAAAATTCCAAATATTAATTGCAAGATTATAACATGGTAGTGATAAAAAACAAATTATGAAGAAGCAAACAAAAAGTATGAAGCTGCCTCGAACCTTGGTTTCTTTAACTTATTTGAGAGAATAAACCGAACAGATATCCCGTACTTGTCATGTCATTGCTTATAACCTAACATAACATCTCCCATATTTTAATTTGGGTACAATATAACACCTTTTCTTTTTGTACAAAATATAACATCTTTTTTAGGTGACAACTTGGGTACCCATCAATAAAAGGTGGGTAACATAACCCATGCTGAGTTGGCACCAATCAAAGTTATTTGTTTGTTTTCTATTATTTTTAATGTTATATAAATACAGTTTTGATTGGGCCAACTCAACATGGGTAGTATTACCCACCTTTTATTGATGGGTAAACAAGAATTTCCCTCTTTTTTAACTTGGGATAATTATAAGATTAATTTGATGGTTGGGTAGAATAGAGTTAAGAAGTTAAATGATAAAGAGGGTGGAGATTTTGTCATCAGCTACATTAATATTAGTGACAAATCCTGAACTTTAGGTAGTGAAGACAATATTCATATTATCATTTATAATATTGACTACAATTTTTCAAATGCTAGAAACATTGAACAATTTTCATAATTATTATATTTGAAATCTTTCACATAAGTAATAAACAATTATTCATCTATCATATAGTTGCTTATTTTTTTTTATGATATTCAATTGAAAAAAAAATTCAAACAACAATTTAGTTGTTACAACAATATCAAAGAAAACACTAAAGTAAATACATCATAAAATACTTTTCTGTCTCCGCAAGCTTTATTGAAAGGTCACTAAACCCCTTGTTTTTTTATAGACTATAGCCCTTAATTCAAAAATAATGTATGTTATTTGAACAACAATTTGTGTGGCAACTTTTAAGACAACCATAAATTTACAAAGAAAATTAGGTAATGCACAAAACCAAAACAATAGAGAGAAAAAATAAAAACATAATGTGAGTATGAGAGAGAAATTTATCACAATTATCACAAATTGGTTGTACAAATATCATTTCTCTTTTCCTTCTAAAAAATATCATTTCTCTTCAAAATACACTTATAAAACATATGTACATAAAATAATTTTTAAGCAAACTATTTAATGTCAAAAGTCTAATAGGAGAAAACTATAAAAGATAATATGTGTGTCACGTTGTCATACCAAGTGTAACACCCATACTAATTTTATCTAGAATATTAGCATGCGTATTAAAACTTGATACTGGATACATTAAAATCTTCAATAATAAACCCAAACAACTGAATGAATACAATATTTGCTCGTTTATACAACTAATCAAGTACCACTAAATATACTTATACAAATGTCTGATAAACTCCTGAGCTGGTACATGACGAGCCATTGCACTCCAATCAGCGTCTCCCTGATAAATTTCATCACGAACCTCTTGCTTACCTGCGTACCTGCATCAGAAGGATTGAGATGAGACATAAGGTCTCAGTGAGCTCCACCCAACCTACTGTCGGCAACCTCGGGGAAACCTAGGATCGCCATGCACTAAACTCAACCCATATCAGGTTTATTCCTGTTTATCTGCTTGTTAGCCCATATTTTTATAAACTAAAAATATGCTCTCAACACGCATTAAATGCTGAAGGGAATCTTGTAAGATTCTATCTAATCGAAGAGCAGAAAGACTCTTGAAATTGTCCACAGGTTCAAGGGAATATTTACAAATACAAGGCTAAGGCAAGAAGGAGGACTTCGAACCATAAGGCAAATCGACCTAGCGTATGATCGAATCGAAGCAACAGATTTCTGGACTTAGCACAATTCTGACAAACTTCACAAAACTCAATTCGACTTCGAGCGATACAACCGTTCTAAGGAGTAGTTAAGTGCATGCAGGGTGTACGTGGCAGGACATCTGGCAGTAGGATAGTGTTCGACCGTTAGGACAGTTTATTTTCGAAAGTCTATATATAGTAGTTTTTTAGTCAGAAACAAGGTCGCAATTCATTTTATACGAAAATCCTTGTAAAACTCAAAGTACCCATGCTATCGAGAGAAACAAGTGAAATGGGATCCAAGTATGAATCTGTGAACCATTCTTTTCTGTAAAGCACATTTTACAATTCTATGCAATTTACTTTTCATGTAAATTTATCTTTCAAGCACTTTAAGTTTCATGTAAAGTTTAATGCTTCTCATTTAAATTCCATTCATTTATCTGTTTCGATCGAAACAAAGCAGTTGTTTATTAAGAACTTGTTTTTCTTGTTGCTTGCAATCCAAGTGACTTTTACGTTTAATTCTCCCAAAACTACAATAAATGTTTATGCGTGATGAACATTCAAACAATTTAAAGAATTCAAACAAAGCATTATGCTCCTGAGATTCACTAGTTGGTCTCGCAAGCAATTAACCCAGACTAGCGGTTGTTTACCAAATTTCAACGTAAACAAATTGGCACGCCTGGTGGGACGTGTGCTTTAATTGAATCTTTTCTATTAAAAAATATTTTCGTTTGGATTTGCAAATTTCTATTTGTGCATTCTTTCTGGAAATTGCGTTAGTGCATGTTCTTGAGGAGTGGGAAAGTACTCCCTGAAATGGTTAGACCACCACCTAGAAATACAAACACAAATAATATGGAAAATGCAAATATGAATGATAACAATGTGTCAGCGCCTTCGAGTGCATTGAACACTTCGAATGACGTTGTTGCGAATGTGACTGGAGCAACCATCTCCGCTCCCAGTTCTTAGACAATGGGTGTTACTATGCCTATCAATGCGCCAACAACGATGCCTTTTACCACTGCAGGCCCTGCAGTTTCGATACCCCAAAATATAGGGAGCCAGCCATCCTCAGCCAGAGGAGGAGGCACAATAGGCTCTACGTTCAGTATGCCTTTTTCACAATATATGAATCAAGGCAACGGTAGGAATGTGCCATATGGTATGCCTACAGCACTGATGCAAGGGTTACAAACTAGCCCTTCATTATATTCAGAAACTGTGTCTGGCGTTTACTCGCCTACAAACCAACGTTTGGCCTCCAGTTCTGTTAATCGAAATGCAGTGCCACCATTAACTAATACATCCTTGATGTCTTTAAGGCAACAAATGGATGAAAGTAATCATGATATGGTTAATATGTTGACACAACAAATTGGTACAGTGTTTAATCCTTTGATACAAAATACTAACCAGTCTTATCAGTTGTTAGCCACCCAGATGGGTAGGATGGCTGATTTCTTTGGGGCTCCACACATTCCAAATCAACCAGTCCCCCAGATTCAGAATCTAGCACCCATACAAAACATCCAAATACCAAATAATGCTATGGTGCCTATGCCCAATAACATAGTGGTACAGCCTAATCAAGGACAATTACAAGTGGGTCCAATCGAACCACAGGTTCAACCACAAGTCCAACCACAAATCGAACCAAATACAGGGATAGTCTTAGTAAATCGAAATCAAAATGCTGATGAAGTGGTTAGAAATGTCCAACAAAATAACTTAGGGGCACAAAATAACATAGCAAATTTGGTCGAAGCTATCTTAGTCCAAAATGGTTTGAATGTAGGTTTACATAGACCAAGTTTTGTTTCTGCCTTGTCAGAATATGTGCTTCAAACTGAACTACCAAGGGGTGTCAAAATCCCAAAATTCACTAAGTTCGCTGGTGACACTAGCGAATCAACTGTTGAGCACATTGCAAGATTTCTGACAGAAGCAGGAGACATAGCAAATAATGAAAATTTAAGGATGAAGTATTTCCCAAATTCTCTAACAAAAAATGCCTTTACATGGTTCACAACCCTCCCTCCACATTCCATACATAATTGGAATCAATTAGAGAGAGTCTTCCATGAACAGTTTTACATGGGACAATAAAAAATAAGCCTTAAAGAATTGGCAAGTGTTCGACGTAAAGCGCCTGAGTCAATTGATGATTATCTCAATAGATTTAGACTTTTAAAAGCAAGGTGCTTCACCCAAGTCCCTGAACATGAATTAGTCGAAATGGCTGCTGGTGGCCTAGACTATTCGATTAGAAAGAAATTAGATACTCAGTATTTGAGGGACATGGCTCAGTTGGCTGATAGAGTTCGACAAGTCGAACGACTAAAAGCTGAAAAGGCTAGAAATTCTAAATTTCACAAGAGGGAAAAGGTTGCATATGTCGAAGCAAATGATAGTGACCAAGAGTTCGATATCACTTATGAAGATATCGAAGACAATGAGGTTGATTTAGCAGAATTAAAACCTGGACCTCCTTATGTCTGTAAACTCCTTAGACCTTCGAATGGAAAAAATCCTGTTGAACCTAAAAATGATAAATTTGTGTCTAAAATTTATACATTTGACATAACCAAATGTGCTGAAATATTTAATTTATTAGTCACAGATGGCCAGATTATTGTTCCTAAAGGCTTAAAAGAACCCCCAATTGAACAACAGAAGAAAAGGGGTTATCGTAAATTTCATAATTTCCTTGGCCATAAAACCTCACGTTGTATTCTTTTCAGGGATCTGGTCCAAAAGGCTCTCAATGAAGGGAGACTCAAATTTGGTGAGAAACCAAAGACCACTCAGGCGAATGTTGAAACACCTAAAGCTGTTAAAACTCTCTATGCAGAACCTCAAGGAATAATGATGGTCGAAGCCATGGAGGTGTCTCAGGTGCAAGTTCAAGACATATCTGAAGAAGACTACAACGAAAAGATGAAAGTTGTGTATCCTCAGACTGAAGAGGATTTGATCGATTTCTTGAACAGATGCAAACTCGAAAACAAGAATGTAATGCTGTGTCCTCGCTGCAGTGCAGTATGTGATAGAGAGGCTACTGAGGGCCTCAAGAAGTACCAAGTTGTCAACAAGGGGGCAAAGCAAAACCAACGTTTCGATAAAGGCAAGAGGGTTATGGTGCAGTCGAACAACAACCAGAAATCTGGTCGAAAGAATACTTTTGTTTCTCCTGGTTCGATTCCTGTCGAAAAATGGATGCACCAGGGGCTCATAAGGTTCAACAAAGGAACTATGGAAGTAGGTGGTTCCAGTGGAACGAAACAAGTTGGCCCACAGGAGGCTAATAAGTATTCTTACAGGAACAATTACAAGGGTAAGAATCCTATGACAAGGACCCAATGGCGCAGGTTTCAGCGTCAAAAGAAATTGGCCCGACAGAATCTGCAGACTGGCCAATATAAGGAAGTGTCTAGGAGACCAGCAAAAGAAAGACTCTTTCCTCCAGTGGATGAAGATAAGATGGAAGACGAGGATTTGCTGGATTCTGAACCTGATTTCGATGTCATCTGCGTGGTATCCATCTTGCCATCTGAGTATGATGTCCAATCTGAGGTTACTGAGATCGAAGGTGAATTCGATCATCTTGATATGGCTGACCCAAAGCCAGTATGTTACTATGTGATGAACAATGGCTGCGTTGAAGAGCAATTAGCCTCTTTCGAGAAGCCAAGCCTTGGGATGAAAAGCCATCTCAAACCCCTTTTCATCAGAGCAAAGGTTGAAAATGTTGGGATCAACAAAGTGCTCATAGATGGGGGAGCAGCTGTCAACTTGATGCCTCAATCTATGCTCTACAAGATTGGGAAATATGACACTGATCTATCTGCCCACAACATTGTGCTCTCTAATTATGAGGGCAAAACTGGCTATTCTTTAGGAGCCATACAAGTTGATGTTGCTGTAGGCAGTATAGTTCGACCAACTCTATTCCTGGTGGTACAATCCAAGGCTAACTTTAACTTGCTGTTAGGAAGGGAATGGATCCACGGAGTTGGGGCTGTACCATCTACTCTCCACCAGAAACTTATTATTTGGAGGGAGGATGGGATTGTTGAAAACATAGAGGCAGATCAAAGCTTCTACAGGTCAGAGGTCGACATTGTTACTCCACAAACCTTTGACAAAAATTTGGCTAATATAGCACCTTGTGGTGACAAGGACTCTGCTTTCGAGCCAAGTGACAATGTTATCCATTCTGTCAAGCTCCATCCTGCCCATGGCTTTATATGGGAGAGGGAAGAAATTGGTGCTGTTTCTTCTGAAGATGGAGTCATTCCACCAACTGGGTGGAAAATATATGAAGATTACTATGACTGAGGCCACTGCATGGGCCAGGATTACGACTTATATGGCCGAAAATAGATTAAATACGGCCCTTGAGGCTGAGTTTCAACAAAATATGGCAGTGGAAGCCAAGATCGAAGATCAGAAATTCAAAGAAACAAAGGATCGAAGACTTGACTGCATTTATGATGATGAGCCACTGGGTTTTGAGAAAGATCCTATGAGTGAGGCACCAAAGATGCAGGCGCAAGATCCTTTGGAGGAGATCGATATTGGAGATGGCTCGATCAAGAGGCCAACTTATATCAGTGCCAATATCACTTCAAGTCTGAAAGAAAAGCTGGTGCTTCTTCTTAAAGAATTCAAAGACTGCTTTGCTTGGGATTACAACGAAATGCCTGGGTTAAGCAGAGAAATGGTCGAGCTGAAATTACCTATTAAAGAAGGAAAGAGGCCAGTAAAACAATTACCAAGAAGGTTCGCACCAGAAATCATGTCCAAGATCAAGGAAGAGATCGAAAGGCTGCTGAGGTGTAAATTCATCAAATCTGCTAGGTATGTCGAATGGTTAGCAAATATAGTCCCTGTTATTAAAAAAATGGAACTCTTAGAGTATGCATAGATTTTAGGGATTTAAATAATGCTACACCTAAAGATGAATATGCTATGCCAGTAGCAGAAATGTTGGTAGATTCAGCAGCTGGTTTTGAATTTTTAAGTATGTTAGATGGTTATTCTGGTTATAACCAAATATTTATTGCTGAAAATGATGTGTCAAAAACAACATTTCGATGCCCTGGTGCATTAGGCACTTATGAATGGGTTGTTATGCCTTTTGGTTTGAAAAATGCTGGGGCCACTTATCAAAGGGCCATGAATTCCATGTTCCATGATTTTATAGACACATTCATGCAAGTTTATATAGATGATATAATCATCAAATCCTCATCTGAAGCTAGCCATTTGGATTACCTTAGGCAGTCTTTCGAACGAATGAGGGAACATGGATTAAAAATGAATCCATTAAAGTGTGCTTTTTGTGTGCATGCAGGAGATTTCCTTGGTTTTGTGGTGCATAAAAAAGGCATCGAGATAAACCAGAACAAGACAAAGGCTATTCTTGAGACAAAGCCTCCTTCGACCAAGAAACAGCTTCAATCTTTGCTAGGAAAAATCAACTTCTTGAGAAGATTCATTTCGAATCTAAGTGGAAAAGCTCAAACTTTTTCGCCATTGCTTCGACTCAAGAAAGATGAACCATTCCAATGGGATGAAGAGCATCAAAAGGCTTTCGATGAAATTAAAGAGTATTTGATTAAGCCTCCTGTACTAATGCCTCCTAGTCGAAACAAAGCTATGAAGTTGTACATTGCTGCGTCTGACAAGACCATTGGGAGCATGTTGGCTCAGGAAGATGAAAATGGCGTGGAGCATGCAATTTATTATCTTAGTCGTGTATTAATTGATGCAGAAACTAGATATACTGCCATAGAAAAACTTTGTCTTTGTTTGTATTTCTCTTGTATTAAACTTAAGCAATATATAAAGCCTGTTGATGTCTATGTGTACTCTCATTATGATATTATTAAACACATGTTATCAAAGCCTATTTTGCACAGTAGAATTGGAAAGTGGGCTTTAGCATTAACAAAATATTCTTTAACTTACAAGCCCTTGAAATCTGTTAAGGGTCAAATTGTGGCAGATTTTATTGTAGATCACTCAGTGATCGAAATGCCTCAGGATTATGTAGATACTGAACCTTGGATTTTGTATTTCGATGGTTCGAAACATAAACATGGAACCGGGATTGGAATCTTAATAATATCCCCCACAAAAATCCCAACTAAGTTCAAGTATAAGATTAAAGGTCTTTGCTCAAATAATGAGGCTGAATATGAAGCTTTAATCACAGGCCTTGAAATTTTAATTAGCTTGGGGGCAAGAAGTGTTAACATAAGGGGTGATTCAGAATTGGTATTGAGACAATTAACACAAGAATACAAATGTGTGAAAGAACACTTAGCAAAATATTTTGTTATAGCAAGTTCTCTTCTGAATCATTTCGATTATATTAATATTGAACATGTACCTCAACTAGAAAACCAAGAAGCAAATGATTTAGCCCAAATAGCTTCAGGGTACAAAATGTCGAAGGAAAAATTAACCCAGTTGATCGAAATAAAAGATAAAATGGTGTTACAAGAGCCATTGAGCACTAAATTGTCAATGCCAAAACTTGTGGGGGCAAGTACACCACAGGATAATGAGGATGAAAACATGGATGATCTTCAGAAAAAAATTCAAATTTTTGCCATTGACAACATGTTGGATAACGATTGGAGAAAATCCATTGTTGAATATTTGGAAAATCCAACAGGTAATGTGGCTCGAAAGATCAAATATAGGGCTTTGAACTACGTGATTACGGGAAATGAATTATTTAAAAAGACTGCAGAAGGAATTTTATTAAAATGCCTAAGTGAATCAGAAGCATATTTAGCAGTTTCCCATGTTCACAGTGGTGCCTGTGGATCACATCAAGCATGCCATAAAATGAAATGGCTTTTATTTCGACAAGGTTTATATTGGCCTTCTATGTTAAAAGACTGCATAGAATTTGCTAAAGGCTGTCAAGAATGCCAAAAGCATGCAGGGATACATCATGTACCGGCTAGTGAGTTACACTCCATAATCAAACCTTGGCCTTTCAGAGGATGGGCTCTGGATTTAATTGGTGAGGTTAAGCCTGCTTCGTCTAAAAACCAACGATATATTTTAGTTGAAATAGACTATTTTACTAAATGGATTGAAGCAGTGCCTTTACCAAATGTCGATCAGGAGGCAGTAATTAGTTTCATTCAAAACCATATTATTTATAGGTATGGTATTCCTGAAACAATTACCATTGATCAAGGTTCGGTTTTTATTGGACGAAACATGCAAGAATTTGCTCTAGAAACTGGCTTTCGATTACTAACTTCGACACCATATTACGCGCAAGCAAATGGTCAAGTCGAAGCAGCCAATAAAATTATCATTAACTTGATTAAAAAACATATTGCCCAAAAACCAAGAAATTGGAATAAAACGTTGGATCAAGTTTTATGGGCATGTAGAAATTCTCCTAAGGAATCAACCGGCACTACCCCATTTCGACTGACGTTTGGTCATGATGCTGTACTTCCAGTCGAAATACATTTGCAATCAGCCAGAATACAAAAACAAATGGACATACCAATTGATCATTATTGGAAAATGATGTCAGACGAGTTGGTTGATTTAGATGAGGAGAGATTAAGAGCATTAGAAGTCTTGACTAGGCAAAAGGAAAGAGTTGCAAAAGCTTATAACAAGAAAGTGAAGTCAAAAACTTTTAATGTTGGAGACTTGGTATGGAAAGTCATTCTGCCCATGGATAGAAAAGATCGAACCTTGGGCAAATGGTCCCCAAATTGGGAAGGACCATTTAAGATAGTTCAGATTTATTCGAACGGTGCTTATGAGTTAGAGGAGTTAACTCCTGATCAAGAGATATAGACCAGCGCTGCAAGAGATTCGAATAAATCAAGAATAGTCCGAAAAGCAAAATAACTAAAGTGGCAACTTGCGAAAATGCCAATAAAGTAAAATATTCGAATTAAAATGGTGGGTTTTATCCCTCATCATACAGGTATTATCTTGGATTTTTTATCCACCATAAAGTGCTAAGATTTTATTCGAATTACAACAGAAAAAGTGGCACGTTGATCTTGAAGGGCCCTCATTTCGAATCCACCTCTGAGTCTGATGAACGAAGGTATTCCCTGTTTTCATCATAGGTCGAAAGGAATTCTGCCCAATCAGGGTCCGTACTATCAGACTCTGAGGAGGAAACCTCTGGTTGAGACTTTGAAGGTGTTTTCCCTTCAGGAGGAGGGGGAGCTCTGCAGGTTCTTGAGCTTTCGCCCTTGGAAGAAGGTTTCTTGGTCTTCTTTGAGGAATCAGCAGTCTTTTTGTTGTCCTTCTTTGCAGACGTTGCTTTCTTCTTATCGGTGTTCTTCGCAATTTGTTTGCCTTTACCCATGTTTTCTCTTTCAAAATTGGTGATGGTGGCTATACTATTATGACTTGCAGAATAGAGTAAGTAAAACGGATAGAGAATGACCATATATATAATGGTAAGATCATTAATGATTCTTCAACCGTTTCCTAATTTTTCTCAGAATTCACGCCATTTCAGCTTGACTGTTTTGAAAACGGATGTTTGACTCGTTTCGAAACTAGAGCCAGTCAGAGATATGGCTTAGTAGTTACGCGTTTCGTTTTAGGCATAATCTTATCCGTTACTAAAAAAGAGGGGTTCAGAGTGTATCACGAAAACCAAGTAAATCTTCGATATCTGACGTTTTCAAATGCTAAAATAGTCAAAGTAACTCGAAGTAAAAATAAGCGCATAATAAAACTTCAAAGAGATTCGAGATGGCAGATAAAAGAAGTTGCCACAAGCTGGGCATGTCTTGAATATTACAACCAAAATATACCAAAAAATGTTCGAAACTGATAAAATGAAAACTAAGGTATTACAAATGCTTGACAGACTCCCAGTACAATTTGGTTAAGCTATTGATCTCTTTATCGAAGACCTGGCGGGCACTTTCCAAGCTCTTAACCTCTTCAAGGATTACTGCAGAAGCACTGTAAGCCTTAAGACCCTCTCGTCCTTTCTCATCAATTCGAGCCTTAATCGAATTGTTAACGTCCTCTTCGAGTTGGTTGCCTTTGGCTTCCTCTTCAGCAATTTTCTGCCTATAGTTGTCAATCTGCGACTGCAACACGATGATATGATTTTCCCAATCAGAGATGTTGTCATTGCAAACCTTGATATCAGGGTGCGCTTCTTTGGCGAAATTTGCTAATCGATCAACTTCAGCTTGTGCAGTTTTCGCTCTTTCGAGCAAATGGTCATGTGTTCGTCTCTGAGCAGCAAGCCTCATGGCACTGTCCTCATCATGCTGCACAGTTTTGGCCAGTTGATCAATAATTGATTCGATCTGAAGAACCTTCCCTAAGGTCTCGTCAGTGGTTAAGGGATTGTGGAGTTTCTTCAAAAAGTTGAGATGTCCAAAAGCAGTGGAGGGATTTGCTTTGATTATGCTAGGCACATCTTTCATTACAAAATCTGTAGTCAGTTTCAACAGAAGTGAGTCTTGACGCACAGACGAGTTGATTTCTTCTGCTGACTGAGTCGAATCACTGGCCCTGTCATTCGAAGTCGGAGGAGGGGTTTGCTTGGTAAACAGAAGTCGAAGAGTAGCTGCAGGGTCTGAACTTTGCATATGCATGAATTCTTCTTCAGGCAACCCTAAGCTGGCAGAGAGCTTCGAAGTTGAAGACTCCGGCAAGATTTCCGAGCCTCCTACCTCGGCCTCCTTGATAGCTTCATCATCAAATTGATACCTCTCAGGGGAGGGCGAATAACCCTTGCTCGACTCAGTAGAAACAGCAGCCTCTGGTTGCTCGATTTCAGATTCGACAAATGTTCCCCTCCGACCACGAGGACTCTCAGACGCAACTGGTTGATCTGGTTGATCTTCTTTCTGTTGGTCTGCCTCAGCAGCAGTTTCCATTCCTACAGGGCTGGGAGGCTCTTCGATAAGGGGGTTGGAATTTTCTCCGTCCATGCTGGAGCGCCCTCTGCAGCATGACCTTCCACCTGATTCGAAATAAAAACGGAATAAAAAAGGATGCTAGCAAAGGCAATCTAAGTCATAAAAGAAGAGGTTTGTGGAGAAACCCGTACCTCGATCTCTACAATTATGGGTTTTGGATTAAGTTCTTCAGGGGTCTTAACCCCTCCAGCATCCTCTTTATCTTCATTTTCATGGTCAGCCTGATTATCAACCTCGGTCGAAGCAGGCTGAGATTCAGAAGGAGCTGCTTTTGGATGATATCCTGAAGACTTAGAAGATTTTTTCTTCTTCTTCTTCTCAACAGGCTCTTATGCTTTTCGATCTGCAGCAATTTCAGGCTTGATTTTCTTGTCTTTCTTCCTTTTCTTCTCTTTAGGCCCCTGAGCCTGAGAACTACCTAGACCCGTCTGTTCGACGGACTCGGTGGGTGTTGAGCTGGGGGGCGTTTTTCGTTTCCTAATAAGAGGAATTTCCTCCTCTTCCTGTTATCAAAGAAAAGATAAGAAAAGACTAAAGGGATTTACATTAGATCAAGAAGTAAGGCAAGTAAAAGACATTTGGATGGACTTACTTCTTCTTCATCTATAACAGATGACCTCGGGTTTTGATTTCTTAGAGGTTGTAGTAGCCTCAGAACTACTATCTCTCTTCCGACTCTGCCATAATCAAAGTGGAAAGAAGTTAGAAAATGTTGGAAATTAAGACAAGGTAAATAAAATCAGTTACCTTTTCTTGTTTTTCCTTCGTGGCCTCTTGGATCTTTATGCCAGTCGACTTCTTGGATTTTTCCCCAGCTCGAGACGATTCCACACCCTTCTTTGTCACCGGTGCTTTGCCTGGACAGATGAAATCGAAAGGCATAAATAAATAAAACTGGCATATATCAATAAGTGACAAAAATGAGTTTGATACCTCGAGCAGGGAGCTTCGAACGTATGTTCTCAATAATTGGCTGGGAAAAGCCACTTTCCAGTCTGGAGATCATAGCTTTAATGTCTCCAACTGAGTGACTAGAAAAATACTTCCCCCACCATTTTGTGAATTCTGTAGTGCAGAAGAACGAAGCACTGTATTCGAACGGGTGCAATTCGAACAAGAGCTCTCCAGATGACTTCAGGTATTTCTTAAAAAGCTTATCTGAGAGGTTAGCTCCCCTCAAAACATGTTTGGGGTCTGAAAACATACTCTTGGGTCGAAGTTGAGAAAGCCCCAATTGTCTTGACACTAGATTAGGTTGGTACCCTACCAAACCTAAGTAGTTCGATTTCACCCCAGTTCTGCATGAAAGTATGGAAGGATACAAGTAAGCTGACCATACTTCATTCACTTCGTCTTCGTTGTCTGGGTCAATGGTGGGGAAATCTTCCGTAAACCAAGCCGGACCAAACTGTCTCTTATGGAAAGGGGCATGTTGTGGAAGAAAATGCTTGAAGTCCAGGAAGACCTGCATATACGTGAGGAAGAGCTTCTGTGGGCTCTGGCCTAAGGTCCTGGGCGTCAGGCGAAGTGCCCTCGTTATTTGTGATAGTGCTTGGCCATTTCCCAGCTATAGGAACTTCTTGGTTTTCTGAAGACATTATCGAAGAAGAAGATGAACAGTTCTTACGAAGAGGGTTTTGATGACGAACTGGTTGAATCAATGCCGATGATTCTGATTCCAAGAAAAGGGTTTCTTTACTAGAGATTCAAGAACAAACAATGGTGAAAAGAAACAATGGGTTGGTCTGATTCGTAAGGAGCTGTAGAGATTGAGAAGCGAGAGAGTGGAAAAAGCAAGAACTATAAGAGCTTTCGTCTGAAAAAGTGTTTCAATGGCCGTTTCTGGCCTATTTATAGGGTTTTAATATAAAAAAAAGATAAATAAAAAATCTATCAAATCAGATTCACTTCGACTTCCCGACGTGACACGTGTCCCACTTTTACCTAGAAAGTTGGAACTCATGATGATAGTGGGAATCGAGGTGACAGTTACACAGTAAAACGTGCCATCATGACGCCGTTTCAGTAAACGTGTAGAAAAAGAAAAAAATGTCAACTTCTCATCTTCCTTCGATCACGAATCGAAGCAGACATTTTTTGGGGGCAATTTGTTAGCCCATATTTTTATAAACTAAAAATATGCTCTCAACACGCATTAAATGCTGAAGGGAATCTTGTAAGATTCTATCTAATCGAAGAGCAGAAAGACTCTTGAAAATGTCCACAGGTTCAAGGGAATATTTACAAATACAAGGCTAAGGCACGAAGGAGGACTTCGAACCATAAGGCAAATCGACCTAGCGTATGATCGAATCGAAGCAACAGATTTCTGGACTTAGCACAATTCTGACAAACTTCACAAAACTCAATTCGACTTCGAGCGATACAACCGTTCTAAGGAGAAGTTAAGTGCATGCAGGGTGTACGTGGCAGGACATCTGGCAGTAGGATAGTGTTCGACCGTTAGGACAGTTTATTTTCGAAAGTCTATATATAGTAGTTTTTTAGTCAGAAACAAGGTCGCAATTCATTTTATACGAAAATCCTTGTAAAACTCAAAGTACCCATGCTATCGAGAGAAACAAGTGAAATGGGATCCAAGTATGAATCTGTGAACCATTCTTTTCTGTAAAGCACATTTTACAATTCTATGCAATTTACTTTTCATGTAAATTTATCTTTCAAGCACTTTAAGTTTCATGTAAAGTTTAATGCTTCTCATTTAAATTCCATTCATTTATCTGTTTCGATCGAAACAAAGCAGTTGTTTATTAAGAACTTGTTTTTCTTGTTGCTTGCAATCCAAGTGACTTTTACGTTTAATTCTCCCAAAACTACAATAAATGTTTATGCGTGATGAACATTCAAACAATTTAAAGAATTCAAACAAAGCACTATGCTCCTGAGATTCACTAGTTGGTCTCGCAAGCAATTAACCCAGACTAGCGGTTGTTTACCAAATTTCAACGTAAACACTGCTATACTATGTAGTCGTGAAAACTGGACTACTAACTGCTAACTTAGTGATCAAGGGGAAAATTAGGATCACTGTCTGATAACTGATAACTGCCTGAACATAATAAAGTATTTTTCTGATATTATTATGTTAGTATGTTAGCGTGTAACAAATATTATTATCTGAGTTGATTTTACGGAATGCCTCCAAGTGGAGTAACCCTGAAGATGTATAGTCATATCATTGGAATAGTTGATAGCCTTTGGGATATCATTGAAGATGGTATAACTATACCAGTTGATGAAGAAGGAGTTGTCATAAACAGGAAGAATCTTAATGATGCTGAAAGAAAGATTTACAGAAAACATCACAAAGTAAGAGGTATCATTGTGGACTCTCTGCCTCACAATGAATACTTGAAGCTGAGTGATAAAGCTCCTGCAATTAACAAATAAGAAATAAGATCAGAAAGAAGGATGCTTCAACTGCAAGAAACTTGGTCACTTCATAGCTGACTACCCTGAGTTACAGAAGGGTAAGTCAAAGAAAGAAAGCTCCAAGAAGGAGAGCTACAAAATCAAGCTAAGGAAAAGTCTAATGGAAACATGGGATAAGATTTATGAAGAATCAGACTCTGATGAAAAAGAAACAAATCTAGGTTTGATGGCCATAACAACTTCTGATATAGAATGTAGTTCAGACTTTGATGACGATGATGAGGTATCTCCTGAACTAGCTCATAAATGTTATGTTAAAAATGTCAAAGAACTTGTAAGGAGTTGTCTAGGTAAATCAAAAGCTTTAAGATCTTTACCAAAACGATTTGATTTATTGACAGAAGAATCCAAGTTCTTAAAGCACCAAAACAAGAGTCTGTCAATTCAAAATGAAAATCTCATGATGAGAAATGAAATTTTGGAGAAAGATCTACTTTCAAACATCAAGAAAATTGATAGACCCTTGACAAAATGTGATAATGCTCTTGAAGAGTTTATCACTAATGGTGTTGACAGAAGCAAGTTAGCTTCCATGATTTATGGAGTAAGTAGGAACAAAGGAGAAGAAATTGGTCTCACAGCAGGATCTAATGTAAAAAAGATTCAGACTTCTGTGAGAACAACTAAACCTCATTGTTCTGAAACTACAAAGAAGGTTTTGTGTTCCCACTTTGCTCCAGGAGCTGATCAAGCTAAGGTTCTGAACAAATCAAAATGTAAGAACTCAGTGTCACAAGTTCTGATCAAGTCAAAACCTAAAAGTTTGAAGCTCAATATTAAAAAATGTTCAAAACCCAAGGCAAGGAAGAATTCAAGACCAAAACTTTTTAAATCAAAAGTCTCGAATGATTCTAAGTCACAACACTTGTGGCCTAAGGTTCTGAAGAGGAAAAAGTCCTTCAGAATTAACCCCCAAAGGACCCATTAAGATGTGGGTACCTAAATGTGATATTGTGTATGTTTCAGGTTTGCTACATAGGAAAACCAAAGCACCAATGATGGTACCTAGACATTAGATGCTAGCGACACATGACGAGAGAAAAGCATTTGTTCCAAACCCTGACCATGAAAGAGGGAGGTACTGTGGGTTTTGGAGGAAACCAGCAAGGGAAGACTGTTGGTACATGAACTATTGGTAACTCCTTTATCTCAATCAATAATGTTTGGTTTGTTGATGGACTAAGACATAATCTACTTAGCATAAGTGAATTTTGTGATAGTTGTTATGAAGCTGTGTTTGATAAGAACACTTGTACAATCATCAATGAATCTGAAAAATCTATAGTGTTCAAAGGACAGAGGAAATACAATGCTTATAAAATTAACTTCTCTGAACTGGTTGATCAGAAGGTAGTTTGTCTTCTCTCAGTGAATGATGAAAAGTGGCTTTGGCACAAAGGATTAGGACATGCTAACTGGAGGTTAATCTCTAAGATTATCAAGTTAAAGCTTGTCAGTGGACTACCAGGGTTACATTATCACTCATATGCTCTATGTGGGGCATGCTAGAAAGGAAAGATTTCTAAAACCTCTTTTAAACCAAAGAACATTATCTCTACCTCCAGACCTTTGGAACTACTTCATATTGATTTGTTTGGACCAGTTGGTATTGCATCAATCAATGGGAAAAAATATGGATTAGTCATAGTTGATCACTACATCAGGTGGACTTGGGTAAAATTCCTAAGGATTAAAGATGAAGCATATGATGTGTTTAGCAACTTCTGCACTAAAGTACAAACTGAAAGGAACTGAAAATTTTGAAAGTCAAAAGTGATCATGGAGGAGAATTTGAAAACGAGCCATTTGAAAACTTTTGTGAAAAACATGGAATATTCAATGAATTCTCTTCTCCTAGAACTCCACAACAAAATAGGGTTGTAGAAAGAAAGAATAGATCTTTACAGGAAATGGCTAGAACCATGCTCCATGAAATTAATATGGCTAAGTACTTCTGTGCAGAAGCTGTGAACACAACATGTTATGTACATAATAGAATCGATACCAGACCTATTCTGAACAAAACATCATATGAACTCTACAAGGGAAGAAAACCAAGTATTTCTTACTTTCACCAGTTTGAATGTACATGTTATATTATGAACAACAAAGTCTATCTAAAGAAATTTTATGCCAAGGCTTAGAAGTGTATATTCTTAGGATACTCTGAAAGATCAAAGGCACACAGAGTGTATAATCCTGAAGCTCACACAGTGGAAGAATCAATACACATCAAATTTGATGACAAAGAGTTTGACAATAAAATGTCAAAGCTAGTTGAAAGTTTTGCAGAGATACAAGTTTCTGAACAGACCACATAACCAACTCAAGCATCTAGATCAGCTTCCGAAGTCACAGAACCTGATGATGCACCATAAGCACCAGAGAATGATGCACCCTCTAGAGGACAACTAGAAGATGAACACTATGAAGAAGCTCATGATGGTTCAGAAGAATCCATACAATCCAAAAGGACATTTAAGTACAAAGCTTCACATCCAGAAGAATTAATCATTGGGAACAAAGACAGTCCTCTGAAGACAAGATCACCATTCAGAAATGAATCACTATTGGGAATGATCTCACTGATTGAACATGCCATTGCAGATGAAGCACTGTCAGATGATGGATGGATATTGGGAACAAAGACAGTCCTCTGAAGACAAGATCACCATTCAGAAATGAATCACTATTGGGAATGATCTCACTGATTGAACATGCCACTGCAGATGAAGCACTGTCAGATGATGGATGGATTATAGCCATGCAAGAAGAGCTGAACCAGTTTCAAAGAAATGATGTTCGGGATCTTGTTGTTAATCCATCTCAGAAGAACATTATTGGAACAAAATGGGTGTTCAGAAACAAGCTCAATGAGCAAGGTGAAGTGGTAAGAAACAAAGCTAGACTTGTAGCGCATGGCTGCAGTCAGTAAGAAGATATTGATTATACTGAAACCTTTGCACATGTTGTTAGATTAGAAGCAATCAGGTTACTTGTGTCTTATGTTGTTAATCATGGCATCACTTTATATCAAGTGGATGTTAAGAGTGCATTTCTGAATGGTGTCATTTTTGAAGAAGTTTATGTAAAACCACCTCCTGGGTTCAAAGATTTAAAACACCCAGATTATGTTTTCAAGCTTAACAAATCACTATATGGTCTGAAACATGCTCCCAGAGCTTGGTATGAAAGACTAATTAATTTCTTATTGGAAAAGGATTTTAAAAGAGGACATGTTGATACTACTCTCTTCAGAAAGACACTAAAGAAAGATATCTTAATTGTTCAGATATATGTTGATGATATCATTTTTTGTTCTACTAATGTTACTCTTTGCAAGGAATTTTCAAAGACTATGAAGGCTGAATTTGAGATGAGGATGATGGGAGAGTTGAAGTTCTTCCTTGGCATTCAAATCAATCAATGTAAAGATGGAGTCTAAGTTTATCAATCTAAGTATACAAATGAGCTTCTGAAGAAGTTCAAGCTAGAGGATTGTAAATTGATGACAACACCAATGCATCCAACCTGTAACTTAAGCAAAGAAGATAATGGCCGCAAGGTAGATCAGAAGCTGTACAGAGGTATGATAAGTTTCTTACTTTATCTAATAACTTCCAGACCTGATATTTTATTCAATGTCTGTCTGTGTGAAAAATTCCAGTCAGATCCTAGAGAATCTCACTTAACTGTTGTTAAGAGAATCTTCAGGTATCTGAAAGGAACAACTAATCTTGGATTGCTTTATAAGAAATCTCAAGATTACATGCTAGTTGGATTCTGTGATGTTGACTATGCTGGGGATAGAATTGAAAAAAAATCAACCAGTGGAAATTTTCAATTCCTTGATGAAAACTTAATATCATGGGCTAGTAAGAGACAAAGCACTATTTCATTTCCATAGTAGAAGTAGAATACATCTCAGCTGCAAGTTGCTGCACATAACTACTCTGGATGAAGCATCAGTTAGAAGACTATCAGATTTGTGAAAGTAGTATCCCAGTTTACTGTGATAATACTGATGTTATCTAATTCTTCATTCAAGAGCCAAGCACATTGAGATAAAACACCATTTTATAAGAGACTATATTCAGAAAGGAGTTATAGATATTCAATTAATTGATACTGATCATCTATGGCTGATATATTTACAAAACCCTTAACTGTTGAAATATTTGAATTTATCAAAAAGAATCTGAACATGCATTTTATCTCAAAATGATGCTTGACTCTAAAGGGTAACATAGAGTCTGGAGGAACTCAGAAGCAACTCCAGTCAGAGTCTCTTAATGACACCTCTGATGAGTAGTTGAGTCTGAGTACCCACAACCTCTGATGTTACTCAGAATCTGAAAATCCTAGACTCTAACAAAACATTTAACTGGAAAGGTTTTAAAGTACTTTATTGACACATGTCCAAATAAATGTCACATTTCTGAGTAAGTTGCTGACGTGGACTGTAACTGTTGGATAAAAACTAATGGACAATGATGTTTTTGCTTTGAATATTGTATTCTCGCTCCCCCGATTGTCATTATTGCATATTTACAGTTTCAAAAATATGAAGTTAAACAGTTTTTAAGCACTTATACAACTTCACACACGTTCACTCTCACATCCAATACTTTCGTTCTTAAGCCTTCTTTGAAAAACTCCAATCTTTTCAAACAAACCCTTAGTAACCCAGACTCCATAACCATGTCTTCTTCTACTTTAGCATATGGGCAAGTTTCGACAACACTCAAGGGAAGAATAATGAAGGTTGTGGAAAGGGATTTTAAGCTCATCAAGGAACAGGCTATGGACTTTCGATTCGTTCAAGAAGAATTGGTATGATATGAAGGCTGACAAGGCTGAAAAGTTTAGTGATAAGGCTACCAACATGCATAATTTGGATAGAATTTTATTTAAATTAATTATCTTGTGCATACTTCCTAGGGCAGGAAGTACAGATCAACCTAATTGAATTCACAAGGTGATGTTTCTTCACCTTCACAAGGAAGTTAAGCTTAACCTTGCCGGGTATGTGTTCAACCATCTCTGCACAACAATTAACAAGACCCACAATGAACACCTAAAGATCATTCCCTTGAAGGTGAGAAAAACACACAAGAAGGGGGGGGGTTGAATTGTGTGGGCTGTTTTTCCTTTCTCAAAAACTTATGTTAAGTTCAGAATCAAGTTCTGAACCTTTTTTTTCAGTGTTAATTGCAGCGGGTAAATAAGGATGAGAGAAAGAGAAAGAGAGACACAAAGATTTTTATACTAGTTCCTTCCACAATCCGGAAGTAGTCTAGTCCCCCTGTGACTTACAGGAGATTTTAACTATAATCAGAGATTACAATTGCTCAAAGCACAAAGCTAAGAGACTTCCAATGCTCAAGCACTTAACAAGAGACTTCTATGCTCAAAACACAAAGTTAAGAGACTTCTGGTTTGCTCAAAACACAAAGTTAAGAGACTTCTAGTGCTCAATACACAAAGTAAAGAGACTTATGAATTTCTCAAGCACGCAGGCTGAGACTTGACCAAACTGATTTACAAATAAAACAAGTTTAAGTTGAACACTTGATGAAATGTCAGAGGTGTTCACAAAATACAACTCAGGTTTAAGACTCTAAACTTAAGAAATTCTAAGATAATAAGTTAGTAAGAATTTCTAAGAGTTTTGGTGACTGTTGAATTTTGACAGCAAAACAGAGCACAATATTCAGTTTTTGTTTCTTGAGTCTTAGCAATTTTCTTCTTCAAATCTTCACCCTTTTATAGAGAATAAAAGAGCTGTTGATAATTGCCCAGAAATCCAGCAAAGAGCCGTTGCAAATCGGAGCTAAGTCCAGCTGAAATTGTGTGCTCAAACTGCAGAAAAATAGAGCACGCATTTTTCAAATTATTTTCCTTAAAAGCTGGGGAATATTTTGGCCAAGGAGACAACTGTTCCATTTGAGCTGTTCTGACATTCCAGGCATTTAATGCTGACAGTGACAGCTGCTTTTCCTTAAGAACTCAGACTTCAGAAGCTTCTTCAGGAACAATACTTCAGGAGCTCTCTTCAGACGCAGGTCTCAGACGCACACTTCAGAAGCACTGTTCATCAGACGCACTTCTTCAGACGTTGACTTTCGTTGACCTTCAGAAGCACTCTTCAGACGTTGACTTCTGTTGACCTTCAGAAGCTACCTTCAGACGTTGAATTCTGTTGACCTTCAGACTCAATCTTCAGAAGCACTCTTTAGACGCAGTCTTCAGACTCTGCCTTCAGAAGCTGCTTCAGACCCAGTTTTGCTTCATACTTGCAACATAAGCTTCAATGATTTCCTTCTTGCTCTTAGCTTGTTCTTCCAAAACCAATATTAAATACCATTCATTAAGAACATGGTTCTGCACACTTAGAATCAAGCATTAGCAATTCCAATTTTCTTTTTAACACTTTGTTATCATCAAAACCCCAAAAGAGAGTTGTTCATACATTTTGTTCCAACAATCTCTCCCTTTTTGATGATGACAAACACAAGTATTAAACATAAAATTGTTGTTAATTTAATTAACAAGTTAACTGCAGGGTATGAGGTTTGTAAGCTCCCCCTGAGTCTGATCCAGGTTAATTAAATTTAGTTTAAGATCAAAAATGTGAAAATTTCAGAATTGTTGTTAACTTTAATTAACAAGTTGACTACAGGATGAGGTTTGCAAGCTCCCCCTTAGTCTGATAATCCACAAGGTGAGGTTTGCAAGCTCCCCTTGATTCTTATCCAAGTTAATTAAATTCAACTTAAAACAATAAAGTGAAATTATCACTCAGAATTATAAATAACAAGCTGACTTCAGGTTATGAGGTTTGTAAGCTCTCCCCCTAAGTCTGATAATCCACATGATGAGTTTTGTAAGCTCCCTGAGTCTTATCCAAGTTATTTAAATTTATTTTAACTCACTAAAGAGTAATGTATATCTCACAACAATTAATTCAGAGGCTAAGAGATTAAAAATAGTTCTCATAAGTTAATTAACTAACAGAAATTAACTTATTGTTCTGAGCTTAGGAGCCTTAATACTTGTTTACTTTTACTCCCCCTTTTGTCATCAACAAAAAGAAAATTTCCAGAATTTTTAAGGAATAAGAGAGTTTGAAAACTGTGTGAGATTTAAAAAATGTTCAGAGCATTTTTGTTCAGTACATTCTGTTCAATATCACTGAACTATTTTAAACAAAATTGTTCAGATCATATACCAACTGAAGGTTTTAGCACTACTGAACTCTTTTCAGAAAACTGAAAAAATATAGCATTTACCTCAGTGCTTCTGAACTCTTTCAGATAAAACTGTTCAGAGTTTTGAATAGGTTTGAAAAACTGAACATTTCTGATACCAAAGAGATACTTTCAGACAGAACTGTTCAGAGTTTTTTTTAAATATGTTTTGAAAAACTGAACATGTCTGATATCAATTTGAGTATGTATGATGAAAATATGAAGTTGTGTCTGTGTTTTTGTTAAGATATTTCAGAACTGAAAATAGAAAAACATATTTGTATATTGATGACTTTGGGAGGGACAAAGTGTAACTTTCAAAGCTTAATTCATCATTGCCCAAAGTTATAACTTATCAGATTCTGGACAAAAGTTAGATAACTATGCAGATTCAGAAATCAAAAATACAAATTCTGAAACTCAGACTCTGAAGTTTTCAGAAACTTAACTTTGTTCAGACTCTCAAAGTGAGTGACTGATAAGTCTTAGCTTCTGCTGAACTTTAGAATCTCAGTTTCCATTCAGAGTCAAGCAATTTTTCAAGAGATAAAATGCATGTTCAGATTCTTTTTAATAAAGTTAAATCTGTCTTCTGTCAGGGGTTTTGTGAATATGTCAGCCCATTGATGATCAGTATCAATGAATTGAATATCCAAAACACCCTTTTGAACATAGTCTCTTATAAAATGATGTTTAATTTCTATATGCTTGGCACTAGAATTTAGAATTGGATTTTTAGACAAACAGATTGCAGCAGTATTATCACAGAAGATAGGAATGCTGTTTTCATGAATCTGATAGTCTTCCAACTGATGTTTCATCCAGAGCAGTTGTGTGCAACAACTTGCAGCTGAGATGTATTATGTTTCTGCTGTTGACAGAGCGTTAGTTGCTTGTCTTTTGCTGGCCCAGGATATCAGATTCTCACCAAGGAATTGACAATTTCCACTGGTGGATTTTCTTTCAATCCTATCACCAGCATAATCAGCATCACAGAATCCAACCAACTTATAATCTAAGGATTTCTTATACAGAAGTCCAAGATTAGTTGTTCCCTTCAGATACCTGAAGATTCTCTTGACAGCAGTCATATGAGATTCTCTAGGATCTGACTGGAATCTAGCACACAGACATACACTAAATAAAATATCTGGCCTAGAAGCAGTTAAGTATAACAGAGAACCTATCATACCTCTGTAGAGTTTTTGATCTACTTTTGAGTCATTATCCTCTTTGTTTAAGGTGCAGGTTGGATGCATAAGTGTTGTCATCAGTTTACAATCTTCAAGCTGGAACTTCTTCAGAAGCTCCTTTGTATATTTGGTCTCATGAACATACACTCCTTCTTTGCATTGGTTGATTTGAATTCCAAGAAAGAACTTCAATTCTCCCATCATGCTCATTTCAAATTCATCCTGCATTAACTTGGAAAATTCTTTGCAAAGAGAGGCATTAGTAGAACCAAATATGATATCATCAACATAAATTTGCACAATTAAGATGTCTTTCTTAAGAGTTTTTCTAAAGAGTGTATTGTCAACTTGTCCTCTTACAAAATCATTTTTAAGTAAGAAATTACTTAGTCTTTCATACCAAGCTCTGCGAGCTTGTTTCAAACCATATAAAGATTTCTTAAGTTTAAAAACAAAATCTGGATTTTTAACATCTTTAAAACCAGGAGGCTGTTTGACATAAACTTCTTCAGAAATAACACCATTTAAGAAAGCACTCTTAACATCCATTTGATATAAGATGATATCATGATTAACTGCATAGAAAAGAAGTAACTTGATTGCTTCCAGTCTTGCAACTGGAGCAAATTTCTCAGTGTAGTCTATTCGTTCCTGCTGACTGTAGCCTTGAGCAACCAGTCTTGCTTTGTTTCTGATCACTTCTCCTTGTTCATTAAGCTTGTTTCTAAACACCCATTTTGTTCCAATGATGTTCTTGTGATCTGGTCTTGCAACTAAATCCCAGACATCATTTCTTTGAAACTGGTTCAGTTCTTTTTGCATAGCTACAATCCATCCATTGTCTGCAAGTGCTTCATCAGCTGTTGTGGGTTCAATCATTGATAGAAGTCCAACCAAAGATTCATTCTGACAGAATGCTGATCTGGTCTTTCTTGGACTGTTCTTATTTCCAATAATCAGCTCCTCAGGAGGTGAAGACTTGTACTTGAATGAGGTTCTGGGTGGATTAGCTTCTGAAGAATCAACAGGGGCTTGTTCAGAACCATGCTGATCTTGATTGGCTTCAGGAGGAGTGTCAGCATCTGAGAGTTTATCAGTTTCTTCAGTATTTCCAGCTTTTGAATTTTCTTCAGACTCTGAACTCTGTTCAGGTTCTGAGGGTTCTTCTGATAGCCTTATATCTACAAAACTCTCAACCAGCTCCGATATTTTATTACTAGGCTTCTTATCATCAAATCAATGTGTATTGATTCTTCAACAACATGTGTTTCAGAATTATACACCCTGTATGCTTTAGATCTCTCTGAGTATCCTAAAAAGATACCCTTTTGAGCCTTAGCATCAAATTTCTTTAGGTGGATCTTATTGTTCAGAATGTAACAAGTACAACCAAACTGATGAAAATAAGAAATGCTTGGTTTTCTTCCTTTAAAAAGTTCATATGCTGTTTTATTCAGAATAGGTCTGATATAGATTCTGTTATGAATATAACAGGCTGTGTTAATAGCTTCTGCCCAAAAGTAATTTGCAATTTTGGATTCATGGATCATGGTTCTGACCATTTCTTGCAAAGATCTGTTCTTTCTCTCTACAACTCCATTTTGTTGTGGAGTTCTAGGGGAAGAGAACTCATGGAGAATTCCATGATCTTCACAAAAATTTTCAAATGGTTCATTTTCAAATTCTCCACCATGATCACTTCTGACTTTTAAAATTTTCAAGTCATTTTCATTTTGAACTTGTTTGCAGAATTTGTTAAACACATCATATATTTCATTTTTGGTTCTAAGGAATTTAAGCCAAGTCCACCTACTGTAATCATCAACAATTACAAGCCCATACTTCTTCCTATTGATTGAAGCTGTTCCAACAGGACCAAACCAATCAATGTGAAGCAGTTCTAAGGGTCTTGAGGTGGAAACAATGTTTTTGGATTTAAAAGATGTTTTAGAAATTTTTCCTATTTGGCATGCTCCACAAAGAGCATCTGAGTGATAGTCAATGTTTGGCAGGCCTCTGACCAGTTGCAACTTGCTAAGCTTAGAGATGAGTCTCCAGTTAGCATGTCCCAACCTTTTGTGCCATACCCATTTCTCATCACTCACAGACAGAAGGCAAACTACCTTCTGTTCAAAGAAAAATTGATTTTATAAACATTGTTTTTCCTATTTCCTTTGAACACAACAGATTTATCTTTGTTGTTGATTACAGTGCAAGTGTTCTTATTAAACAGGACTTCATAATCACTATCACATAATTGGCTTATGCTAAGTAGATTATGTCTCAGTCCATCTACCAACCAGACATCATCAATGTACAGGGAAGAATTACCTATCTTACCAGTACCAATGATCCTTCCTTTCTGATTTCCTCCAAACCCCACAGTTCCTCCCTCTTTCATGTTCAGGGTTTGGAACTTAGATTTGTCTCCTGTCATATGACGCGAGCAGCCACTGTCCAGGTACCAAGACCTTTCCTTTTCTTTGGATGACAAGCATATCTGCAACAGAAATTATCTCAGACTTAGATACCCATATTTTTATGGGTCCTCTATGGTTAGTCTTGAAAGGATAAGGTTTCTTGTGCACCTTTGGTCTGATATTATGAGGTTTGAAAGGTTTTGAATAGACTGGTTTAATAGTTTTTGAAGGTTTCATAAATCCAGTCTTATTAACATTTGAGTTTGAATTTTTCAGACTCTGAGACTTTCTTGTTTCAGGTTCTGAACTCTTCAGACTCTGAACATTTTCAGGTTTAGAGTCTGATTTTCTCATAGTCTTAGGCTTAGGACCTTTGGGTTTAGACTTTGGCAATGTTTTAAATTTTGCCTTCATCTTTCCCTTAGGTTCAGAAGCTTTAGATTCTGAGCATTTCAGAACTTCAGACTTAGCAGTCTCAGTTTCTGTTACATTCTTTTTCTCAGAACTGTCAGAAGCAGACACAAAGCACACCTCAATGCCTTTCATAATTTTTTCAGAACAAGATGGTATTTTTGATTCATTTGAAAGTTTGAATGAATCATTATTAAAACCAATACCTTCACCTCTGTTTTTGCAGATGTTATAAATCATAGAAGCAATCTTACTTCTATTGATTCCAGTTAAAATAAAGTCCTGAAGAGCAATTTCATGTTCATTTGGAATTTCTTCAGGTTTCTTATGAGCCACATCCCTGATTTCTCTAACTTCTTCATCAATCTCATTGAATTGATTCTGAAGTTTGAGATTCTCCTTAGTCAGCAAGTTATGTTTATTTTTCAAAGATTTTAGTTCACCTAACTTGCTTTTGAGGTGGTTCATAAGATCTTTAACTGTTTCAATCAGTTCAGATCTTGTAAGTTCAGAGTATACCTCATCTTCATCATCAGAGTCTGAACATGATTCTGCATCAGAAAATGCTGTTGCCATTAAAGCCAGATTTGCTTCCTCTTCATCATCAGAGTCAGAATCATTGTCAAGATCATCCCATGTTGCCATAAGACTCTTCTTGAGTTTGTTTATGAAGTTGCTTTTAGAACTGGTCTTCTTTGATTTTTCCTTTGACTTGTCCTTCTGGAGTTCAGGACAATCAGCAATGAAGTGACCAGGCTTCTTGCAATTGTAGCAGCCCTTCTGATCTTCCCTCTTTGAACCAGATCCTTTAGAGTTGCTGCTTCTGTTAGAGAATTTCTTTTGCCTTTTCATTAAGTACTGAAATCTTTTGGAAAGCATTGCAAGCTCTTCAGCATCTGAATCTTCCTCAGAATTTCCCTCAGGAAATTCTTCTTCAGATTCAATAGCTTTCAGAGCTTTTACAGACTTTCTTTTGGATTTCAGTGCTATTGACTTAGACTCTCTAATAGAATCATCTTCATTAAGTCCCAGTTCATGCACTTTGAGGGAGCTTATAAGATCTTCAATACTTAAAGTATTTAGATCTTTAGCTTCCTCAATAGCAGTTACTTTGGGTCTCCATTTAAATGGCAGACTTCTTAGAATTTTGTTCACATGATCAGCAGTGGTATAACTCTTCTTCAGAATCTGAAGTCCAGAAACCAGAGTCTGAAATCTTGAGAACATTGTCTCAATATTTTCATCCTCTTTCATTCTGAACAGCTCATATTGCTGAACAAGAATATTAGCCTTTGCTTCTCTAACCTTTTTGTTACCTTCATAGTTAGAGCAGAGGGATTTGAAGATGGCTTTGGCTGTTGATTTATCACTCAGCTTCTGATACTCAGTGTGAGGTAGAGAATCCACAATGATTCCTCTAACATTGTGATGCTTTCTGTATATCTTCCTTTCAGCATCACTCAGCCCTCTTCTGTTGACAGCTACACCTTCTTCATCAACTGGAATAGAGATTCTATTTTCTATAATATCCCATAATGAATCATCAATTCCAATGATGTGGCTGTACATCTTGCTTTTCCACCAAGATAATTTCTCTGGATCACCAGTAAACATTGGAGGTTTATTGTGTGATCTAGAATTTCTATCATCTGTACCATAGTCATATGATACAGAAGTGTGACTACCAGCAGGAGGAGGTGGAGGGGAACCACTAGATGACATGTTTTTCTCAGGATCTCACTGACTCACTGTTAAGTGATTGAATATCAGGACCGGAGCTTTGATACCAACTGAAGGTGAGAAAAACACACAAGAAAGGGGGGGGGGGGGGTTGAATTGTGTGGGCTGTTTTTCCTTTCTCAAAAACTTATGTTTAGTTCAGAATCAAGTTCTGAACCTTTTTTTTTCAGAGTTAATTGCATCAGGTAAATAAGGATGAGAGAAAGGGAAAGAGTGAAACAAAGATTTTTATACTAGTTCCTTCCACAATCTGGAAGTAGTCTAGTCTCCCTGTCACTTACAGGAGATTTTAACTATAATCAGAGATTACAATTGCTCAAAGCACAAAGCTAAGAGACTTCCAATGCTCAAGCACTTAGCAAGAGACTTCTATGCTCAAAACATAAAGTTAAGAGACTAAAGTTAAGAGACTTCTGGTTTGCTCAAAACACAAAGTTAAGAGACTTCTAGTGCTCAATACACAAAGTAAAGAGACTTCTGAATTGCTCAAGCACGCAGGCTGAGACTTGACCAAACTGATTTACAAATAAAACAAGTTTAAGTTGAACACTTGATGAAACACCAGAGGTGTTCACAAAATACAACTCAGGTTTAAGACTCTAAACTTAAGAAATTCTAAGATGATAAGTTAGTAAGAATTTCTAAGAGTTTTGGTGACTGTTGAATTTTGACAGCAAAACAGAGCACGGTATTCAGTTTTTGTTTCTTGAGTCTTAGCAATTTTCTTCTTCAAATCTTCACCCTTTTATAGAGAATAAAAGAGCTGTTGATAATTGCCCAGAAATCCAGCAAAGAGCCGTTGCAAATTGGAGCTAGGTCCAGCTGAAATTGTGTGCTCAAACTGCAGAAAAACAGAGCACACATTTTTCAAATTGTTCTCCTTAAAAGTCGGGGAATGTTTTGGCAAAGGAGACAACCGTTCCATTTGAGCTGTTCTGACATTCCAGGCATTTAATGCTGACAATGACAACTGCTTTTCCTTAAGAACTCAGACTTCAGAAGCTTCTTCAGGAACAGTACTTCAGGAGCTCTCTTCAGACGCAGGTCTCAGACGCACACTTCAGAAGCACTGTTCATCAGACGCACTTCTTCAGGCGTTGACTTTCGTTGACCTTCAGAAGCACTCTTCAGACGTTGACTTCTGTTTGAAGGTGAGAAAAACACACACACAAGAAGGGGGGGGGGGGGGGGTTGAATTGTGTGACTCAAAAACTTGTTCTTTTCTTTTCAAAAACTTAACACTAATTCAGAACCAGGTTCTGAAGTGTTATCAGAAGTGTATGCAGCGGATTAACAAGTTAAAAAGAGAATGAAAGAGAGACACATAGAAATTTATACTGGTTCCTTCTCAATGTGAGAAGTAGTCCAGTCCCCTTGTTTTCCAACAAGAGAGTTCCACTATAATCAGAAGATTACACTTTGCTCAACCGCTAAGGAAGAGACTTCCAGTTGCTCAATCACAAAGAAAGAGGCTTCTAATGCTCAACCACCAAGGAAGAGACTTCCAATTGCTCAAGACACTAAGTCAAGAGACTTCCCAATGCTCAAGACACTAAGTCAAGAGACTTCTGACTCAGACCACAAAGGAATGAGGTTACAAATGCTCAGTATACAGACTGAGACTTTAGGGACCAAACTGGTTTACAAATGAAAGAGTTTGGGTTGAACACTTGATAAAATATCAGAGGTGTTCTCTTAATACAACACAGGTTAAGACTCTTAACCTTAAGAAATTCTAAGTTACAAGGACTGAAGAATTTCTAAGAGTTTTTGAACTTGACAGCAAAACAGAGCAAGGTTCAGCAATTTGATTTCAAGAGTCTTAGACAAATTTCTTCTTCAAATCTTCTTCCTTTTATAGATGAAATATAGCTGTTGAAGATTTGCTTGATTTGAGGAAAGAGCCGTTGCAAGTTGAGCTAGGATTTCTGCAAATGTGTGCTGCACTTTTTCAAACAAAACAGAGCAGCAGCCATTTTTGAAATGGCCTACCATAAAAGCTGGAGAATGTTTGGGTCAGGGAGACAACTGTTCCATTGAGTTGCTCTGACACATCCAGGCATTAAATGAGCACAGTACTGGTCACTTTCCAAGTCACATTAGCTTCAGAAGCTTCTGTGTGAACAGTGCATCAGAAGCTGCCTTGTACGGATCAGAAGCTGGCTTCAGGATCAGAGGCTGGTCTTCAGACGTTGACTTTGCGTTGACTTCTTCAGAAGCACCCAGACTTCAGAAGCTGTCTTCAGACGCAGCTGTAGTACCCCAATTTTGTCCTAAGCCTTTTAAAACAATCAAAAATCAAAAAAATCAAAGAGGGAGAAAAAGTCAAAGTCAACAAAAGTCAACAGAAAAGTCAACATTTCAAAAATGCTGACTTCGCACTGCGAAGCTCACTTCACACTGCGAAGTCTGCGATTTTTCTGCAGATTTTTGATGTTTTTGATTTAATTCCAGATTTTGTTGCATATCATTTCCATATTTATTTTAATCAGCATTCATGGCTATTTGGGCCAAGCAAAACCAGAAATGAGAGACTTGCCATTAATGCCAAGGTTGGAAGCTTTTTCTTCCAACCTAGCATGTGACAAGCAAGTGGGCTTGCCCTTGGGCAGCTCTTGTCCCTCCCAAGTGACCTGTTAACCACCCCAAGGTTGCCAGCCACCTGCTTGGTGACTTTTCTCCTGCTTGCTCCCCCCAAAACCAGTCAAACCAGCTGGTTTTTTCACTTGAAAAAGTCATGAGTGCCTACCCTGTTTTGCAGCAGCTTTTCACCCTCTCACACCAGCCAATTGTAGCCTTTTGCATCCCCCAATCTCTGCACATCACAGTGCACGTTTTTATTGATCAACCATTGAGATTGCAAGGATTGATCCCCAAGTTTGGCCAATTGCATTTCAGCACTATTTCATCATCATTGCTATCCAAAATCTTTGAATTTGTGGCTGAAATCAGGCTGAGTCTTGACCCTTGGCACAAGGAAAGGTTGCCTCTATCCATTAGCATTTAATGCAAAGGTATTCAGCCTGATCCTAGCCCACAAATCAGCTAGATTTTGGGGATTTCTAATGATGAAATTGATTTGGTTTTGGCCTATAAATAGAAGGCAATGCCCAAGGTTCCAAACACTTCTGATAACAGCAATTCAAGAGCATTATACACTACTCATTCCAGCTTACAAACACTTACAAACAACCAGAAAAAACACAATCCAAACACAAAGCCTCACAAAGTTCAAAACCATTACCAACATTCAAAACTTTTGCAAGAACCTTCAATCAATTCAAATCCATTGCAGCTGGAGCTTTGCTAAGGATCTCTGTAAGTTTCCAAGCTTTTGTTTTGCATTTTCAATTGTGTTTGCATAGCAATTTTGGTTCAAAACCTTTTGGTTCTAAAAAACCCCTTTTGAATTTCAAAGAAATCCCAAGGTTTTCAAAACATCAAAACTGGTTTGTCCAGCCTTTTTCATCCCAAAAACTCAAAGCTTTTCACCCACCTAAAAGGTCCTGAGTGTGTTCAGAAGTTGTTTCTGAACAAAAGTTCAGAAACAGCTTCTGAACTCAAAAATTCGTATACTTCGCAGTGCGAAGTCATGGTCGCAGTGCGACCATTACAGAACTCAGAATCTGAGTTTTGGTGTCCAAATGGCCAATTTTTGAGGTTCTAGCCCAAGAGCTCAGAACCTAAGAGTTTTTAAACCCATGTTTTCAATCCATAACAAGGATTTTGCACAATTTTGACAAATTCACAAGTTCGTATGACATTTTGTGGATAACTTGTAAAACAAGTTATGTTCCCAAACTTTCAAAACCATATGAACAAACCAGCTATGTTCATCATTTTAATCCAAACTTGAACAATAAATATTGTTCATGATTTTTAAAACTCAAGCGTGAACATACGCCAAATTTGTTCGCTTTTCAAAACAATCCGCAAAACGAGCCGAACTTGTGTGTTTTCTAGCAAAATTGCTAAATCTTTCCACTTTGGGTTTCAAACCAAATGTTTTGACATACCTTGGGATTTCTAAAAGAATTCTTCCCAAAAACTTGAATGAAAAAGGGATGGTGTGACGTATGTCTCTCCATTGCCCCGATTGTACGAATGCGTGACGTATGTCTCGTCGCTCGGACAATCGTCATTCCATTTTCAAATGTATCCAACCATAAACCAAACCAAAATCTTGGCCCCTTGTGGTCAATCCGAGCCTTTTGGTCCCCCGTGGCCATTAGATTCGATCCCCCGACTCGTTTGAGTCACTCGGTCAATGTTCGACTCGTCCGAGTCCATTGTACCTGTTCTTGATCTTAGTGGATCAATCGAACAATCGCCCGACTCGTTGGAGTCCACTCGGTCAATGATTGACTCGTTTGAGTCCATTGCACCTCTCTTGGTCCCATAGCGACCAATTCGAACCCTTTTACCCTAACGGACGTACCTTTTAACAATTCTAGTGCGATTCGTGAACAAACGCTTAATAAGTCTCCCAAGCGCGAGCATACAAGCTACGTTTTAATCGCAAGAATTCGGTTAAAACATCGTCCATTTAAAATTAACCAACATATGTACGTTTTTCTACCAAAGAACTACGTACGCTTTGAATTCTCCGACTACCGGGAGATACGTAGGAGCAAGATCGACATCTTGTCAAGCGCAATAATAAAAACTTTCTTTTTTCCCTTTCGTATATTTTTATCTCTTCCCCCCCCCCCCCCCCCCCCTTTTTATTATATTTTGACATAGATAAGCATGCGCGCGAAACATTTAAAAACAATTTAAGCTTTAGCCAAATAGAAGGTTCCCGTTGAGTACAACGGACGTGAGGGGTGCTAATACCTTCCCCTTGCGTAATCGACTCCCGAACCCGACAATGGTTGCGATGACCATCCTTTCCTCATCGTCAAAGGGTTTTATTATCGTTTCCCTTTAAACATAAAAAAAAACTTAAGGGTTTATCAACGTTCCCTTTACACAAAAACTTTGGTGGCGACTTCACAAAGGCCCTCCGAGCGTTTACGAACGACCTCGAAGGATTTGCGCGTTTTTTAAAACGAGGTGCGCACAGCAGGCTTCAGACTTCCCTTCAGAAGCACTACTTCAGGAGCACCACTTCAGTACCACATCAGAAGCACCCAGTTTCCTTCTAGCTTTGCAACATTGCTTCTTAGCTTTCCTTTCTTGCTCTAAGCTTGTTCTTTCATAACCATTCATAATTTCCAATCAATAAACACGTGGTTCTGAAATTCACTTGAACAAAGCATTAGCAAATTACCAATTTTCCATTTAACACTTTGTTATCATCAAAACCATAAAGAGAGATATGTTTACACATAATGTTTCAACAATCTCCCCCTTAATTCATAAGAGAGTTGTTAAACACATTTTGTTCCAACACTGTTGACCTTTAGAAGCTACCTTCAGACGTTGACTTCTGTTGACCTTCAGACTCAGTCTTCAGAAGCACTCTTCAGACGCAGTCTTCAGACTCTGCCTTCAGAAGCTGCTTCAGACCCAGTTTTGCTTCATACTTGCAACATAAGCTTCAATGCTTTCCTTCTTGCTCTTAGCTTGTTATTCCAAAACCAATATTAAATACCATTCATTAAGAACATGGTTCTGCACACTTAGAATCAAGCATTAACAATTCCAATTTTCTTTTTAACACTTTGTTATCATCAAAACCCCAAAAGAGAGTTGTTCATACATTTTGTTCCAACATCCCTATCCAAGACTTCTCTGTGAATTATGTTACCAGAGCAAGCTAATTCAAAAGCTGGAGAGTTTGGGCCATCTTGACATAGGGATAAAGCTTGGTCAACCTCTGACAGCAGAACTTCTGGGTAACATGAAGATCATCCAACCCAAGGAGGCGGTGGTAAATTTTGTTGGTTTTGCCATCAGAGGTGACATAAGACCTCTCATTCCAGACTTTCCTTTAATCATCAAGGATCTCAGTCAAGAGGAACTGGCAGATTTGATGGCCAAAGCCAAAGCATATTACAATGCTGAAGGGAACCTAGAAGCTATTCCTGTTGTTGAGGAAAAGAAGAAAAGGAAAGCTGCTAGCAAAGCTCCCAAGGAATCCAAAGGCAAAGCTGTTGAACCTGCTAAGAAGAAGAAGAAAGCAGAGGCTCAGAAGGAACTGCAGGAACTCTCTAAGGGAATAGAGATCAAGGAAACAAAGACCAGATGTGGCACTGCCTTGGCAACCACTCAAACTCCGGTCAATGCTCCCTCAAACTCTCAAAAAGCCCCTACGATTTCTGGAGTTAAGATGAAAGCTCATGAAAAGTCTACGAAGAGACTTAAATAGATACAATTGCAAAAGTCTGACTCAGAGACAAAGTCTGATGATGATATGGTTATGTCCTCCAAGTACAAAAAGCTGGCTAAGACTGTAGTAGAAGATCCTTCTACTAAGGAGAAGTTGGAAGATGCTACAAAAATAGCCAAGTCTCTTATGGAAGTTGATGAGAAAGAAGCTGTAAATGCAGGGATGGTCACTGAGGAAGAAGTTGGGAATATGAAGAAGTCCTCTGAGAATCAAGCAGAAGCTGGTGATGGAGTTCAATTAGCAAAAATGCAGAGGTCTCTCAGACTCTTCCAGGTACAATCTCTTCACCAATTTTTTAATATTCCTTCATACTCCTCCCTTCCTCAATCAACCACAAAAGAAAACCTTAAACATATTGCTACTCAGAATGATGATTATTTGTTCTAAATGAATTATCAAGACATTCTGATGGTGTTATGTTTAATTCCCAACCTTCCCCTCCTTAACAACAACCACAAACTATCCTTGATAACTTTCAACCTGCTTAAGAAACAACACAATATAACATTCACACAGAACCACCATCTTTCCCAAACATCACTGTTAATCCCAATGATCATCTTCTGAGTGGTGATCATTTTCTCATTGCTCACACTCTTGACATATCTGGCATCATTCCTACTTTTCCTATTGCTGAGTCTGATCAAGTAGTTAACTTACTACCTCAGACTACAACTGAACCCCAACCTACAACTCTCTCTATAGAAAATCCCACCAACACTCAAGTAACTGAAACTACATATAACACTGCAATTAAAGTTATTCAGTTGACCCTACCAAAAACCACCATAAAAGGCATACCATTCCAAACAGACTTTGACAGAGTCATAGTTAGAAATCCAGACACAGGCTCTACAATGATTCTGAACTTGAGAAACTCTATCTTCCTTCCAGAACCATCTCCAGACCTACATCATTTCGTAATCGTCCTCCTCATCACCCTAGACTCGAAGGAATAAATAATGTTATTAATGATAGGGTGAGTGAATTGTACTCTGAAAGCTTGACAATCATAAGTGCTGAAAGGAATGTTGCTCAATGGGATCAACTAAGAAGGATAGTTGATCAAGCTTTTGGGCAGATCAGGCAACTGACAACTAGAAATATAAAGCAAATTCTATCCAGATGGATTAGACTAGTTAGAAGAAAGATGGACTCTGAGGATCTCAGAAAGAATGTCTTCAAACAGCTGGAATCTCCAAGCCAGCCTCTGGTAGATGACTTACCAGAGTTCTTCTCTCTACGACCTGTGGCTAAGAGATTTGCTTTGTAAACTACATAATTGACTATCAGAAGAAAACTTGTTGAAGATCCTGCTCTTGAAGTTATGAAGATTGAATTAGCAGAACAGAAGCAAACACAAGTAGCTTTGAGAGCTGAGTTGGATGATCTTACTGCTAGTTATGCAGACTTGCGTACACATGTATCTCCAGTTGTTCAAAGACAAGTCAGAATGGAAGGTAGACTAGAAGACACCAATGACAAGATGGATACAATCCTTCAGTTGCTGAAAACCAAGCCTTTGGATTTTTCTTTGTTTTATTTTTTTTTCTCCCTATGTTTTTTTTTTTTGCACTTTCAGTCTTGTACTTTTTTTTTTAAGCAAAGGAAAATATAATAAATAAAAAAGAAAGTACAAAAGCTGAGGGGACATAGACCAAACTCAGCAACCACAAATAAACCCAAAACGGGTAATACATCAAAGATTAGCAAAAGTGGTGTTAAAAAACCAACGGGACCGAAATCCAGTATTGAACCCAAATGTGTAGCAGACAAATACACAACAACACAATCCAGCAAACCCAACATGGGGTCCGAAACCAAATTGCAAAAAAAAAAATCATGTAAAAATCCGCAAGCATCTAATCAAACTAGAGACGAGTTTGAAAACCCATCTTCTTTAGGAATGGCGAATGAATCTACCGCCAACACGGACAGATTCAAGAACCAACAGCTGCTGTAACCAAAAACAGCTAGCCTAACAGCCCTTTCGAGCCAAACGAGATCGTGGCAATGAACAACAGAAGAAATCAGCAGCAACTGGTTCGATCCAGTTCATCACTCACCACTATGAAGTGGCAGATCTACAAGCAACCGACCACCGCGGCTGTACCGACAGTGGTTTTTAGAACCAAAACGAAAAGCACATACGTGAATCAGCGTGAAGCACAAAAACACGTTGTGTGATAAAACTCCGACACCGAATCCCTGTCCGCTGCCATAAGTTTTTTTGCGAATCCAGATCTGAAGCAACAACCCAGATCAAGAAAATCATCAACTGAACCAACGACGATACTTCCCTCTATAAAGTGAGCGTTGGATCGCCGTTAAAAGAACCACAGACACGAAACAACCACGAGTCTTCAAAGATCCTCCGACAAAGATCCGACCACCGCCGTCGTTTTAAAAAAAGACCCTGTTGGGGTTCGATGATGGTGCGGAGGACAAGCGTCGCTCATCGCACCACCAACCGTTGTAGCTACATCCTTGCAAAAATTGATTGGATTTGGGGAAGAAAGGTAAGGCGGTTTGTGTGGTTAGAGAGAAGTCAGAGAAAACAAGCCTTGGACTAAACTGGATTTCGAATTTTTGCACTGGTACAGCAAAATCAGTCTTGTACTTTGGTTATTTAAGATTTAAATATATGTCTTTATATTTTTTCTACATTTCTGTTGTGCATTCATTATTTTTGTTAAAAGCTAAAATCTAAGTATGTACTTAGTGTATGCTCTGATAAGCAGTTTATGCTCTGATATGTTTTAAATGTGATTAAAAATGAATTTAATTAACTTGGATAAAACTTAGGGGGAGCTTACAAAACTCACCTTATAGACTATCAGACTCAGGGGGAGCTTACAAACCTCAGACCCTGGAACTGTCAGACTCAAGGGGAGCTTACAAACCTCAGACCCTGTAGTCAACTTGTTAATTAGATTAACAATAATTGTCCTAAAATACTTGTGTTTGTCATCTTCAAAAAGGGGGAGATTGTAGGAACAAAATTGGTTTGTGTACAATTCCTCTAAGATTTTGTTGATAACAAAGTAATAAAGAACAATTGGATATGCTAATATACGTTCAAGTGTGCAGGACCATAGAATAAAATTTAACAAGGTCTGAACATGTATAATTGCATCAGATGCACAAGAGAAGCTCAAAGACTTTGGTAGAAGATCTGAAGAAAGGTCAACTTGAAGTCAACACCTTAGATTAGAAGAAATGATGCTACTTAGAAGCAGAAGACTCTCATCAGACTCATAAGACATCATCAAACTTGGAAGATCTCCATCAGACTTGGAAGACATCTAGACTCAGAAGATCTTGAGGGACCAAGACTCCATGTCAGATTTGTCCTCTTCTGTCGCAGTCTCTATCAAAGTCTGATAGTATAGTTTGTCTTCTTCTAACCACATGTAGAAACAAACAAAAAACTTTAAGGGCAAAGAGAATGAACAAATAATTCCTGATTCTGCAAAGGAATTTCAAATGTATAATCAATGGAACTATCCATATCAAGCAAAAGGCCAACATTCTTGATTTGAAACTTCTCAACGACTCTAAATGCGATGGCATTAGTTCTCTAACGTCTCTAAAATTTTTGTCTATATAAAGAGCTAAAGACTTGAAGAACAATAACAAGACTCTGCTATTTTTACTGTGCCATTACTCTGCCAAAATCAAATAGCGCAAAAACAGTTAAGAAATTATTATCAAAGTTTGTATCTTAGAAATTCTAAGTCTTTAGAGTCTGTTCTGATTTGTTCAATTTACACCTCTGATTGTATATCAAGTGGAAGAACATATCTTGTTTATTTATAAACATCTAGAAGTTTGTTGCCTGCGTGCTTGAGCAGTGGAAGTCTCTTTCAGTTGTGATTGAACATTGAACATCTCTTGCAAGTTGAAGGTTAGAAAAACACACAAGAAGGAGGGGGGTTGAATTGTGTGGGTAAATTCTTTTTCTTTCTCAAAACTTATGTTAAGTTCAGAATCTAATATAGATCAGTTCTGAACCTATTTTCAGAGTTTGTTAGCAGCGGATAAGAAGTAAAAGAGAAAGGGAAAGAAAGACACAATGGTTTTTATACTAGTTCCTTCCACAAACCGGAAGTAGTCTAGTCCCCCTGTCACTTACATAAGATTTTAACTATAATCAGAGATTACAATTACTCAAAGCACAAAGCTAAGAGACTTCCAATGCTCAAGCACTTAGCAAGAGACTTCTATGCTCAAAACACAAAGTTAAGAGACTTCTATGCTCAAAACACAAAGTTAAGAGACTTCTAGTGCTCAATACACAAAGTAAAGAGACTTCTAAATTGCTCAAGCACGCAGGCTGAGACTTGAGGTTTCAAACAAATTTTACAACAAAAACAGTTTGAGTTGAACACTTGATATACAATCAGAGGTGTTCACAAAATACAACACAAGTTTAAGACTCTAAACTTAAGAAATTCTAAGATGATAAGGTTGTAAGAATTTCTAAGAGTTTTGGTGACTTTTGAATATTGACAGCAAAACAAAGCACGATATTCAGTCCTTTTGTTTCTTGAGTCTTGTTTTTTCTTCTTCCAATCTTCACCCTTTTATAGAGAGTAAAAGAGCTGTTGAGAATTGCCCAGATTTCCAGCAAAGAGCCGTTGCAAATTGGAAGCTAGGTCCAGCTGAAATTGTGTGCTAAAACTGCAGAAAACAGAGCACGCATTTTTCAAATTCTTTCCTTAAAAGCTGGGGAATGTTTTGGCCAAGGAGACAACTGTTCCATTTGAGTTATTCTGACATTGCAGGCATTCAATGCTGACAGAGACAACTGCTTTTCCTTAAGAACTCAGACTTCAGAAGCTTCTCTTCAGAAGCTGGTCTTCAGACGTACGGATCAAACGCACTCTTCAGAAGCACTGTTCATCAGACGCACTTCTTCAGACATTGACTTTTGTTGACCTTCAGAAGCACTCTTCAGACGTTGACTTCTGTTGACCTTCAGAAGCACTCTTCAGACGTTGACTTCTGTTGACCTTCAGACTCAGTCTTCAGAAGCACTCCTTCAGACGCAGTCTTCAGAATCACTTCTTCAGACGCAGTTGTCGCGTCGAATTTCGGAGATCAAGCTATGGATAAGCATTGACTCACTAATTTGTTTCACGACTGAACTTTTAATTTTTCGAGGTAAAGGGGAAAAAGTTCTAAATTACCACAATGTTAAAGATTTTGGGTTCGGGAATCGATTATGCGAAGGGAAGGTATTAGCACCCCTCACATCCGTTGTACTCAACGGGACCCATTAGTTGGTTTAGCGTTTAATTGTGTTAGTTTGTTTGCCAAATGTTTGTAAAAGAAGTAAATACAAGAAGAAACAAAAGATAAGAGATTAAAAGATAAACAATGAAGTTAAATAAATAAAAGAAACAAGAAGAGAAAAGATTAAAAGACTAAAAAAAAGTTTTTTATTAATGAGCTTGACCAGAGTTTATCCTGCTCCTACGTATCTTCCGGTGCGATGGAGAATTCAAAGCTTACGTAGTTCTTTGTAGCAAAAGTTTGTGGGTTGATTGATTTTAATTATATATAAAAAAAATTTGATCGTGCTTGGGCGTAAAGGTTTGCTTAAAAAGGAAACATGGTCTACTATCGTTGTGATGATAGCTTAATGAAGACCGATAAAAAGTTTTACCTACTACCGTTGTGATGGTAGCTTAATGAAGGTAAAGTGTAAATGTGAAAAGATTTTAATTTGGTGAGTTAGGATTGATTTTAAACGGAGGACGAATAAACGAAAACGAAGCGTTTACCTCGTTTCCGAATATTCGGGGAAGCGTCAGGTGTCTGCCCAAGTTTTCCTTTTTCACTCACAAAAAGAAAATTGTTTTTGATGTTTTGGTATATTGAAACTTAGAATGATAATTTAATAAAAAAGATAAATGCAACCAAAAATAAAAGCATTAACACTTATTGGGACCAAATGAACAAAGTTTGTTTCAAGTTTGTTTTTTTTTTTGAAACTCAAAGAAATCCCAAATAAGAGCAAAGATACTTGGTTAAAAAACTTAAACACAAGTTGTCACTCAAATTAGTTGTTGCAACCTATGAACAAGTTTGTTTGTTCAAGTTTGAAAAAATGAACAAGTTTTTATCCAAGTTATAAAAATGAACAAGTATTTGTTCAAGCGTATAAAGAATGAACAAGTATTTGTTCAAGTGTATAAAAATGAACAAGTTTGGTTGAAAATCATGAACAAAATTTGTTGTTCAAGTTTGTGATGAACAAGTGTGTTCAAGTTTAGAAATGAACAATTATTGTTCAAGTGTGTTGTTGAAAAAGGGACAAGTGTTATTCAAGTTTGAAAAATGAACAAAGCATTGTTCAAGTGTATTGGAACTTAAGAACAAATTTGTTGTTCAAGTTATTATAGTTTTTGAACAAACTTGTTGCTCAAGTTAACCAAAATTGTTATTCAAACTTATGAAAATCCACAAACACTTGGTATAATTTGAAATAAATGAGTTTTAATCCTTTTCAACGAGAGTTTAAAAAGAAAGCCAGGTTCTGGACCTTAAAAAAGCCTAGAAAAATGCTTCAGAAGCTGAAAAAATTGCCCAAAAAAGTGCTTCAGAAGCTGAGTCTGAAGTATTGTTCAGACGTTGACTTTGGTTGACTTTTAGAAGCACTGTTCATAGGTTGACTTTTGTTGACCCTCAGAAGCACTGTTCATGGGTTGACTTTTGTTGACCTTCAGACTCTGAACTTCAGAGTCTGAAGCACCTTCAGACTCTGAACTTCAGACTCTTAACTTCAGACTCTAAGGTTCAGAAGCACCTTCAGACTCTGAGGTTCAGAAGCTGCCCTTCAGACTCTGAATTTCAGGGTCTGAAGCATTGTTCAGACTCTGAACTTCAGAGTCTGAAGTACTGTTCAGACTCTTAATTTCAGGGTCTGAAGTACTGTTCAGACTCTGAGTGTTTTTTGATTTCAGACCCTCAAAGGGGTGAGTTTTTTTTGAATTTAGTGATAAAAAGGATTAAAACACTTCTGTTTTGATGTTTCTCAAACTTTGGGATTTCTTTGAGGGTTTAAAAGATGTTTTTCAGTTCAAAAGTGAATTAAACAACACTAATAATGCAGAAAAAAATGTTGAATCAAACAGGAATTCAAAACAAATGTAAACAGAGATGCAGGTGATAGATAAAAAGATTAAGATGACTTACAGATTCCTAGCAATGCCTTGGGATGCAAGAAAACTGACAAAAGGCCTTGAATAATGGCTGTTTTGCAAAGCTGGAGGTGTTGCAGAAATGAACAGCAATAACAATAGTATTTGGCTATTGTTATTCACTCTTTGTGTGATGTTCAGGGGGCTGTTTGATGGCTGGGCTTGTTTGTGATGGTTTGGATTTCTTGAAATGGAAGTAATGTTGCAGAAATAGAATAGCAATAGCAAATGGTGTTTGGCTATTTGTTCTTCGCATAGGATATGATGTTTATGAGATTTGAATGCTGGTTTGATTGCTGGGTTGATTTGTGGTTGTTTGTGATGCAAGAAACAGAAAAACAAGAAGTTTCTGGCTTTTCAAAGGATGTTATGCAAACTGGTTGTTCTTTCTGGTTCTGGATTGCTCTAAATCTCTCTAAAACAAACAGCTGAACTTGTTCTAAGATCAGATTGAATTGAGTTACACAAACTGTGTAAGGCTGTGTGTTTTGTTCTTGAGATTGTGTGGAAATTTTGTGCTGGTTTTCTCAACAATTGCTCTAAGGTTCAGTCTGAATTGTGTGAAAAAAACTGTATTTTTCAAATCAAAGAACTGTGTTTAAAACTGGATTGGCTGTGTGAGAATTCTGGATTGTATAAAAACTGGTGTTTAGCAAAGAAAAACTGTCTGAATTGTGTATCAAAGAAGGTGTAAAATTCACTGTGTTTATGAAATTCTAACTGTCTAAAACCTTCAGCATTACATTGCCTTATATAGGCAAAACTGTCATCATTTGAAATCAAATGTAATCATGAAAAATCCCTAAAACCAGGCTGTTTTGTGTGCCAAGACCATGACTTTAGCTAGCATTTAATGCAAAAGGAAGGAGGTGACCTTGCCTTGTGATCATGGTGAAGATTTTGGGGTTAATTCAGATCAAATGGGGGCTGAATGTGACAGGATTTGCTGGGTAAGTGGGAAAACAGGGGGCAGGCTACATTGGAGCTGCCCTTTGGGATTGATCCTTGTAAAATTGAGAAGACAAACAGGAAAAGGTAGTGTGCTGGTGTGCAGAACTTGGGGAGAAGCAATAAAAACATGCTGAAACTCAGAGGAAGGAAGAAACAATGGAACAGGTCAGCTGTTTTCAGAAACAGGGCAAGGGGTTTTGCAATTTGGGCAAGCTGTTTTGCAGCTTAAGTTGACTGGTTTTGAGAGGAGAAGAAAGGGGAAAAGCCAGGTGGTTAGTGGCTGGAAAGTACAGGGCAGAAGCAGGGAAATTGCAGGGATGAAGGGCTGCCCAGGGTCAACACCACTTGGGTCTGAAGGCTTGTGCCAGGCACGTGCCTGGTCTGGCTTGGCTTTGTTTGAGTCTGAGTCTGAACACACGTGCCCAGCACGTGGTGTTCAGACTTTCCTTTTTCTTCTTTCCTTTTCCTGGGTCTGTGCAAATGGGCTGGGCCCTTGTTTGCTTTCTTTCTTTTTCTTCTTTCCCCTCCTCTTTTCCTTCTCCTCCTTTTTTCTGTTTTGTTTTAATTGCCTTTTCTAAATAAACTTAAATAAAATAATAGTAATAATAATAATAATAATAATGAAATAAAATAAAAATAATGATAATAATAATAGGGATGATAATAATAATAATGATGATAATAATAATAATAATGGTAATAATAATAATAATAGTGGTAATAATAATAATAATAGTGGTAATGGTAATAATAATAATAATAATAATAATAATAATAATAATAATAATAATAATAGTAGTAGTAATGATAATAAAAATAGTAGTAATGATAATAATAATAATAATAATAATAATAATAGTGATAATAATAATAATAATGGTAATGATAATAATAAAAATAATGATAATAATAATAATGATAATGATAATGATAATAATAATGAAAATAATAATAATGATAAAAAAAAGATGATAATTGTAACACCCTAACCCTTAACCGCCGATTATTAACTTTAATAAAAAAAAACGTTAAGGACATAGGAAGTTACAACATAATGAAAACGCATTTTCACAAAACATCCACAGATCAAAATATATTTGATTCACAAGTAGCAGCGGAAAAAAATAACAAACACGGCTTATAACCAAGCATGCATATATTACACAAAATATATACATAAGATTTTCAAAAGAGGCAATCTACAACAAAGACCATTGCCAAATCTATACATACGCGTTCAGATACCCCAAAATAGTGTTACAAATATCAGAGCCCTAGACTCTAACTAGGATACAACACCTAGTACCAAAAATGTAAGGATAGCTAAGCTATGCCCTCACCACTACGAAAGCTCCTAAACAGCAAAGGGCTATTCCTCAACGATAGCCTCGCCAACCTGATAATCTGGATCCCCAAAGATCCAGCAAATAACACAAAACAGAGAGTGTTAGTATCACAAACAATAAACAGGTATAATAACACATTATTATACATAACCAAAACACAACACATAATCGACAAGGTACGAAACCCATCACTAACCATTATCACATAATAACCATTATGCACACATAATGTCACAAACACAAAACTCATCAATAACAATTATCACATAACAACCATTATGCACACATAATGTCACAAAGGATGCATGCCTCAAAATGCATTCACTAATGCATGTGGTACCAAATCATTTTGGATAAACTTATATCCTTATCAAGCACTCTTGATAACCAAGCACTCTTGGATTTCATATCCGCACACGGATATCATACAATCATGAAATGCATGATGATTCACTTAGTAAATATATGATACTTACTAATACAACTAATTATCAGCACTCTGATAATTATCACAACAACATCAACAAACACAACACTAATATTATCAGCACTCTGATAATTATCACAACAACAACAACAACAACAACAACATCTAAATTATCAGCACACTGACAATTATCACAACAACAACAATAACAAACACAACCACTAAATTATCAGCACTCTGATAATTATCACAACATCAACAACAACAACAACTACTAGGCTCTCATGGCCAAATCATAAACACAACATGTATATACTCAACTATATTCACGATCTCAATTAAACCAATCAAATCATATCAAAATCTCACACAAAAGGGTTTCAAAGAAAGACCCACACACTTTGATAATCCCACACACATGCTAGGGTTTTACTCAAGCTTTTCTTGAAACAAATAATCTTTAGAAAAACATTAAGAATAAGTTAAAATGGTGGGCAAGGTTTCCAAAACATATTATGAAAATATAATAACAAAAAGTCATCTCCGCGCGCACCAGGACCTCCAGAACGACTCAACGAAGTTGGCCTGTCCAGGGTTGGTCGCTACAAGCGAGCTCTTGGTCGCTACAAGCGAGCCTGGTCGCTACAAGCGCCAGTGTAGTCGCTTCAAGCGCAGATAGGCAGGGAATTATCCTGTCTGGTCGCTACAAGCGAGCCTGGTCGCTACAAGCGACCGTATCAGTACACAGTCATGTAAAAATGTGATTTTTCCACCATTTTAGCCCATTCAAGGTTACCCAACTTCCAGAACATGTTAAAAACAACATTCCATCATAAAACATCATTCAAAAACAATCACAAACAAGGATTGCATCTAGCAAAGAAATTAGGGTTTAAAACACTATTTTTCCATAACTTTTCTTATGAATTCACAACACAATAACATCAACAAAACATGCTAGCAACATCACTTAGCATTCCAGCAAGCAAAACACAATCATTAACAACTTTAAACCATAAAAACTCTCTAACAAAACCTAGACAAAGTGAAGGAGAAGTTTGGGATGGAGAAATAGACATTCTCCCCTTCTCTTAATCACTTGTGATCAAGTAATACTACCTCTCTTACCTGGAATTGGTGATTCTAAACTCAAGCTTCTACCCTTGTTCACTTGCCCTAGCTCTCTTGCTCTTCTCCTTCTCTTCTTTCACGTTTTTCTTTCACAAAAGAAGATGAATGGCACTATTCATCCTTACAAAATATCTTATATCCCTAGCAAATGATCCTAGCCATCCATTTCCTTACTAACTATCTTGAACCAATCCTAGCCATACAATCTAACAAGGCTTACTACATTCATTTGCACATGATCATTACTAATACTCATAAACTAAAGCCCAACACTATTCACTCTCTTGGCCCAAAACTCTAAAAACTCGATTACGAACTTATCTTCGCGCTCAATAATTATTCCTCGATTACTAGAAAATATATTTAAATGCAAATCCATAAAATAAAATATATAAAAATATAATATACGAAAATAGGGTCGTTACAACTCTACCCCCCTAAAAGAATTTTCGCCCTCGAAAATACCTGAAAACAACTCTGGATAGGAATCCCTCATCTTGCTCTCAGGCTCCCACGTCGCATATTCACCGGCTGGGCCTCCCCAAACGACTTTCACCGATGAAATCTCTTTGTTCCTGAGCCTCTTCATCTCTTGTCCTTCAATCCTTAAAGGTACCGTTGTAACCGTTAAATTCTCTCTCACTTGTATCTCGTCCGACTCAATCACATGTGACGGATCCGATACGTATTTCCTTAATTGAGACACGTGAAAAACATCATGTAGATTTGACAACGACGGCGGTAACGCAATCCTATACGCCACCTTCCCAATCCTCTTCAAAACCTGATACGGACCAATGAACCTCGATGCTAACTTCTTCGATTTCAACGCCCGTCCAATACCCGTAGTCGATGTAACTCTTAGAAACACATGATCTCCTTCTTGAAATTCTATATCCTTCCTTCTCTTGTCGGCATAGCTTTTCTGGCGACTCTGCGATGCTCTCATCTTCTCTTGGATCATCTTAATCTTCCCGGTCGTTTGTTGCACAATCTCAGGTCCAAGCATCACACTTTCTCCCGATTCAAACCAACACAAAGGTGTTCTACATCTTCTCCCATACAACGTTTCAAAAGGTGCCATACCAATGCTCGAATGAAAACTGTTGTTATACGTAAACTCAATCAATGGTAAGCAAGCTTCCCAACTCACTCCTTGTTCCAAAATGCACGATCTTAACAAATCCTCCAATGATTGAATCGTCCTCTCTGACTGACCATCCGTCTGCGGGTGATAAGCAGAACTCATCCGCAACTTAGTCCCCAACGCCTCTTGCAAACTCTCCCAAAACCTTGAAGTAAAACGGGGATCTCGATCTGATACAATACTCGACGGTATTCCATGCAATCTCACAATTTGCTCGACATAAATCTCAGCCAACTTTGGTACTAGCATACCGGTCTTGATAGCTATGAAATGAGCAGACTTTGTTAACCTGTCTACAACTACCCAAATCATATTGTTACCTTTCGACGTCTTCGGCAAACCGCTTACAAAATCCATCGCAATACTATCCCATTTCCACTCCGGAATAAACATAGGTTGTAATAGCCCCGACGGCTTCTGATGCTCCACCTTGGACTTCTGACAAGTCAAACAAGCGAAAACAAACTCGGCGATCTCTTTCTTCATCCCCGGCCACCAAAACATTTTCCTCAGATCTTGATACATCTTAGTAACACCAGGATGAATACTTAAGTTGCTTCTGTGACCTTCCTCCAAGATCATCCGCTTCAATTCAGGCACATCAGGTACACATAACCTTCCTTGACACCTCATCACACCCTTCTCATCGATCTCAACATTTACCTTTTTCCCTTGCTCGATGAGCGTCTTAAACTTCATCAATCTCACATCAGACTTTTGCTTTTCCACAACCTCTTCAAGAAAATCATTCGTCAATCTCAACATTCCTAGTTTCACACTTCTGGTTGTCCTTTCACAAACCAAACTGAGGTCTCTAAACTCTTCAATCAATATCAGTTCCTTCGCCATCAGAGAAGACATATGCAGTGACTTCCTACTCAACGCATCGGCTACCACATTAGCCTTACCCGGGTGATAGTTCAACTCGAAATCATAATCCTTAAGAAACTCTAACCATCTTCTTTGCCTCATGTTGAGCTCCTTCTGATCAAACAAGTACTTCAGACTCTTGTGATCGCTGAAAACCTCGAACCTTGATCCATACAAGTAGTGCCTCCAAATCTTAAGAACAAACACAACAGCAGCTAGCTCCAAATCATGCGTAGGATAGTTCCTCTCATGAATCTTCAGCTGTCTTGATGCATAAGCAACGACTTGTCCCCTCTGCATCAACACACCACCTAAACCCATCTTCGACGCATCACAATAAACCACGAACGGTTCCTTCGGATTAGGCAGAATTAACACAGGTGCAGATGTCAACCTCCTCTTCAACTCTTGGAAACTCTGCTCACACTTGTCATCCCAAATGAAAGCTTGACCCTTCCTAGTCAACTGCGTCAAAGGCAACGCCAACTTTGAAAATCCTTCGATGAACCTCCGATAGTAACCGGCCAAACCAAGAAAACTTCGGATCTCAGTAACAGACTCCGGCGTTCCCCAATCTTGCACGGCTTCTACCTTAGCAGGATCCACTGCTATACCCCCACTTGAAATGACGTGACCCAAAAAGCTAACTTCATGCAACCAAAATTCACACTTAGAAAATTTTGCATAAAGCTTCTTCTCGCGCAACACCTCCAACACAATCCTCAAATGCTCAGCATGTTCCTCTTCCGTCTTTGAGTATACCAAAATATCGTCTATGAAGACCACCACGAATCGATCCAAAAAGGAATGAAATATACGATTCATATATTCCATAAACACTCCAGGTGCATTAGTAACTCCAAAAGGCATAACAGCATACTCGTAGTGACCATACCTTGTTCTGAAAGCAGTCTTCGGTATATCTTCCGCCTTAACTCTTATCTGGTGATATCCCGATCTCAAATCAATCTTGCTGAACACACAGGCTCCCACTAACTGATCCATCAAATCATCTATCCTCGGAAGTGGATACTTGTTCTTGATAGTTGCTTTATTCAACTGACGATAATCGATGCACAGACGCATACTACCATCTTTCTTCTTTACCAACAGAACCGGCGCACCCCACGGCGATACACTCGGTCTTACAAATCTTTTCTCTAACAATTCTTCCAATTGTTCCTTCAACTTTTCTAGCTCAGCAGCTGACATACGATACGGCGCCATCGAAATTGGACTAGTGCCAGGTACTATGTCAATTGCGAATTCAACCTCTCTCTCGGGTGGTAAATCCAAAATGTCATCTGGAAAAACATCTGCGAAATCACGCACCACCGGCAACGCATCAATCTCATTCTTCTCTTCCACTCTCAATGAAGCAAACATAGCAAACACGTCCTCTTGAGCCTTTACTGATCTTACCACTTCTCGACAACACATGAGCTTCGAACACAACTCTGGCTCCGGTTTTGGAAACTTAACCGTCCTCTTACCACAGTTGATATGAACCCGATTAAATTCTAACCAGTTCATACCAAAGATAACATCTATTCCGCTCAACGGAATGCAGACTAAATCCATACCAAAGTGTCGACCATACATAGTGACTGAACAATCAACACAAACTAGCGTAGTAGATACCGAACCACTCGCAGGCGTTTCAATAACCATGCGTCCCATCATATTTTCTACTTTAAGACCCAACCTCTTAACACAATCCATAGAAATAAATGAATGGGTAGCACCCGTATCAATAATAGCAGACAAAGGAGTATTATTGATAAAGCATGTACCTCTGATCAAGTTGTCCGCCTTCGCATCACCACCATCTAAAGCAAACACTTTTCCTCCTGCCGCTCTAGGCTTCTTACACACGTTGCTCTTATGACCCGGTTCTTTGCAGTTGAAGCACACAACACCTTTCTTGCACTGATCAGCTTTGTGGTTAGGATCACCACACTTGAAACATTTCCCATCATTCTTCGGGCACTCAAAAATACGATGTCCCGGTTGTCCACACTTAAAGCAATTCCTATTACCTCCAAACTTGCCACCACTACTCCCACCTTCATCTGGTTTCTTTCCACCTCTGCTATACGGTTTACCTCTAGCCATGTCCTTTCCCCTCTTCTCATTCGCGGCTTTGTAGTAATTAGCTTTAGCTTTACCGTCCTTATCACATATTCGGCTCTTATTCACCAACATCGGAAAATTCCTGATCTCGCTAAACCCAATTAGTTGCTTGATATCCGGCCTCAGTCCATTTTCAAACTTTACACATTTGTCTTCCTCAGCTTCCACCGTGTTGTAATGAGGAGCAAAACGACACAAATCTTCAAACTTGGCCGCATATTCAGAAACAGATAAACTCCCTTGCTTGAGCTCCATGAACTCAATCACCTTACGGTTCCTCTCGTCTGCCGGAAAATACTTGGTTAAAAACTCCCTCCGGAAACGAGCCCAAGTAACTAAAGCTCCACCAGCTCCCAACCTCTGACTAGCATTTCCCCACCAATGATCGGCCTCATCATGGAGAACATACGCTCCTAGCAATACCTTATGCGCATCCAGACAACGCATAGCCCCGAAAATTCTCTCAATCCCTTCCAACCAAGTCTGAGCTCCATCTGGATCGTATCCTCCCTTGAAGATAGGCGGTTTGTTGTTCATAAACCTCTCGAGTCTCAACTCATCTTCTCCGCCTCCTCTAGCTTGTTGTGCGGCTCTATCCGCAGTCCTACTAGCAGCATCCTGAGCCATGGCATCCGCCATCCGCTCCATCGCATCCGCAAGTGCTCGTTGCGCCATATCCACACTACCAAACATCACATAACACAAGTGAGAACAAAGTGTTTAAGAAAACACATGTTACACAAAGGGTATACTAAACTTAATTGATCCAATGGATCGACCTGCTCTGATACCAACTATTGTAACACCCTAACCCTTAACCGCCGATTATTAACTTTAATAAAAAAAAACGTTAAGGACATAGGAAGTTACAACATAATGAAAACGCATTTTCACAAAACATCCACAGATCAAAATATATTTGATTCACAAGTAGCAGCGGAAAAAAATAACAAACACGGCTTATAACCAAGCATGCATATATTACACAAAATATATACATAAGATTTTCAAAAGAGGCAATCTACAACAAAGACCATTGCCAAATCTATACATACGCGTTCAGATACCCCAAAATAGTGTTACAAATATCAGAGCCCTAGACTCTAACTAGGATACAACACCTAGTACCAAAAATGTAAGGATAGCTAAGCTATGCCCTCACCACTACGAAAGCTCCTAAACAGCAAAGGGCTATTCCTCAACGATAGCCTCGCCAACCTGATAATCTGGATCCCCAAAGATCCAGCAAATAACACAAAACAGAGAGTGTTAGTATCACAAACAATAAACAGGTATAATAACACATTATTATACATAACCAAAACACAACACATAATCGACAAGGTACGAAACCCATCACTAACCATTATCACATAATAACCATTATGCACACATAATGTCACAAACACAAAACTCATCAATAACAATTATCACATAACAACCATTATGCACACATAATGTCACAAAGGATGCATGCCTCAAAATGCATTCACTAATGCATGTGGTACCAAATCATTTTGGATAAACTTATATCCTTATCAAGCACTCTTGATAACCAAGCACTCTTGGATTTCATATCCGCACACGGATATCATACAATCATGAAATGCATGATGATTCACTTAGTAAATATATGATACTTACTAATACAACTAATTATCAGCACTCTGATAATTATCACAACAACATCAACAAACACAACACTAATATTATCAGCACTCTGATAATTATCACAACAACAACAACAACAACAACATCTAAATTATCAGCACACTGACAATTATCACAACAACAACAATAACAAACACAACCACTAAATTATCAGCACTCTGATAATTATCACAACATCAACAACAACAACAACTACTAGGCTCTCATGGCCAAATCATAAACACAACATGTATATACTCAACTATATTCACGATCTCAATTAAACCAATCAAATCATATCAAAATCTCACACAAAAGGGTTTCAAAGAAAGACCCACACACTTTGATAATCCCACACACATGCTAGGGTTTTACTCAAGCTTTTCTTGAAACAAATAATCTTTAGAAAAACATTAAGAATAAGTTAAAATGGTGGGCAAGGTTTCCAAAACATATTATGAAAATATAATAACAAAAAGTCATCTCCGCGCGCACCAGGACCTCCAGAACGACTCAACGAAGTTGGCCTGTCCAGGGTTGGTCGCTACAAGCGAGCTCTTGGTCGCTACAAGCGAGCCTGGTCGCTACAAGCGCCAGTGTAGTCGCTTCAAGCGCAGATAGGCAGGGAATTATCCTGTCTGGTCGCTACAAGCGAGCCTGGTCGCTACAAGCGACCGTATCAGTACACAGTCATGTAAAAATGTGATTTTTCCACCATTTTAGCCCATTCAAGGTTACCCAACTTCCAGAACATGTTAAAAACAACATTCCATCATAAAACATCATTCAAAAACAATCACAAACAAGGATTGCATCTAGCAAAGAAATTAGGGTTTAAAACACTATTTTTCCATAACTTTTCTTATGAATTCACAACACAATAACATCAACAAAACATGCTAGCAACATCACTTAGCATTCCAGCAAGCAAAACACAATCATTAACAACTTTAAACCATAAAAACTCTCTAACAAAACCTAGACAAAGTGAAGGAGAAGTTTGGGATGGAGAAATAGACATTCTCCCCTTCTCTTAATCACTTATGATCAAGTAATACTAACTCTCTTACCTGGAATTGGTGATTCTAAACTCAAGCTTCTACCCTTGTTCACTTGCCCTAGCTCTCTTGCTCTTCTCCTTCTCTTCTTTCACGTTTTTCTTTCACAAAAGAAGATGAATGGCACTATTCATCCTTACAAAATATCTTATATCCCTAGCAAATGATCCTAGCCATCCATTTCCTTACTAACTATCTTGAACCAATCCTAGCCATACAATCTAACAAGGCTTACTACATTCATTTGCACATGATCATTACTAATACTCATAAACTAAAGCCCAACACTATTCACTCTCTTGGCCCAAAACTCTAAAAACTCGATTACGAACTTATCTTCGCGCTCAATAATTATTCCTCGATTACTAGAAAATATATTTAAATGCAAATCCATAAAATAAAATATATAAAAATATAATATACGAAAATAGGGTCGTTACAATAATAGTATTAATAATAATAGATAATAATAATGGTAATAATAATAATAATAATAATAATAATAATAATAATAATAATAATAATAATAATAATAATAATAATAATAATAATAATAATAATAATAATAATAATAATAGAAAAGATAATAATTGTAATGATGGTAATGATAATAATAATAGTAATGATAATGAAAAAGATAATAATAATAATAGTAATAATGGAATAATAATGGTAATGGTAATAATAGTAATGATAATAATAATAATAATAAAAGAGATAATAATAATAATGATAAAGATAATAATAGTAATAATAATAGAAGTAAAATTAAAGAATTAAGAATAAAAAATAAAAAATAACAATAGGCATAATATTAAAAAGAAAATAAAGATAGTAATAATAATAAAAGCAGAAGAAAACAAGAAATAAAATAAAGAACAAAAATGAGAAAAACAAAAGAAAAAATGAGTCAAAAAATGGGGTATGACAGATTCCCCTATTTAAGTTTCTTCGTTGCGGAGATTAAAAGTGAAATTTTGAATTCGACGGGTCGAAGAGACTTAAATATAGAGTACACCATTTTTGACTAATTTTTTGAGTTGAAAATGCTATGGATGTATGCATGAAAATGCTGTGAATGCTCGCGATGCAAGTATGAATGCAAGGACGGCAAAGATGACCTGACTTGGGATAAAATAGACAAAGGGGACGCCCGGGTTCGTTAAAGAAACGGGATCCGACTCTATTGGGGATAATGTGGTTTCACTGAGGAAGGGATTGTTTACTACCACATTGATTCAGAATGATAGCTTAAAAAAAGACAAAAGATCAAGGTTACCTTAGTGGCTTCACCGGGGATTTTATGTTGTTTTTCGCTACTATCGTGTAAATGATAGCTTGAAATAAGGTAAAAGAAAACGACACTGTCTACTATCGGTGTGTGGATAGCTTAATGAAGACAGATGACATGTATTACCTACTATCGTGTACTGATAGCTTAACAAAGGTAATAAAAGAGACACTGTCTACTATCATAAAAATGACAGCTTAAAGAAGACAGATGACATCACTGGGGAACATGACATGTAATTATATGGTTGATAGCTTAAAAAAGGTAACATAAAAAGAAAGGACTTCGCCTACTATCGGTGTGTGGATAGCTTAATGAAGGCAGACAAAACATTTCACCTACTACCTTTGTGGGGGTAGCTTAATGAAGGTAAAAACGTAAAGGAAAAGGCAATGTCTGTGACATCACTAGGGATATAAGGATCCTTTTGAAAACTGATTGATATCCAGCCTTAGTGGATGAAAGAAATGCATGGGGTGTGCTTTATTCGGAGAATTCCGTTTGAAAACATTTTACCTACTACCGTTGTGGGGGTAGCTTAATGAAGGCAAAATGTATATGAAAAGACAAGGTCTACTATCGTTGTATAGATAGCTTAATGAAGACCAACAACATACTTTACCTACTACCATTGTGATGGTAGCTTAATGAAGGTAAAATATAAAGGAAAAGATAAGGTCTACTATCATTGTATAGATAGCTTAGTGAAGACCGATAAAAACTTCACTGGAGAGCAAGCACTTCACTGGGGAGCAAGCACTTCACTGGGGGAGCAAGCACTTTACTGGGGAAAAGACAAGGTCTACTATTGTTGTAATGATAGCTTAATGAAGACCGACAAGTTATTTTACCTACTACCGTTGTGATGGTAGCTTAATGAAGGTAAAATGTAAAAGAAAAGACAAAGTCTCTTCATTGGGGACAAATGTTAGCTGTTCGGGTTATTGCTGAACTAACCACAGGAAACCAAGATAAACGCCAGCTGTTCGGGTTACTGCCGAACTAGCCACTGACGACAAAATGAAACAAAGACATGCACAAGCTGTTCAATAAAGAACTGCCACTTGGCTGGGGAGAAAAGATGCACAAGTTGTTCGTTAAAGAACTGCCACTTGGCGACAACGCTGGGGAGTATGCACAAGCTGTTCGTTAAAGAACTGCCACTTGGCATAAGACATGATAAAAGATGCACAAGCTGTTCGTTTGAACTGCCACTTGGCATAAAGACATGACAAAAGATGCGCAAGTTGTTCGTTAAAGAACTGCCACTTGGCATAAAGAAGGTGACATCTCTGGACCAGACATACTGGGGATGACATTTGGGGGGAAAAGAAGGTTATAAATTGTTTATGATTGATTGGTGTGAGAAGACAGTTAAAGCAAGATTCATGGTGGTTAATGCAACCATGTATGAATGATATTGTTTTTATGTTGTATGCATGAATGTGCATATGCATGAATGTATGTATGTACGTATGACAATACGACTTGTATGACTTGTATGACTTGTATGACTTTCACTGGGAATGTTGTATGAATATATGAAGGATTGACTTGATTGATTGTATAACTGATAAACTTTGTGAAACAAAATTAGACAAGTGAGATGGAAAGTGGACCGACGTCGCATTACAAACACTCGGTAATCTTCATTGGGGATGAGGCCACAGGGGACATATCCAAATGCTGACGGGGTAAAGCCGCAATAACTGATGAGGAATAAACACCTCCTGGGGGAGAACATGTTAATCCACTGGGGAGATCGTGCTAATCCACTGGGGAGAAGAACCGGTGACTCCGCTGGGGATGCTACTCTTTTGGTTTTGCTTGTTTCCCTAATTTTGCCTGAATCATCCTTTCGGGTTTTTCGATCCACTGGGGATATTCCCCTTTTGATTCACTGGCGACTCCGCTGGGGGAATTTTTAGCAATTGACCATGTTCAGCCTGCGAAGTTTATCCGCTCTCAGGACAGATGTTGACACACACTTCACTAATTCATGAGTTCAAAGAGAATGTGTTTGTTGTTTATGCTTTCCAAAAATATAAAAGATTTATGATGATTTTTCTGAAAAAAAGTTTTGCTTCAAGTACTACTATCAAAAATAGAAGAAATTTATAAACAGAATAAATGGGAATTCCAAATAAAAGGCAAAAGACTTCACTGGGAAGAAATTTTATTAATGGGGTGGTGGCCCGCCAATGGCGTGGCTCCACGAATCTTACAAAGTTTGAAAAAAATGGTAAATATAAAGGGAAGGTACATTGAACACAATAACCGCTATTCTCCCTAACAACTTTGAATTCCACTGTTTGGATGCTTCAGATTCAGAGTCTTTTTGACAGTTGATATGCCCCAAGTGATTCATGGCTAACCTGATGCAGTTACTTTGTCTTTTGATCCTTAATTTTTGCATAGATCGCCCTTTCGGGTTTTCGATCTATCAGGATGATTATTTCTGTTTTATGTCTCTAATTTTTGCCTGGACCGCCCTTTCGGGTTTTCAGTCCACCAGGACGCTCATTCTTGCCTAAGCCGCCCTTTCAGGTTTTCGACTTACCGAGCTATTCTTTTGTTTTTAGACAAAGTATTTCTTGACTGCATCACTCTTCACAGGACGGGGAAGCTCATCCTCAACCATAGTTGTAAGAGTCATAGCCCCACCGAAGAAAACTCTCTTGACGACATACTGGCGTTCATAGTTAGGCGTCCATTTGCCCCTAGAATCGGGTTGAAAAGATAAGATCCTTTTGAGAACGAGGTCTCCTTCTTTGAATTCTCGTGGGTGAATCTTCTTGTCAAAAGCTTGTTTCATTCTCTTTTGATACAGTTGTCCATGAGACAAGGCAGTCATGCGTTTCTCTTCAATTAAATTCAACTAATCGTATTTGTTTTGACACCATTCAGCCTCAGATAACTTAGCTTCCATCAGAATTCTCAATGACGGGATCTCGACCTCTACGGGGAGCACTGCTTCCATGCCGTATACCAAAGAGAAAGGGGTTGCCCCTGTTGATGTACGCACTGAAGTACGATACCCGTGCAAGGCATACGGTAACATCTCATGCCAGTCCTTGTAAGTGACCACCATCTTTTGCACTATTTTCTTGATGTTTTTGTTTGCAGCTTCAACTGCGCCATTCATCGGAGGCCTATAAGGAGAAGAGTTGTGATGCTCAATCTTGAACTCTTCGCATAGTTCCTTCATCATTTTGTTATTCAGATTGGTCCCATTGTCTGTGATGATCTTACTGGGAATACCGTATCGATAGATGATATGATTCTTAATAAATTGGACCACCACTTGTTTAGTGACATTGGCATACGATGCAGCTTCGACCCACTTGGTGAAGTAATCGATTGCCACTAGGATGAAGCGATGCCCATTTGAAGCTTTGGGTTCGATCCTACCAATCATATCGATGCCCCACATAGAGAAAGGCCAAGGGGAAGAAAGGACATTCAGAGCAGTTGGTGACATATGGATTTTGTCAGCATAAATCTGGCATTTATGGCATTTCCTGGCATGTTGGTAACAATCGCTTTCCAACGTCATCCAGTAATATCCGGCCCTCAAGATCTTCCTAGCCATTGTATGTCCACTGGAATGGGTTCCGAAAGAACCCTCGTGTATCTCATGCATTATCAGATCTGCTTCTTGCTCATCCATACATCTGAGTAGCACCATATCAAAATTCCTTTAGTATAAAACCTCTCCATTCAGAATGAAATTGCCAGCCAATTGTCGCAAAGTCTTCTTATCCTTGTTGGATGCCCCATGTGGGTACTCTTGCTTTTGGAGGAAGCATTTGATGTCATGGAACCATGGCTTGTTATCTATGACCGTTTCGACTGCAAACACATGTGCGGGCCTCTCCAGGCGTTGAACCTTGATTGTTGGAATCTCATTCCGACGGCTGACCTCGTACATAGAGGATAAAGTTGCCAAAGCATCTGCTATTTGATTCTCGTCTCGAGGAATGTGATGCAACTTGACTTTGTTGAAAAAGGTTAGCAAACGTCTTGCATAATCTTTGTAAGGAATCAAGCCGGAGTGGCGAGTTTCCCAATCTCCATTGATCTGATTAATCACAAGTGCTGAGTCTCCATAAATGTCAAGGTTCTTGATCCTTAGATCAATGGCTTCTTCAATGCCCATAATACATGCTTCATATTCTGCCATGTTGTTTGTACAGTCGAATGAAAGTCTTGCAGCAAAAGGGAGATTTTTGCCCTCAGGAGTAACGATGACTGCCCCAATTCCATTGCCATAGACATTAACAGCCCCGTCAAAGATCAACTTTCATCTAGACTCGGGATCCGGACCTTCGCCAAGTAGTGGCTCGTCACAATCTTTCATCTTTAGATACATGATCTCTTCATCAGGAAAGTCAAACTTAATTGGTTGATAATCTTCAATAGGTTGATGAGCCAAATGATCGGCAAGAATACTGGCTTTGATGGCCTTCTAAGTGTGGTACTCAATGTCATATTCTGATAATAACATCTGCCAACGAGCGATCCTTCCGGTTAAAGCAGGCTTTTCAAAGATGTACTTGATTGGATCCATTTTGGATATCAACCAAGTAGTATGATTGAGCATGTAATGACGAAGGCGTTTAGCAGCCCAGGGTAGTGCACAACATGTCTTCTCAAGTAAAGAGTATCGGGATTCACAGTCCGTAAACTTCTTGCTCAGGTAGTAGACGGCATGCTCCTTCCTGCCAGTCTCGTCCTGTTGTCCGAGTACACAACCCATGGAGTCTTCCAATACGGTAAAGTACATAATCAAAGGTCTTCCTTCAACTGGAGGAATAATATTGGAGGTTCTAGCAAGTAATCTTTGATGCTGTCAAAGGCCTTCTGGTAGTCCTCTGTCCATATTACTTCTTGATTCTTGCGAAGTAACTTGAAAATAGGCCCACATGTGGTTGTCATATGAGATATGAATCTAGAGATGTAGTTCAAACGTCCTAGAAATCCTCTTACTTGCTTCTCAGTTTGCGGAGCAGTCATTTCTCTGATGGCTTTGACTTTGTCGGGATCTACATCAATACCCTTTTGACTGACGATGAAACCTAGGAGCTTTCTAGATCTCACGCCGAATGTACATTTATTAGGATTCAGGCGAAGCCGATACTTTCTCAAATGTTGGAACATCTTTAGTAAATACTCGACATGCTCCTCTTCAGTTCCTGATTTGACAATCATATCATCGACATACACTTCTATCTCTTTGTGCATCATGTCGTGGAAGAGAGTGGTCATGCCTCTTTGGTAGGTAGCCCCCGCATTCGTTAAGCCAAAAGGCATTAGTTGATAGCAAAAAGTGCCCCAAGACGTAATGAAAGATGTCTTCTCTCTGTCTTCGACAACCATTTTGATCTGATTGTATCCAGAGAAACCATCCATGAAGGAGAATACTTTAGATTTGGCAGTACTGTCGACCAATATATCAATGTGAGGTAAAGGGAAGTCGTCTTTTGGGCTAGCTTTGTTTAGATCTCGGTAGTCAATGCACATCCTAACTTTACCATCCTTTTTCGGAACAGGCACTATGTTGGCCAACCATTGAGGATACTCTGATGTAATGAGAAAACCGGCATTAATCTGCTTTTGCACTTCTTCTTTGATCTTGAGAGCCATGTCAGGGCGATTCCTTCTCAATTTCTGCTTGACTGGAGGACATTCATGTTTCAGAGGTAAATGGTGTTCCACAATCTCAGGGTCTAATCCTGGCATATCTTGATACGACCATGCAAAGATGTCTACATATTCTTTGAGAAGCTCGATTATTCTTTCTTTGACAGACGCATCCAACAATGCCCCAATCTTGATCTCTTTCTTGTCCTCGTTGGAACCTAAGTTGATAACCTCCAATGCCTCTTCGTGAGGCTGAATGGTCTTTCTCTCTTGCTCTAACAAGCGTCTGATCTCGTCAGGAATTTCTTCATCCTCTTCCTCTTCAGCTTCGTACACAGGAAACTCAAAGTTGGGAGAGAGCCTAGGGCTACGGTGTTCAACGGGTTTATTGACGTTTAGTCTGCATATGATGGATGATTGATTTTAGTAAAATGAGTGAAAAATGCAGACTTTTTGAAATTGAAAAGAAAATATATTTATTACTTTTTTGGTTTTTTTGTGTTACCATTTTTTCCGAAAAAAAACGATGATAAAAATAACATAAAGGTCGTGATAAAAACGACGATAAACAACGCACAAATAACATAAAGGTCGTGATAAAAACGACGATTTTCATGGATGATAATAGTACTTTAAACAAAACCCTACATGAGTCCTTCTTCGCTTTGGGCAAGACGAAGGGATTTTTTTTTTGAAAATGATAAACAAACTAAACACATTACTTTGAAGAATGAGTAACAGAAAGAACGTCGACAGCGTCCCAATTACAGCAAAATCCTCCTGGTGCTACAAGAACAGGTGCTATTTCTTCAGGCTCATCTTCAGTGATGGCATTAGCTTCTGCCGGGGAATGAATGAACCCGGCACTGTGGAAAGCGTCCTTGATTGGTTCAATGATAGTGCTTGGCTTGGTAACTCTTGCAGACGGAGTAAAACCCAAACCTTCTTTATGCTTGTGTTCCAGCAGACTTATCAACTTTCCCCAATCCGGAAGCAAGTCATTTTGCACCACTTTTTGTGCACTCTTGAAGGAAGACATGGATGCCCCACTCTTCGTAGTATTCTCATCATTTATGGAAAGACCTTGGAACGGTGTCCCATCGACATTATCAGCACTGATGAAAGAGAAAGCCGACAAATGGCTTACTAACAAGGCTTCTTCTCCTCCTACGGTTATCAACTTCCCGTTCTTCACAAACTTTAACTTCTGATGCAGCGTAGATGTCACTGCCCCGACCTCATGGATCCATGGTCGGCCCAACAAACAACTGTATGCTGCTTGTATGTCCATTAATTGGAAGGTGATCTGAAATGTGTGCGGCCCAATTGTGATGGGCAGATCTACTTCCCCAATGACAGACTTCCTTGAGCCATCGAAAGCTTTAACAATTACCCCACTTGTTCTCATGGGGGTCCCTTGGTAAGAGAGCTGGTTGAGAGTTGTCTTGGCCATTACATTCAAGGAAGAACCGGTGTCCACAAGTATGTTTGATAGAGCATCGGTTTGGCAATTTACCGATATGTGCAGCCCCAAGTTATGGTGCCTTCCTCCTTCGGGGAGTTCTTCATCACTGAAGCTCAAGCTGTTACAAACAGTGATGTTTCCAACTATGCCCCCGAACTGGCCATGGGTTATGTCATGCTCCATGAAAGCCTGGTCCAAAACCCTCATCAATGCTCCTCTATGGGCATCAGAATTTAGCAATAAAGACAGCATAGAGATCTTCGAAGGGGTTTGTATTAGTTGGTCCACCATCTTGTACCCACTTTTCTTAATCAGCTTTAACACCTCATCAAAATCAGAATCGGCACTAGTCCCGCTAGGTTGGCCTGCGTCTTTGCTTGTACCAGGGTCTTGTATTTGTTTTTGTTCAAACACCGGAGTACTAGCCTTCCCTTGAATTGACGTAGGAAGAATACGTCCACTTCGTAACACTTTGCTACTGTCCGTAATATTAACGACAGAGGGCAAAGGGGGGATATGTACTTCTTGACCATCGCTCAACATGGTTGCATTATATTTGTAAGGAACTGCTTTTTGTGAAGTGTAGGGTGTAGGTCCTGGTAAACATATCACTAGTGGAGCGACAACAAGCTTCTGGCTGCTGAAAGTTGACTTCAAATGCTCCGGGATATTGAATTCTGGGATTATAACGCAAACACTTTTGTCTTTCCTTGTGACAATAAGCTCCTTTCTGTTCATTAATCCTTGTATGTCGTTTTGAACATGCAGACATCCTCGATGATTTTTATAACATTCCTTGCAATTGGCGTGGTCATGGTTGAACAAAGCTGCCTAGCACATCTCGATGTGCAGTGGAACCCAATGTGTCCTGACATCTCGAGCATTGGAGATGGGACTGGTTTCTTGATGAACCTGAACCATATTGACGGAGGACCCATGGTTCGGTAGAGGGTTGGTTTGGACATTGGGATTGGATTCCTTAAAGGTTAGAACCTTAGTACGGATTAATTTCTGAACCTCATTCTTGAGAGCATAACAATGCTCGACATCATGGCCCGGTGCCCCTTGATGGAAGGCACAAGTGAGGTCAGGACGATACCATACATGCAGCACATTTGGCACGGGAGGAGGTGCTCTAGTTTGAACAAGATTCCTTGCGATCAAAGCAGGGAGCGAATCCTTGTATTTCATTGGTATGGGGTCGAATGCCGTTTTCTGGCGATTCTGCTGAGTGAAGGGTTGTTGGGGAGTTTGAGGTCGATGTTGTTGTTGACTTTGTGGATGAGGTTGTTGACAATGTTGCTGTGGGTTTTGTGGGTAGGGTTGTTGATATGATTGTTGATAATGGGATGGAGGTCTTTGTGGAATTTGGATTTGATAGCTGGGACCTTGAGGTGTAGGGATGGATGGTGAAATGGCGGAGACGTGTGGGTAGGCTGAGTACCCTTGGCGAGGTCTTCCATGGACGATCATGCCAATGTCCTGCTCCCTCTTTTTTGGGTAACTGCTCCCAAACCTTTTCGTGCTGCTGGATGGGGCACTTTCCTTCACCAAGCATCCTTCCCGAACCGCATCCTCTAGGCGCATGCCCATGTTCACCATTTCAGTGAAATTGCTGGGCGCGCTTGCAATCATCCGCTCATAATAAAATGAACCAAGAGTGTTTATGAAAATCTTGGTCATTTCCTTCTCCTCTAGAGGTGGGCTAATCTGAGCAGCAACCTCTCTCCACCTTTGGGCATATTCTTTGAAAGTCTCCTTATCTTTTTGGGCCATGGCCCAGAGCTGGTCTTGGTCTGGGGCCATGTCCAGATTGTACTTGTACTAACGAACAAAGGCCTCTCCCAAGTCATTGAAAGTTTGGATCTTGGTGCTGTCCAAACCCATGTACCATTTTAGAGCGGCACCCGTTAGACTGTCTTGGAAATAGTGGATGAGCAGTTGATGATTGTCGGTCTGGGTAGACATTTTCCTAGCGTACATTACTAGGTGGCTTTGAGGATAGGTATTTCCCTTGTACTTCTCAAATTCCGGGACCTTAAACTTTGGCGGGATCTTGACATTTGGCACAAGACAAAGGTCGTGGGCGTTCTTCCCAAACAGATCCTTCCCGCGGAGGGCCTTGATTTCCCTTTGCATTTCGTCAAACTTTTCTTGGAAATCATCCATCCGATCTTGAGCCCCTATACTTTCTGTGTGAAAGATAGGTCCATGGTTATATGTGGTGGTATGAACCACTGGCGCTGAAAAGGCCGCAGTAGCCTGGGGAAAAGTAACCTCGGGTTGAGGAACATGAATTTCTAGATGTGTGGTGGGAATAGGAACAAATTCCTCACCAAAGCTGAGGCGCATGCCCCAAGTACAACCGGGGGCCCTGGTGTGTTGTGGAGCATCGGCGTGCACTATTGGAGCCGAAGTATTAGAAGCTGCTACTTGAGCTAGAGAGCTGGATGGAGGAGGAGGCGTTGGCGGAATTTGCGCAGCCGCTAGTAGTTTTACCAACTCGGTTAATTTCTCCATCTCGGTCCGCATGGACGTTAATTCTCCCCGGAGTTCTTAGTTCTCTTGTTCCAAATGTTCCATTTTCCTTCTTGTATTTGCTCGAGTATTATACGTGTAGGTTGTTTTGGGACGACGAGCCACTTTCCTTGATGGGATGACGCGTAGGATTGTAAGAAATCCTGGTGATAAGAAAGGGAATGAGTTTTGGGTATGAAAACAAATGTATGCATGTTATGGATGATGTTAATGCAAATGCATGAAACAATTTTTTTTTGTTTTTTGTTTATGACGATGATTAATGTTTTAGGGAATTGCAAAGCTTTTGGTGTTTTTGCAAATATCTTCCAATTGTAAAGGCATTGAGATAAAGAGAAACAGAGATAACAAAAAGATTTTTTCATTAATAATTAAAGAGTCGTACAAACAGGCGAATTACAAAATTCTAGACTGCCTCAATCTTCTCCCTAAAGTCCCTTATCATAGTCTTACAAAATTCAACAAAACTAATGACTTCGAAAGGAGTGTTCAATGGATGTATTGCCGCGTTAGCTGCTTCCAACCTCGTAGGGATGGTTTCAATCACATCATTAGCCAACTTGGCTAGTCTTGAAAACAAATTCCTCCAATGCACACCCTCGTCACGGAGTACTCGAAAAAGAGTTTCGTTTTCAATTGAATCAACCAAGTTCATAAAGCGGTGTTCCCACCCCTCACTTTTTCTTTTGAGGTCTTCACAAACCTCTCCTTGGTGGTCACTGAATTTCTGGAATTCATCGAGATACTCTTGTTCTCTTCTTAATTCCACTTGGCTTCTCACAAGTGCTCTTTCCAATGCCTCTTGTTGCAGCCTCTCGTTCAAAACATACCCTTTGTACTCGCTCACCATGCTATTGAGCTGCTGTTTTGCAATCTCAAGTTCTTCTTTTAGCTTTCCCCTTCCAACTTGAGATCTTTTCCATAGCTCTTTTAGCTCGTGGATGCTATCTAAGAGTTCATCTCGCTCGTGGTTTTTATGTTTGAGCTGAGAATTTGCTCCTCCCAAGCAATCTTGTATCTTGCGCTTGTCATCCTCTTCAAGCTTTAACCTTTTGTTGCTACTTTCAATGAGCTTGTCCTTTTGAATTCCTTCTCTTTTTAGCTCACAATTCTCTTGAATAGTTTTGAGTAGGGTGGCTTGCAATTCCCCTTTTCCTTTCTTGAGCTGCACAATGGTTGCTTTGAGCTCATCCGCTTCCTCTATTTGGAATAGGTTCGGGGGACTTAGGTGGAATGGGGGTTTTGACAATGAAAGGTAGTTTCACCTTTTGGACTCTTTCTTTGACCCACTGTCGGTAAGTCTCCTTGGTGGTGCCAATCTTGCGCTTCCCATTGCTTTCCCTCTTGTTAACATTTCCCCATGCTCGAACGATTTTTTGCAACATCATCGGGTCCTTGGCGCCCAAATCATGTAACACTAAACATTCCAAGGATTTCTCCTCGGGTTTATCCGACATAGGACGTCCCAATTGTCTTAGAGACAAAATTGGATTGTAGTTTATGCATGCTTTGGATCCTATGAGTGGTACATTTGGGAACTCCCCACAACTGATGATGATTTCTTTGATGTCGAGCTTCCTTGGATACCAACGGATCGTGTTTTCGGTGAGGGATGCCAAAAACTGAGACCATTCATTCTTATCCATCTTGTCCATCCGGGATTGGTCCATGCACATGTGGGTTGTGAACCAATGATAGAGTAAAGGAAAGCAACAGACAATATTGCCACCTAGCTTCCCATGATGCATATGGAGAGTATAGTACACATTGGCCAAAAGTGCAGAAACTGGGTCCTTATCCTTTGTGAGAACAGCCCAAAAGACACTGATTGTGGCAAAATCAACAAAGCCTTCGACGGATGGAAACAGTACTAAGCCATAAATAAGGAGGGCTAGCACATTGTTGAATGATTTCATATCTTGGGACGCAGCAAACTCACGAGCTTTTTTCTCTAGATAACTTCGGAAAAAACCGGGAACTTTCTCTCTAGTCTTCATATTGCTAACAAACTCGGATACTTCAATGTTTAGAGCTTCCGCCAATTCTTCAACTTAGGGAAAATGGCCAATTTCCACATACAGACCCTTGGTTTTGGGGGGAATGCCCATGATCCTTTCGAACTCTTCACGTGTGGGTGCCAATTGGAAGTCTTGGAAGAGGAAAATTCTGATTGGGGGGGTCGTAGAATTGTGCCAATGCCGTAATAGCGTCTGCCCAAACATTAGTGAACAAGAGGTCGAGGATGTCCCCATATTTGAAGATAAAAGCACTCTTGGGGATTGCGGTTAACTCGGCACTCAAAACTATAAGACTTCCCAAATCCGGGAGTTCTACTTTCAATGACAAAGTTCTTCTTTTCTCGGAGCCCATGTTTAACTTGTTAGATATTTGCAATACACCTTTAGCCTTTGCAATTCCTTAAAAACAACCTTGTATAAAAAAAATGATTTTAATGCATGTGGATGCAATGCATGTATGTTTTATGCGGGTATGGATAAATGGGAAATAAAGCTTAAAGGATGGCTTCCTATGAAGGTTTAGCTCTACGTGCTTTCTACATCAAGGTTCTCACCAAGGTAGTTCTATGATCTTTGAGTTTTAAATGTACCTAAAGTCATGGAGGCATCTCGAAATTTTGCCATAATAACGGATTAACCATTATATGACAAACTTTCACGAGTGCGTCTCCTCTAAGTGGAGTTTGTACTAACTAAAACGAGAAATCACCTCGAAAGTCGGTACAAACACCAAAGTTTGAAAAGGTGTTAAGAAGAAGGTTCTTAGAGTTAGGGGTCCAATTCGGAATTTTGCCATAGTAACGGGTTAACCATTATACGACAACCTTTCACGAAGAGGACCATCTCTAAGCGGGGTTTTCATATTGACCAAACGAGATGTCTATCTCGGCAACCAATACTAAATCACCATCCGAAGCCTATGTGTTTTTCAAACTCGGGTGTAGAGCTCCACTAAAAAATGTGCTTTGGATACCAAAACCTCAATGTAAAAGCATAATAACATAAAAGGCGAAAAATGAAATGAAATGAAGAAAATAAAAACTACAAATAAACAAACATTTAAGGCAAGCAAACTAACACTAAAAGCTAAACCGACTAACTAGGGTTGATTCTCAAGTGAAATCAAAAAGGTTTCCCCAGTGAAGTCGCCATTTTTGTCGCGTCGAATTTCGGAGATCAAGCTATGGATAAGCATTGACTCACTAATTTGTTTCACATCTGAACTTTTAATTTTTCGGGGAAAAGGGGAAAAAGTTCTAAATTACCACAATGTTAAAGATTTTGGGTTCGGGAATCGATTATGCGAGGGGAAGGTATTAGCACCCCTCACATCCGTTGTACTCAACGGGACCCAGTAGTTGGTTTAGCGTTTAATTGTGTTAGTTTGTTTGCCAAATGTTTGTAAAAGAAGTAAATACAAGAAGAAACAAAAGATAAGAGATTAAAAGATAAACAATGAACTTAAATAAATAAAAGAAACAAGAAGAGAAAAGATTAAAAGACTAAATTTTTTTTTATTAATGTGCTTGACAAGAGTTTATCCTGCTCCTACGTATCTCCCAGTGCGATGGAGAATTCAAAGCTTACGTAGTTCTTTGTAGCAAAAGTTTGTGGGTTGATTGATTTTAATTATATATAAAAAAAATTTGATTGCGCTTGGGCGAAAAGGTTTGCTTAAAAAGGAAACATGGTCTACTATCGTTGTGATGATAGCTTAATGAAGACCGATAAAAAGTTTTACCTACTACCGTTGTGATGGTAGCTTAATGAAGGTAAAGTGTAAATGTGAAAAGATTTTAATTTGGTGAGTTAGGATTGATTTTAAACGGAGGACGAATAAACGAAAACGAAGTGTTTACCTCGTTTCTGAATATTCGGGGAAGCGTCGGGTGTCTACCCAAGTTTTCCTTTTTCACTCACAAAAAGAAAATTGTTTTTGATGTTTTGGTATATTGAAACTTAGAATGATAATTTAATAAAAAAGATAAATGCAACCAAAAATAAAAGCATTAACACTTATTGGGACCAAATGAACAAAGTTTGTTTCAAGTTTGTTTTTTTTTTTTTGAAACTCAAAGAAATCCCAAATAAGAGCAAAGATACTTGGTTAAAAAACTTAAACACAAGTTGTCACTCAAATTAGTTGTTGCAACCTATGAACAAGTTTGTTTGTTCAAGTTTGAAAAAATGAACAAGTTTTTATCCAAGTTATAAAAATGAACAAGTATTTGTTCAAGCGTATAAAGAATGAACAAGTATTTGTTCAAGTGTATAAAAATGAACAAGTTTGGTTGAAAATCATGAACAAAATTTGTTGTTCAAGTTTGTGATGAACAAGTGTGTTCAAGTTTAGAAATGAACAATTATTGTTCAAGTGTGTGGTTGAAAAAGGGACAAGTGTTATTCAAGTTTGAAAAATGAACAAAGCATTGTTCAAGTGTATTGGAACTTAAGAACAAATTTGTTGTTCAAGTTATTATAGTTTATGAACAAACTTGTTGCTCAAGTTAACCAAAATTGTTATTCAAACTTATGAAAATCCACAAACACTTGGTATAATTTGAAATAAATGAGTTTTAATCCTTTTCAAAGAGAGTTTAAAAAGAAAGCCAGGTTCTGGACCTTAAAAATGCCTAGAAAAATGCTTCAGAAGCTGAAAAAATTGCCCAGAAAAGTGCTTCAGAAGCTGAGTCTGAAGTATTGTTCAGACGTTGACTTTGGTTGACTCTCAGAAGCACTGTTTATGGGTTGACTTTTGTTGACCTTCAGACTCTGAACTTCAGAGTCTGAAGGACCTTCAGACTCTGAACTTCAGAAGCTGAACTTCAGACTCTTAACTTCAGACTCTAAGGTTCAGAAGCACCTTCAGACTTTGAGGTCCAGAAGCTGCCCTTCAGACTCTGAATTTCAGGGTCTGAAGAATTGTTCAGACTCTGAACTTCAGAGTCTGAAGTACTGTTCAGACTCTGAATTTCAAGGTCTGAAGTACTGTTCAGACTCTGAGTGTTTTTTGATTTCAGACCCTCAAAGGGGTGAAATTTTTTTGAATTTAGTGATAAAAAGGATTAAAACACTTCTGTTTTGATGTTTCTCAAACTTTGGGATTTCTTTGAGGGTTTAAAAGATGTTTTTCAGTTCAAAAGTGAATTAAACAACACTAATAATGCAGAAAAAAATGTTGAATCAAACAGGAATTCAAAACAAATGTAAACAAAGATGCAGGTGATAGATAAAAAGATTAAGATGACTTACAGATTCCTAGCAATGCCTTGGGATGCAAGAAAACTGACAAAAGGCCTTGAATAATGGTTGTTTTGCAAAGCTGGAGGTGTTGCAGAAACAAACAACAATAACAATAGTATTTGGCTATTGTTATTCACTCTTTGTGTGATGTTCAGGGGGCTGTTTGATGGCTGGGCTTGTTTGTGATGGTTTGGATTTCTTGAAATGGAAGTAATGTTGCAGAAATAGAATAGCAATAGCAAATGGTGTTTGGCTATTTGTTCTTCACTTAGGATATGATGTTTATGAGATTTGAATGCTGGTTTGATTGCTGGGTTGATTTGTGGTTGTTTGTGATGCAAGAAACAGAAAAACAAGAAGTTTCTGGCTTTTCAAAGGATGTTATGCAAACTGGTTGTTCTTTCTGGTTCTGGATTGCTCTAAATCTCTCTAAAACAAACTGCTAAACTTGTTCTAAGATCAAATTGAATTGAATTACACAAACTGTGTAAGGCTGTGTGTTTTGTTCTTGAGATTGTGTGGAAATTTTATGCTGGTTTTCTCAACAATTGCTCAAAGGTTCAGTCTGAATTGTGTGAACTAAACTGTATTTTTCAAATCAAAGAACTGTGTTTAAAACTGGATTGGTTGTGTGAGAATTCTGGATTGTATAAAAACTGGTGTTTAGCAAAGAAAAACTGTCTGAATTGTGTATCAAAGAAGGTGTAAAATTCACTGTGTTTATGAAATTCTAACTGTCTAAAACCTTCAGCATTGCATTGCCTTATATAGGCAAAACTCTCATCATTTGAAATCAAATGTAATCATGAAAAATCCCTAAAACCAGGTTGTTTTGTGTGCCAATACCATGACTTTAGCTAGCATTTAATGCAAAAGGAAGGAGGTGACCTTGCCTTGTGATCATGGTGAAGACTTTGGGGTTAATTCAGATCAAATGGGGGCTGAATGTGACAGGATTTGTTGGGTAAGTGGGAAAACAGGGGGCAGGCTACATTGGAGCTGCCCTTTGGGATTGATCCTTGCAAAATTGAGAAGACAAACAGGAAAAGGTAGTGTGCTGGTGTGCAGAACTTGGGGAGAAGCAATAAAAACGTGCTGAAACTCAGAGGAAGGAAGAAACAATGGAACATGTTAGCTGTTTTCAGAAACAGCGCAAGTGGTTTTGCAATTTGGGCAAGCTGTTTTGTAGCTTAAGTTGACTGGTTTTCAGTGGAGAAGAAAGGGGAAAAGCCAGGTGGTTAGTGGCTGGAAAGTGCAGGGCAGAAGCAGGGAAATTGCAGGGATGAAGGGCTGCCTAGGGTCAGCACCACTTGGGTCTGAAGGCTTATGCCAAGCACGTGCCTGGTCTGGCTTGGCTTTGTTTGAGTCTGAGTCTGAACACACGTGCCCAACACGTGGTGTTCAGACTTTCGTTTTTCTTCTTTCCTTTTCCTGGGTCTGTGCAAATGGGCTGGACCCTTGTTTGCTTTCTTTCTTTTTCTTCTTTCCCCTCCACTTTTCCTTCTCCTCCTTTTTTCTGTTTTGTTTTAATTGGCTTTTCTAAATAAATTTAAATAAAATAATAGTAATAATAATAATAATAATAATGAAATAAAATAAAAATAATGATAATAATAATAATGATGATAATAATAATAATAATAATAATAATAATGGTAATAATAATAATAATAGTGGTAATAATAATAATAATAGTGGTAATGGTAATAATAATAATAATAATAATAATACTAATAGTAGTAGTCGTAATGATAATAAATAATAATAATAATAGTAGTAATGATAAAATAATAATAATAATGGTAATGATAATAATAAAAATAATGATAATAATAATAATGATAATGATAATAATAATGATAATAAATAATGATAAAAAAAGATGATATTAGTATTAAAATAATAGATAATAATAATGGTAATAATAATAATAATAATAATAATAATAATAATAATAATAATAATAAAATAATAATAATAATAATAATAATAATAGAAAAGATAATAATTGTAATGATGGTATGATAATAATAATAGTAATGATAATGAAAAGATAATAAATCTAATAATAGTAATAATGGAATAATAATAATAATGGTAATAATAGTATGATAATATAAAATAATAAAAGAGATATAATAATAATGATAAAGATAATAATAGTAATAATAATAGAAGTAAAAGTAAAGAATTAGAATAAAAAATAAAAAAATAACAATAGGCATAATATTAAAAGAAAATAAAGATAGTAATAATAATAATAAAAGCAGAAGAAAACAAGAAATAAAATAAAGAACAAAAATGAGAAAAACAAAAGAAAAAATGAGTCAAAAAATGGGGTATGACAGCTGTAACATCTGGTGGCTCCCAATGGGCTGGCCTCCCTATCTTTCAAGGGCCGAGATGTACTCATGGTCTTCTCCACCCCCCAAATGGAGTTTCATGCCTTCCATGGGAATCGAACCATGTACCCTGGAGGCTATAAGTACAAGTTCCTAGTACTCCCACTACCAATTGAGTCGACATTTTCCTAGCGTACATCACTAGGTGACTTTGTGCACAGGCGTTCCCCTTATACTTTTCAAATTCCGGGACCTTAAATTTAGGTGGGATTTTGACGTTGAGCACAAGACAAAGGCCATGGGCGTTTTTCCCAAATAAATCCTTCCCGCGGAGGGCTTTGATTTCCTTTTGCATTTCATCAAATTTTTCTTGGAAATCATCCATCCTATCTTGGGCACCTAAACTTTCGGCGTGAAAGATAGGCCCATGATCATACGGAGTGGTATGAACCACTGGTGCTGAGAAGGCCACAGTAGCCTGGGGGAAGGTAACCTCGGGTTGAGGAACCGGAGTCTCTTGAAGAGTAGTGGGAATATGGATGAATTCCTCACCAAAGCTGAATGGCATGCCCCATGTACAATCGGGGGGTCTAGTGTATTGCTGAGCATCGGTATGTAATGTTGGAGCCGAAGTAGATGCCGACGCTTGAGCTTGAGAGCTAGAGGGAGGAGGAGGTGTTGGTGGAATTTGTGCGGCTGCTAGTAACTTTACTAACTCCGTTAACTTCTCCATCTCCGTCCGCATAGATGTTAACTCTCCACGGAGTTCCTGATTCTCTTGTTCTAAGTTTTCCATCTTATTCCTTATGGTTGCTCGGGTGTTGTATGTGTGGGTTGCTTTGGGACGACGAGCCACTTCTCTTGACGGGAAGACACGTAGTGTTGCGAATTAAATGCGAACACCGATGACTCAATTCGGATTGTAAGAAATCCTGATGATAAGAAGAGGGAAATGAGTTTTGGACTCGAAGACGAATGTATGCATGATATGAATGATGTATGTGATGTATGTGAAAAAACATGCCCTTTTTTTTTTGTTTATGCCAAAAAAATTTTTTATGAATGCAAATGTTTATGGTATGCAGGGGTTTGGTATAGAAACGTTCAGAACTTCCCCCCATCCTCACATGTAGGCTCTAGAGATGAAATTTTCTAAAAGGTCCCTAGAGTCACGGATTCTCATAGGACTTATAATCGCTGTTGCATATACACGCAATACAACCATACTTCCAAGAAAGTCTACTCTAGGCGGGTTTCTCATATCGATCCCTACGAGACATACGTCAGGAAGGCCAATACTACACAAACCCCAAGCCTATCTTAATTTTTTCTCAAAGCTCGGGTAGAGAGCCTCACACGTTCGGCATTAACCCGAACAATGTGGAGTAACATCGCTCATGTAACAACCCCACAATTGATATATAAACATAAAGCAATATGAAATATATAAATATAAAGTAAGAAAAGCAGATAAGGATAATAAAACAAAAGCATGCAAGTGAACGAGAAAAACTACTAGGATAGGCTTGACTCGCTATAAAAACAAAAATGTTTTAAAAGACATACTCCCCAGTGAAGTCGCCATTTTTGTCGCGTCGAATTTCGGATATCAAGCTATTGACAAGCGTTGAATCACTAATTTTAAATCACGACTGAACTTTTAATTTTTTGGGGAAAAAAGGAAAAAAGTTCAAAATTACCTTAATGTTAGAGATTTTGGCTTCGGGAGTCGGTTATGCAAGGGGAAGGTATTAGCACCCCTCACATCCGTTGTACTCAACGGAAACCTCCTAGTTAGCTAAGGCTAAAGTGTTTTTACCGTTTTGCTTGCATGCTTGAATATGTTAAAAGGGAAAAAAGAAAATATGATGAAGGGGAAAAAGAAAGTTTTTATTAATGGGCTTGACAAGATGTGAATCCTGCTCCTACGTATCTCCCGGTGCGATGGAGAATTCAAAGCTTACGTAGTTCTTTGGTAGAAAAAGTTTGTATGTTGGTTGATTTTAATTAAAAAGATTTGATTGCGCCCGAGCGAAAAAGTTTGATTGAAAAAAAGGAAACGCGGTCTACTATCGTTGTATGGATAGCTTAATGAAGACCGATGAAAAGCCTTTTACCTACTACCGTTGTGTGGGTAGCTTAATGAAGGTAAAAAGGATTTGATAAAAAAGAGATGGACTCGCACGAGGGCGATGGTATCCGTTGGAAAATGCGCAAAGGCGTAAAATGTTTGAAAGAAAAAAAGAAAGACGGACTCACACTAAGGCGATGATATCCGTTTGAAAATGCGCTCGGGCGTGAAAAAAGGTTTAAATGAAAAAAGGAACGGACTCGCACTAAGGCGATGACATCCGTGCGCGAAAGTGCAAAAGTTTGAATTGACCACGGGGGCCAAGAAAAGTTTTAAAAATGGTCACGAGGGACCAAAGGAAGGTTGGATTGGTCACGAGGGACCAATAAAAGTTTAAAGCGTGTAGGACGCGTTGAAAATAGAATGACGATTGCCCGAACAATGAGACATACGTCAAGCATTCGTGCAACCGGGGAATGGAGAGACATACGTCCAACCATTCCTTTTTCATTCAAGTTTTTGTTGTTGAAACTCAAAGAAATCTCAAAGAGCAAAATACTTGGTAAAAAGTTTAAGAAAAAAGTTTGTTGCTCAAATTAGTTGTTGCAACCTTGAGCGAATGTTGTTCAAACTTTGAAAGGATGAGCAAGTTTGTTTTAAGCTTACGATGCAACAAGGAACAAGCCTTGTTCAAAAGTGTTGAAACTTTTAAGAACAAAGTTGTTGAAAAATCATGAACAAATTTGTTGTTCAAGTTTGTTGAAAATCATGAACATAGCTTGTTGCTTAAGTTATTGGAACTTAAGAACAAGTGTTATTCAAGTTTGAAAAATGAACAAATTCATGGAAATATGCATAAATTTGGAAAATGCACAAGTTCGGCTCAAATTCGAGTTTGGTTTTAAAAAGTGAGCAAGTTCGGCTCAAGTTCAATTTTGATTGAAATTCATGAACAAGGTCGTTGTTCAAGATTGGTTTTGAAAATAATGAACTTAGCTTATCGCTCGAATTTGATTTTGAAAGTTTAATGAACGTAACTTGCTTCGCAAGTTATTCAAAAAGTATTGCTCAAACTTGTGAATTTTCCAATATCATGCAAAACTCTTGATATGGTTTGAATAAAATGGGTTTTAATCCTCTTAGGTTCTGAGTTTTTAGGTTAGAACCTCAAAAATTGACTTTTTAGAAGCCTGAACTCAGATTCTGAGTTCTGCCACTTTCGCAGAGCAACCTGAACTTGGCTCTGCGAACCCAAGTTCTGTCATGGTCGCAGAGCGACCATGACTTTGCTCTGCGAACTCTGCAAAAAAATGAACTCAGAAGCTGCTTCTGAACTTCTGTTCAGAAGCTGCTTCTGAGCTAGCTTCAGAACCTTAAGGGGATTAAAAAGCTTTGAAAATTTGGAAGAAAAGGAGTACAACAACTCAGTTTTGGTGTTTTGCAACTTTGAGATTCCTTTGAAGTTTCAAAAGTGATTTTTTTGAGCAAAATGAAATTAAACAAAGTAAATGATGCAAACAGCAATTCAAAATGAAAGATAAAGATTTTAGAATACTTACAGAACTCCTAGCAATGCTTGTTGTGCAAGAGATAGGAAAGGGCTTGGTTGATTGTAACTTTGCAAAAGTTGGAAGTGTTGATGATTCAATGCTCTTGAAATGGTTTTTCCTTGCTGGAAGTAGTGTGTTTCTGCTCTATAAATTCTGCAATTGCTGTGTATTCAATGGTTTTTCCAAGTGTGTAATTGGTTATGCATTACATCCCTTTTATAGGCCAAAACCAAATCAATTGTCATGATGAAAATCTCCTAGAATCCAGCTGCTTTGTGGGCTAAAACCAGGGTACTTTGCTTTGCATTTAATGCAAAAGTGAAGAGGTGACATTGCCTTGCAACCTTGGTCAAGACTTTGTCCAAATCCAGCCATCCAAGCAGCTGATCTTTGATAGCAATGATGAGAAAAACAGGGCAGCTTGCAATTGGGCTGTTCTTGGGATCAATCCTTGCAATCTTGAGAGGTCAAGCAAGGAAAACGTGCACTGCCATGTACAGAGGTTGGGGGAAGCAAAAGGGACATGTGGGCTGGTGTGAGGAGGAAGAAAAGGCAGCTGAAAACAGGGCAGTAAAACAGCTTTTGGGCAAGTGAAGTGCAGCTGTGTTTGACTGGTTTTGGGGGAGAAAGAAGGAAGGAAAACAAGCAAGCTGCTGGCTGGCAAGCTTAGGGCCAGTAGCAGGTCAATTGGGAGGGATGAGAGCTGCCCAAGGGCAGCCAACTTGCTTGGCTTGGAAGAAAAACCTTCTCACCTTGGCTTTAATGGCACATGCCTCAATTCTTGCTTTGTTGGATCTAAACAGCCACAATTGATAGCAATAGCAGTGATAATAATGATAGGTGATAATAATAATAACTATAATGAAAACAAAAGAAAGATAAATCAAAGAAATTAAATTTTGCAAAAAACGCAGAGTTCGCAGAGCGAAGGGAACTTTGCTCTGCGAACTCCCTTTTTTTTATCTTTTTTTATATTCTTTAAAATAAAAGAAGTAAAAACCAATAATAATAGTAATAATGAAAATAACAATGATGGTAATGATAATAATAATAAAGGTGATAACAATAATAATGATGAAAGAGATAATAATATTAGTAATTAAAAATAATGATAATAATAATAAATAATAATAATAATAAAACATTGATAAAAATGAAAAAAGATAATAATAATATTATTAATGAAAAAGACAATATCAATATTATTAATAATAATAATGATAATATTAATAAAAATTATAGTAATGCTAATAGTGATAAATATTAATAAATAAAAATCCAAAAATAAAGATGAAATAATAAAAGGTAATAAAAGGTAAAAATAACAAATTGAAAATGAAATGATGAATAATAATAAACAAAGAAAAATATGAGTCAAAAAATGGGGTATGACAGAGTATTTACTAAAGATGTTCCAACGATTGAGGAAGTATCGGCTCCGCCTGAATCCTAATAAATGTACATTTGGCGTGAGATCTGGAAAGCTCCTAGGTTTCATCGTCAGTCAAAAGGGTATCGAAGTAGATCCCGACAAAGTCAAAGCCATCAGAGAAATGCCTGCTCCGCAAACTGAGAAGCAAGTAAGGGGATTTCTAGGACATTTGAACTACATCTCTAGATTCATATCTCATATGACAGCCACGTGTGGGCCTATTTTCAAGTTACTTCGCAAGAATCAAGAAGTAGTATGGACAGAGGACTGCCAGAAGGCCTTTGACAGCATCAAGGATTACTTGCTAGAACCTCCAATTCTTATTCCTCCAGTTGAAGGAAGACCTTTGATTATGTACTTGACCGTGTTGGAAGACTCTATGGGTTGTGTACTCGGACAGCAGGACGAAACAGGTAGGAAGGAACATGCCGTCTACTACCTAAGCAAGAAGTTTACGGACTGTGAATCCCGATATTCTTTACTTGAGAAGACTTGTTGTGCACTAACCTGGGCTACTAAGCGCCTTCGTCATTACATGCTCAATCATACGACTTGGTTGATATCCAAAATGGATCCAATCAAGTACATCTTTGAAAAGCCTGCTTTAACAGGAAGAATCGCTCGTTGGCAGATGTTGTTGTCAGAATATGACATTGAGTACCACACTCAGAAAGCCATCAAAGCCAGTATTCTTGCCGATCATTTGGCTCATCAACCGATTGAAGATTATCAACCAATTAAGTTTGACTTTCCTAATGAAGAAATCATGTATCTAAAGATGAAAGATTGTGACGAGCCACTACTTGGCGAAGGTCCGGACCCCGAGTCTAGATGGAAGTTGATCTTTGATGGGGCTGTTAATGTCTACGGTAATGGAATTGGGGCAGTCATCGTCACTCCTGAGGGCAAACATCTCCCTTTTGCTGCAAGACTATTATTCGACTGTACAAACAACATGGCAGAATATGAAGCATGTATTCTAGGAATTGGAGAAGCCATTGATCTAAGGATCAAGAACCTTGACATTTATGTTGACTCAGCGCTTGTGATTAATCAAATCAATGGAGATTGGGAAACTCGCCACTCCGGCTTGATTCCTTACAAAGACTATGCAAGACGTTTACTAACCTTTTTCAATAAAGCCAAGTTGCATCACATTCCTCGGGACGAGAATCAAATGGCAGATGCTTTGGCAACTTTATCTTCTATGTACGAGGTCAGCCGTCGGAATGAGATTCCAACAATCAAGGTTCAACGCCTAGAGAGGCCCGCACATGTTTTTACAGTCGAAGCGGTCATAGATAACAAGCCATGGTTCCATGACATCAAATGTTTCCTCCAAAGGCAAGAGTACCCACATGGGGCATCCAACAAGGATAAGAAGACTTTGCAAAGATTGGCTGGCAACTTCTTTCTAAATGGAGAGGTTTTATACAAGAAGAATTTTGATATGGTGCTACTCAGATGTGTGGATGAGCAAGAAGCAGATATGATAATGCATGAGATACACGAAGGTTCCTTCAGAACTCATTCTAGTGGACATACAATGGCTATGAAGATCTTGAGGGCCAGATATTACTGGATGACTTTGGAAAGCGATTGTTACAAGCATGCCAGGAAATGCCATAAATGTCAGATTTATGCTGACAAAATCCATATGCCACCAACTACTCTGAATGTCCTTTCTTCCCCTTGGCCTTTCTCTATGTGGGGCATCAATATGATTGGTAGGATCGAACCCAAAGCTTCAAATGGGCATCGTTTCATCCTAGTGGCAATTGATTACTTCACCAAGTGGGTCGAAGCTGCATCGTATGCCAATGTCACTAAACAAGTGGTGGTCCGATTTATTAAGAATCATATCATCTGTCGATACGGTATTCCCAGTAAGATCATCACAGACAATGGGACCAATCTGAATAACAAAATGATGAAGGAACTATGCGAAGAGTTCAAGATTGAGCATCATAACTCTTCTCCTTACTGGCCTCAGATGAATGGCGCAGTTGAAGCCGCAAACAAAAACATCAAGAAAATAGTACAAAAGATGGTGGTCACCTACAAGGACTGGCATGAGATGTTACCATATGCCTTGCACGGGTATCGTACTTCAGTGCGTACGTCAACAGGGGCAACCCCTTTCTCTTTAGTATATGGCATGGAAGCAGTGCTCCCCGTAGAGGTCGAGATCCTATCAATGAGAATTCTGATGGAAGCTAAGCTATCTGAGGCTGAATGGTGTCAAAACAGATACGATCAGTTGAACTTAATTGAAGAGAAACGCATGACTGTCTTGTGTCATGGACAACTGTATCAAAAGAGAATGAAACAAGCTTTTGACAAGAAGATTCGCCCACGAGAATTCAAAGAAGGAGACCTCGTGCTCAAAAGGATCTTATCTTTTCAACCCGATTCTAGGGGCAAATGGACGCCTAACTATGAAGGCACGTATGTCGTCAAGAGAGTTTTCTCCGGTAGGGCAATGACTCTTACAACTATGGATGATGATGAGCTTCCCCGTCTCGTGAACACTTGCAGTCAAGAAATACTTTGTCTAAATAATAAAAGAACAACTCGGTAAGTCGAAAACCCGAAAGGGCGGCTTAGGCAAAAATGAGCGTCTCGGTGGACTGAAAACCCGAAAGGGCAGTCCAGGCAAAAATTAGAGGCATAAAATAGAAATAATCATCCTGATAGGTCGAAAACCCGAAAGGGCGACCTATGCAAAAATTAAGGATCAAAAGACAAAGTAACTGCATCGGGTTGACCGTGATTCACGTGGGGCATATTAACTGTCAAGAGACTCTGAATATGAAGCATCCAAGCAGTGGAATTCAAAGTTATTAGGGAGAATAGCGGTTATTGTGTTCAATGTACCTTCCCTTTATATTTACCATTTTTTCAAACTTTGTAAGATCCGTGGAGCCACGCCATTGGCAGGTCACCACCCTATTAAAAGAATTTCCCCCAGTAAAGTCTTGTGCCTTTTATTTGGAATTCCCATTTATTCTGTTTATAAATTTCTTCTATTTTTGATGATAGTACTTGAAGCAAAACTTTTCAAAAAAAAATCATAAATCTTCTATATTTTTTTTTTTGAAAAAAAGCATAAACAATAAACACATTCTCTCTGAATTCATGAATAAGTGAAGTGTGCGTCAACATCTATCCTGAGAACAGATAAAGATTTTCATTCTCCCCAGTGGACTAGCACGATCTCCCCAGGAGGTGTTTATTCCTCATCAGTTGTTGCGGCTTCACCCCGTCAATGTTTTGATATATCCCTAGTGAATCAAAAACCCGAAAGGACGATTCAGGCAAGAATTTGGGACTTAAACAAGCAAACAAAATAAGTATGACCACATAAGCACCATCTCTTCTGCAGGTTTTTGGATTAACACGTTCTCCCCAGGAAGTGTTTACTCCCCATCAGTTGCTGCATATGTCGGGCTTTACCCCGCCAACATTTGGATATGTCCCCTGTGGCTTCATCCCCAATGAAGATTACTGAGTGTTTGTAATGCGACGTCGGTCCACTTTCCATCTCACCTGTCTAATCTTGTTTCATCAAGTTTATCAGTTACATAATCAATCAAGTCAATCCTTCATACAATCATGCAAGTCATACCAGTCGTATTGTCATACATACATTCATACATTCATGCATATACACATTCATGCATATACAACATAAAAACAATATCATTCATACATGGCTGCATTAACCACCATGAGTCTTGCTTTAAATCAATCATAAACAATTTGTAACCTCTCTTTTCCCCCAAGTGTCATCCCCAGTGTGTCTGGTCCAGAGATGTCACCTCCTTTAGGCCAAGTGGCAGTTCTTTAACGAACAGCTTGCGCATCCTTTATCTTGTCTTTATGCCAAGTGGCAGTTCTTTAATGAACAGCTTGTGCATCTTTTATCATGTCTATATGCCAAGTGGTAGTTCGTTAACGAACAGCTTGTGCATCTTTTCTCCCCAGTTGAAGTGGCAGTTCTTTAATGAACAGCTAGTACATGTATTTGTTTCATTTTGCCGTCAGTGGCTAGTTCGGCAATATCCCGAACAGCTGACAGTTATCTTTGTCTCTTGTCATCAGTGGCTAGTTCGGCAGTAACCCGAACAGTTGACGTTTATCTTTGTTTCCTGTGGCTAGTTCGGCAATAACCCGAACAGCTGACATTTATTCCCAGCGAAGGGACCATGTCTTTCCTTTACATTTTACCTTCATTAAGCTACCATCACAACGGTAGTAGGTAAAACTGTTTATCGGTCTTCATTAAGCTATCCATACAACGGTAGTAGACCTTGTCTTTTCTTTTATATTTTACCTTCATTAAGCTACCCCCACAACGGTAGTAGGTAAAATGTTTTCAAACGGAATTCTCTGAATGAAGCATACCCCATGCATTTCTTTCATCCACTAAGGCTGGAAATCGATCAGTTTTCAAAATGATCCTTACATCCCCAGTGATGTCACAGACCTTGTCTTTTCTTTTATATTTTACCTTCATTAAGCTACCCCCACAACGGTAGTATGTAAAATATTATTGTCCGCCTTCATTAAGCTATCCACACACCGATAGTAGGTGAAGTCTTTTCTTTTTTATGATATCAACCATATACTTACATGTCATATTCCCCAGTGAGGTCATCTGTCTTCTTTAAGCTGTCATTTTTGTTGATAGTAGACAGTGTCTCTTTCTGTTACCTTTTAAGCTATCATCTACACGATAGTAGGTAACCTTGATCTTTTGTCTTTATTAAGCTATCATCAATGTGGTAGTAGACAATCCCTTCCCCAGTAAAACCACGTTATCCCCAATAGAGTCGGATCCCGTTTCTTTAACGAACCTGGGTATCCCTTTGTTTTATTTTATCCCCAGTCAGGTCATCTTTGCCGTATTTGCATTCATACTTGCATCACGGGCATTCACAGCATTGCATGCATACATTCATAGAATTTTCAACTCAAAAATTGGTCAAAAAATGGTGTACTCTGTATTTAAGTCTCTTCGACCCGTCAGATTTAAAATTTCACTTTTAATCTCCGTAACGAAGAAACTTAAATAGGGGCATCTGTCATACCCCATTTTTGACTCATTCTTCTTTTGTTTTTTTTCTTATCTTTTATTTTATCTTCTTCTACTTTTATTATTATTACTATCTTTATTTTCTTTTTAATATTATGCCTATTATTATTTTTATTTTTAATTCTTTACTTTTATTTTTACTTTTACTTCTATTATTATTACTATTATTATCTTTATCATTATTATTATTATTATTATCTCTTTTATTATTATTATTATTATCATTAATATTATTACCACTATTATTATTATTCCATTATTACTATTATTATTATTATCTTTTTCATTATTATTACTATTATTATTATTATTATCATTACCATTATTACAATTATTATCTTTTCTATTATTATTATTATTATTATTATTATTATTATTACCATTATTATTATCTATTATTATTAATACTATTATCATCTTTTTTATCATTATTATTATTATTATTATTATCATTATTATTATCATTATCATTATCACTATTATTATTATTATCATTACTATTATTACTATTATTATCTTTTTTCTTATTTTTACTATTATTATCATTATTATTATTATTATCATTATTTTTATTATTATTATTATTATTATTATTATTATTATTATCATTACTATTATTATTATTATTATTATTATTATTATCATTACTACTATTATTATCATTATTATTACCGTTAATATTATTACTATTATTATATTTTTCATTATCATTATTATTATCATTACTATTATTATTATTATTATTATTATTATTATTATTATTATTATTATTATTATTATCTTTTTCATCATCATTATTATTATCATCCTTATTATTATTATTATTATTATTATTATTATTATTACTATTATTATTATTATTTTATTATTACTTGTATTATTATTATTACTTTTATTATTATTTGTTTTATTATTTATTTCAAAGCAAAACAAAAAAAGAAAACAAAAGAAAAGAAAAGAGCAAAAGCAAAAGAAGAGGGGAAAGAAGCAAAAGAAAAAAGAAGAGGAAGAACACGGGCCCATCCCACTTGTTCTTCAGAAAAGAAAGAAAGAAAGAAGCACGTGCAGAGCACGTGTCTTCAGACTCAGAAACAATGAGAGAAAGCCAGGCCAGCTGCACGTGCCAGGCACACAACTTCAAACCCAAGTTGTGCTGCCCCTGGGCAGCACGTCATCCCTGCCATTTTCCCTGCTTCTGCCCTGCTTTCCAGCCACTACCTTGCCTGCATTTCTTCCCTTTCTCCTTTATCAAAAACCAGTCAACTTAAGCTGCAAAACAGCTTGCCCAAATTGCAAAACCACTTGCCCTGTTCCTGAAACTGCTGACCCTGTTCCATTGTTTCTTCCTTCCTCTGAGTTTCAGCACGTTTTTTCCATTGTTTTTCCCCAAGCCCTGCTTTCCAGCACACTGCTTTTCCTGTTTGTCTTCTCAAAATTGCAAGGGTCAATCCCAAAAGCATCAGCCTACACCCTGTTTTCATTGATTCCATCAATTCATGTCACAATCAGCCCCCATTTGATCTGAATTACCCCAAAGTCTTCACCATGATCACAAGGCAAGGTCACCTCCTTCCTTTTGCATTAAATGCTAGCTAAAGTCTTGGTCATGGCACACAAAACAGCCCTGCTGTTAAGGGATTTTTCATGAATACATTTGATTTCAAATGATGACAGTTTTGCCTATATAAGCAAGGCAATGCTGAAGGTTTTCAGACAGTGAGAATTTGATAAGAATCAAGAGGAATTTTTCATTCAAAAATACAGTTAGTTTTATTGCAATTCAGAGAGGATTCTCACACAATCCCAAGAACACAACTCAGTTTCCACACCCAGTTTTCAAACAGTTTTAACACATTTTGTTAAACACAATTCAACTGGATCTTCTGAGTTATTAAGAGAAGTTTTCAGAGGAATTTTTAGGAGCAAAACTCAGAATCAACAGAAACATTAAAACAAGCTTTGTTTTTCTGTTTCCTTTCATCATAAATCATCACAAACCATCACAAACTAGCCCAGCAATCAAAACAGCCACTGAACATCACACAAAGAGTGAATAACAATTGCCAAATACTATTGTTATTGCTGTTTGTTTCTGCAACACTTCCAGAGTCTGAAGGTGCTTCTGAAGTTCAGAGTCTGAAGTTCAGAGTCTGAAGGTCAACAAAAGTCAACCCATGAACAGTGCTTCTGAGGGTCAACAAAAGTCAACCCATGAACAGTGCGTCTGAACAGTACTTCAGACTCTGAAATTCAGCTTCTGAAGTACTGTTCACTCAGAATGTGAAACTCAACTTCTGAAGCACTTCTGGGCATTTTTTAAGGTTCAGAAGCACTTCTGGGCACATTTTTAAGGTTCAGAACTTCAGAAGCACCTTCAGACTCTAGAAGTGTTGGAGAAACAAACAGCAATAATATAGTATTTGGCTATTGTTATTCACTCTTTGTGTGATGTTCAGTGGCTGTTTTGATTGCTGGGCTAGTTTGTGATGGTTTGTGATGATTTATGATGAAAGGAAACAGAAAAACAAAGCTTGTTTTAATGTTTCTGTTGATTCTGAGTTTTGCTCCTAAAAATTCCTCTGAAAACTTCTCTTAATAACTCAGAAGATCCAGTTGAATTGTGTTTAACAAAATGTGTTAAAACTGTTTGAAAACTGGGTGTGGAAACTGAGTTGTATTCTTGGGATTGTGTGAGAATCCTCTCTGAATTGCAATAAAACTAACTGTATTTTTGAATGAAAAATTCCTCTTGATTCTTATCAAATTCTCACTGTCTGAAAACCTTCAGCATTGCCTTGCTTATATAGGCAAAACTGTCATCATTTGAAATCAAATGTATTCATGAAAAATCCCTTAACAGCAGGGCTGTTTTGTGTGCCATGACCAAGACTTTAGCTAGCATTTAATGCAAAAGGAAGGAGGTGACCTTGCCTTGTGATCATGGTGAAGACTTTGGGGTACTTCAGATCAAATGGGGGCTGATTGTGACAGGAATTGCTGGAATCAATGAAAACGGGGTGTAGTCTGATGCTTTTGGGATTGACCCTTGCAATTTTGAGAAGACAAACAGGAAAAGCAGTGTGCTGGAAAGCAGGGCTTGGGGAAAAACAATGGAAAAAACGTGCTGAAACTCAGAGGAAGGAAGAAACAATGGAACAGGGTCAGCAGTTTCAGGAACATGGCAAGTGGTTTTGCAATTTGGGCAAGCTGTTTTGCAGCTTAAGTTGACTGGTTTTTGATAAAGGAGAAAGGGAAGAAATGCAGGCAAGGTAGTGGCTGGAAAGCAGGGCAGAAGCAGGGAAAATGGCAGGGATGAAGTGCTGCCCAGGGGCAGCACAACTTGGGTCTGAAGTTGTGTGCCTGTCACGTGCAGCTGGCCTGGCTTTCTTTCTTTGTTTCTGAGTCTGAAGACACGTGCTTCTTTCTTTCTTTCTTTTCTGAAGAACAAGTGGGCTGGACCCGTGTTCTTCCTCTTCTTTTTTCTTTTGCTTCTTTCCCCTCTTCTTTTGCTTTTGCTCTTTTCTTTTGTTTTCTTTTGTTTTTTTTTTTTGTTTTGCTTTGAAATATATAATAAAACAAATAATAATAAAAGTAATAATAATAATACAAGTAATAATGAAATAATAATAATAATAATAATAATAATAATAATAATAATAATAATAATAATAATAAGGATGATAATAATAATGATGATGAAAAAGATAATAATAATAATAATAGTAATGATAATAATAATGATAATGAAAAATATAATAATAGTAATAATATTAATGGTAATAATAATGATAATAATAGTAGTAATGATAATAATAATAATAATAGTAGTAATGATAATAATAATAATAATGATAATAATAAAAATAATGATAATAATAATAATGATAATAATAGTAATAAAAAGAAAAAGGATAATAATAGTATTAATAGTAATGATAATAATAGTAGTGATAATGATAATGATAATAACAATGATAATAACAATAATGAAAAAAAAAGATGATAATAGTATTAATAATAATAGATAATAATAATGGTAATAATAATAATAATAATAATTGTACCGTCATCTTATTCCTCTCACGACGCGTGGCAGTCCACCCCGGCCAGCTGGACCTCATTGCCCACGTACCCGCCACGTGGGCGAGATCGGGCACCCGCGGAAACAGCTCGGGTACGGAGCAGGCCCCCAAACCACATCCGTAGCGAGCTGACCTTGTCAAGACCCGAGCTAACGGCCACATTTGGACCCGTCTACCAAGTCTTTCCCACGTTCCCATCGTAGACCGGGCTTCTCGGACGAGGACCAGGTCACCGCTCCAGGTGGCGGGGGAATCCCGTAAAAGCCGGCCTCATTTCCCTAGGATGGGGGGACGTATAAGTGGAGGGCTGCAACGGTTCACGGATCATCACGTTCATTATCACAAAGAAAAAACCCTAGCCAAGCTCTTGAGCTCTGGAGTCATAACGCAGCTCAGGGGGTTGGTACCGTTGTTCAACCAGCAGGAACAGTTGGCGCCCACCGTGGGGCCAGGTAAAACTTTCCCAGGCCTCAGTTTTCCTTAACCAAACACTAAAACAAGTCGAATCATCCATCTCGTAATGGCCGGATCCCGAAACAACAACGCCGATCCGGACGCCGTTACCGCCATGCAGCTCCAGCTAGAGGAACTGCGCCAACAGAATGAGGCACTGCAGGCCTCCGTTCAAACTCTTCAACAACAGCAACATCAGGAGCAGCAAGATGACCAAGAGGGTCCGGAGCTAGAGGATCCCCAGCCCTTATCCGCCGAGATCTGGAACGCACCGGTCCCAGAGAATTTCAAACCCCCACACCTCGCTTCATTCGATGGGAAATCAGATCCCACCGAACACCTGACGGCGTTCAACACAGATGGCGATCATAGGAGCGGCGGACTCTTTGAAGTGCAAATTGCTTGCAGGAACCCTCAAGGAAGCAGCCCTCAGGTGGTACATGGGTGTGCCTCGCTTTTCCATAACCAGCTATCCCGATTTCGCCAGGCGGATGGTACACCAGTTCACAGCTAGCAAGCATAGAAAGGTCTCGACCACCAGCCCTTTTCAACGTCCGACAAGGACCCCACGAGCCGTTGAGGGAGTACCTCGCCAGGTTCAACGATGCTACTATCATGGTCGCCAGTTCCAACCAGGAAATTTTCGTCGGAGCTTTCCAGAATGGATTGAGAGCCGGCCAGTTCAATGAATCCTTGGCCCAGAAACCAGCGGATTCAATGGAGGAAATATTAGCCCGGGCGGAGTGTTACATCAAGGGCAAAGAGAGCAATGCTGAGAAGAAGGCCCGGGACGCACGCGAAAGGAGTTCCGGGGGGAATGAATTTCATAGCCCCAGGAAGAATAGCTATCTTCAGCCGATGCGGGGATCTTTCAAGTCACCGGTCAGAAGGCCGTTAGAAAACTTTACGCCTTTGAATCAGAGGAGAGAGCGCATTCTGCAGGAGGTCCTTCATACGGGTTTGATTCCTCAACCACCGGCCTCGCGATCTGAAGTAATGGGAAATGATCCTGAGAGGTGGTGCAATTACCATAAAGCCAGGGGACATCACACCGACGACTATAGAGTCTTAAAGCGGGAGATCGAGAAGCTAATACAAGAAGGACATTTGAAGGGCTACGTTAGAGGAGGGCAGGGTTCCAGCCAGAGAGGGAACCAGCGCGGGCCACAGGATCCTCCATCAAGGGGTGGCGAGGACCCCGGGTCAGGCGGTGGCAATAGCAACCAACACGCCCGCGTGACCATCAACACCATTTCAGGAGGATTTGCTGGGGGAGGCGAGACTAACTCCTCCAGGAAAAGGTATGCTCGCCACGTGATGCACATCGACAGTTTGGAAGGCATGGGAATGCCCGTCCTAGAAGCTGATCCTGAACTCACTTTCTCCAGTAAGGATTTTGCGGGAATTCTCCCTCACGAGGACGACCCTTTGGTGATCAGCTTACAGCTTTTGAACTGTGTGGTGAGAAGGGTGTTAATTGATCCAGGAAGCTCGGCGCACATCCTGTATTACGACGCCTTCGAGAAGTTCAACTTGGGCGCGGAGTTGTTGCAGCCATTCAACGGGTCTTTAGTTGGATTCGTGGGAGAGCAGGTGCAGGTACGGGGATATATAACCATGAGGACAGTATTCGGCGAGGATGAAAGCGCCAGGCCCGTCTCAGTCAGATACCTGGTGGTGAACGCGCCCTCATCCTATAACATAATCATAGGGCGTCCTTCACTCAACCAGTTGTCGGCAGCAATATCAACGCTACACCTCACCATGAAGTACCCACTGCCCAATGGTAAGGTGGGAGTGGTCAAAGGAGATCAGAGGACGGCCAGAAAGTGCTACCAGGACAGTCTAAGAGTTAGGAAACCAGACCACTCTCCGTCTGGGCGGGGCCCCAGCCCCTCAAACGCCCAGGATGTCAATTTTGTTGATTTGGATCCACGAGAGGAATACGTCGAGGAAAGACTGACCCCCATCGAGGACCTTAAGGAGATACAGATCGGCCCTCAGGCTTCTCAAACTACTAAATTTGGCACGGCTTTGACAAAGGTTGAAGAGGAGGGGATAGTTCGCCTTCTGAGAAGAAATTTGGATTTGTTGCATGGAGCCCATCAGACATGCCCGGCATCGATGTGAATGTGGTATGTCATCATTTGGCGGTGGACCCAAAGGTGAAGCCCGTGGTCCAGAGGAAAAGGAAAATGGGAGAGGAAAAGCGGAAGGCAATGGATGAGGAGGTAAAGAAGTTGAGGGCGGCCAGGTTTATCTGTGAGATTAAGTACCCGACCTGGTTGGCCAACGTCGTGCTAGTGAAAAAGAGTTCGGGTAAGTGGAGGATGTGTGTGGACTTCACGGATCTGAACACTGCGTGCCCTAAGGATCCATACCCTCTCCCCGCCATTGACAGACTGATAGATGGCACTTCAGGGTATAAGACGCTGAGCTTCATGGATGCGTACTCAGGTTACAATCAAATTCGGATGGATCCCTTGGACGCCCCCAGAACCGCGTTCATGACCAACGCGTCCAACTACTTCTACCGGGTAATGCCATTCGGTTTAAAGAATGCCGGCGCCACTTACCAGAGGCTGATGGACAGAGTCTTCGCCGATCAGATAGGGCGAAACCTGGAGGTTTATATCGACGATATGGTAGTCAAGACCGCGGAGGAGGGAAATCATTGCCAAGACCTTGAGGAAATCTTGGGATGCGTAAGGAAGTACAACATGCGTCTGAACCCCTCCAAATGCTCATTTGGGGTTCAGGTGGGAAAATTTTTGGGATACATGTTAACCAAGAGAGGGATAGAAGCCAACCCAGATAAATGTCAGGCTATCATCGACATGAGGAGCCCCACGTCCGTCAAGGAGGTCCAGCAGCTCACAGGGCGTCTGGCGGCGTTGTCTCGTTTTCTGTCGTGTGCGGGAGACAAAGCTTTTCATTTCTTCACGACGCTTAGGAAGGGGGAGAGGTTCGAATGGACGGCCGAATGTGAGGACGCCTTCATTAAAGTCAAGTCTTTCCTGGCCACACCTCCAATTTTAACGCGCCCGGATAAAGGCGTCATTCTTTACCTATACTTGTCGGTGACAGAACACGCCTTGAGTTCAGTTCTTGTCCAAGAGAAGGAGGAGGGCGAAAAGCCGGTGTACTTCGTTAGTAGGGTGTTTAAGGGCGCGGAGCTGCGATACCAGAAAATTGAGAAGTTAGTTCTAGCATTGGTAACCACGGCGAGGAAGCTACGCCCTTACTTCCAGGGTCACCGGATCGTCGTGAAAACCAACCACCCGGTTCGGCAGGTTCTGAAAAAGCCAGATTTGGCAGGGCGCATGGTGTCATGGTCCGTGGAGCTGTCCGAATATGATATCCAGTTCGTCCCCAGGGGCAGTATCAAATCACAGGTGTTGGCAGATTTCTTAGTAGAGTTGAGTTCACCCGCTGAGGCCCAGTCACCTTTCGTATGGATCTTATCAGTGGACGGAGCATCCAACCTGAAGGGGAGCGGCGCAGGGATCGTGTTGGAAGGCCCGGATGACGTCCTGATCGAGCAATCCCTAAGATTCGAGTGGAAGGCAAGCAACAACCAAGCTGAATATGAGGCCCTAATAGCTGGAATGCAACTTGCCCGAGAAATGGGTGCCACGAATCTCAGGGCGCGGAGTGACTCGCAGTTAATGACCAACCAGATTGCAGGAGAGTATCAGACGAAGGACGGACAGCTGACGAAGTACCTGAAGAAAGTGCAGGAGTTGGCTCAGAATTTCACATTTTTCGAGGCGACCTATGTGCCGCGCGAACAGAACTCCCGTGCCGACATCCTCTCAAAGTTGGCCAGTACCAAGAGACCGGGACACAACAGGACGGTGATTCAAGAAACACTGACAGCCCCCAGCACGGAAGCAATGATGGTGGGCGCTGTCCAGGCCGAAGAGGGAGGATGGATGACACCAATTGTAAAATATTTGGAAGGTAATTGGTCGCCTGATTCAGACGAGGAGGAACAAAAGATGAGGAGGCGGTGTGCGAGATATACCATGCAAGCGGGTAAGTTGTATAAGATGGGTGTGGCGACACCGATGCTGAGATGCCTGGCTGAAAGTGAAACGCAGCTGGTGCTCTTGGAGGTTCATGAGGGCGTATGCGGAAGTCATATAGGCGGTAGGGCCCTCGCCAATAAGATCGTTCGCGTTGGGTACTACTGGCCTACCCTGTTAAAAGATTGCGCCGATTATGTCAAGAAGTGTGACAAGTGCCAGAAGTTTGCGTCTCTCCTCCATGCGCCGGCCGAAGTCTTGCATTCCGTCACCTCGCCGTGGCCGTTCTGCCAGTGGGGCGTTGATATTCTCGGCCCTTTCCCTTTAGCGCCACGTCAGCTGAAATTCTTGATTGTTGGGGTTGACTACTTTACTAAATGGATAGAGGCAGAGCCCGTAGCGAAGATCACTGCCGAAAGAGTTAGGCGTTTTTATTGGAAAAAAATCATCTGCCGGTTTGGTCTTCCCAGGTGCATTGTATCCGATAACGGGACGCAGTTCGCCAGCAAGACTATCAGAGACTTCTGCAGCGGACTCGGGATCCAAACAAAGTTTGTTTCAGTTACTCATCCCCAGGCGAATGGACAGGCCGAGTCCGCCAACAAGGTAATTTTGAATGGGCTCAAGAAGAAACTTGATGACGCCAAAGGCCTTTGGTCCGAGCGACTACATGAGGTAAATCCAGTTTAATCGAGTACATCCTAGTGTAATTTGCAAATGCTAATCTGTCTGCAGCTTGATGTGATACATCTTATTATATTTTTGAAAACATTACTTTGATCCGATTAAGTTTTTCTTTTGTGTTGCGCATGTCGTTGCTAAGTGTTCAGGTACTTTGGTCGTATCACACGACGCCCCACTCATCCTTAAATGAGACGCCGTTCAGAATGGTATATGGGGCGGAGGCAATGCTTCCCGTAGAAGTCGATACGCCCACGTGGCGTAGGGAAAATTTTAATGCTGAAGGTAAGGACGTAAATTTTTGCCGGGGATGTCACCTGGGATGACGCCCGCACTATGTATATTCGCCATCATTTCTGAAATTGCTCGACTAACAGTGTTTATTTCAAGAATCTTTCAACTAACGCTGTTTGTTTTGTAAGATAACGAAATTGGCCAAGCATGCGACTTGGATATGCTTGATGAGATAAGGGAGGCCGCCCACATCCAGGAGTTTGCTGCGAAACAAAGGGCCGCCCGGAAGTAGAACTCGAAGGTGGTTCCAAGGGACATGCGAGAGGGCGACCTTGTCCTACGGCAGGTGGTGGCGCCAACCAGGATGGGCAAGCTGTTTCCAAATTGGGAGGGACCTTACAGAGTCCGTGAGAAGCTGCCCGGCGGTGCCTATAAGCTGGAGGAGTTATCCGGGAGCATGGTCCCAAGAACGTGGAACGCCGTCCATCTGCGTCACTATTACAGTTAATTATTCATTTGATTAAATTGTAACTTGCTTCTCGTACATTTGCAAAGTCGGGCGAGCTCCCGCATGACATTTTGTAATTTTGCATTGATATTTAATAAGGTTCTGGGGTGGCACTCTTTTCCCCTGCAAGGGCAGGGGTTTTTAACGAGGCGCCCCAGTTCTTCAATAAGCATCTTGATATATGGTTATGAAAGACTTACTATTTTAAGGCGGTAAGACCCCTGCGGCGCTAAGACCTACTACTTTAAGGCGGTAAGACCCCTGCGGCGCTAAGACCTACTATTTTAAGGCGGTAAGACCCCTGCGGCGCTAAGACCTACTACTTTAAGGCGGTAAGACCCCTGAGGCGCTAAGACCTAAAACCACATGGCAACAGGGCCCTACGCCAATGAGCTTGCCCCTGCACGCTCAAATCGAAATCAATACGACTGTTTTCTCGTAAAGTTCTCGGAAAACAACTGTCGCCTATACAATTAGATTTATGCAGAAACAGTTCGCAAAACATGAAGCAAACGCTGCAGAGTTTAAATTATAGCACAAGACGCTCGAAAGAGTAAGATGACACTCAAGTTAAAAGACGAACATTTAGAAAGTTAAGATAAAATCATGTGAAAGTTAAGGGCGCAAAGCGCACGCTACAGTCAAAGATAAAGTCAAAGCCTCAAAAGGGCGTTACATAAATAGCATTTGGGATTTACACAATAAAAAGGAACAGAACCTAAGCTACTCCTCATCCACGATCTTCCCGTCCACAACAGTCCAGAATAGGCCGATCTCCTCCAGGGAAGCTTCTGGGTATAGGCAGGCCACCTGGGCCTTCGCCCGCTCAAAGCCCTTCTCCTCGGCCAGGACGCTCTCTTCCTCAGATGCCTCCAGCTTCGCCCTCAGATCCGACATCGCCGCTTGATGCGCCTCGGTCAGAGCTTTTCTCTCCTCAGAAATAACCTTGGCCGCTTCCTCTGCTTTGGCCTTGGCAGACTCAGCCGTCTCCAGATCTTGGCGCACTGAAGCGAGTTTCTCCTCCGCCGCTTTCCGTGCCTCCTCAGACGCGTTGAGGGCGCTTTGCATCTGCTCCAATACGCTCTTGTGCTCCGCCCTATGCGCTTTCTCCTTCCGCTCGAGGGCGAAGAATCCCTCCGTCATCACCTGGCCCAGCAGGGCGCCCTTTAGGAGGTGGACGCCCATCATCTTCTGTACCTAGGAGAACTCCATGGTCTTAAGTCTTTTCCTGTCGTATTCAAAGGTGAAGTTCTCCCGCATAAACCCTTCATAGTCAAAGCTGGTGTCCCATAGCGAAGGAGGGGTATCTGTCACAAGGCGGATAACAACATGTTAGTTCACAGTAGAAGTACAAAGAGGGTTATAAGTAAAAGGACAGGAGTTCGGTTTACCAGCTTCCATTTCTTGAGAGGTCTGGGGTTGAGGTGGTTGGCCCTCATCCGCCCGTTTCCTCTTCCCTTTGGGCGATACCGTGGCGTCTGCTGCGGCCACGACCCGGGATGGGATGGCTTCGATGGCGCTCGCCTCCCCTGGTACTGCGGTTTCACCAGCGTCCACGGCTCTGCGTTTCTCCCGCGTCATCAGGCCAGCGGGGTCACTCCTCCCGTGAACATCGCCTTCTTCAGCCCTTTTCTTTTTCGCCCGCTCCAGGGCCAGCTTCTTCTCCGCTGCGGACTTCGGCGCCATCGAATCTGCTTAAAAGTCAAAGAACTCATGTCAGCTAAAACACAAACTTAATTACCGAATGACATCGCCCATAATGGGAACGAGTGCTACCTATGTATTCGCCGAGAGCCACGGGGTCATGTTCTCTGTGGATAAGCTCCTTTACGCTCAGGACCTCCATGTGCTCCAGGAAGTCGACTACGTCTTTCTCCGCGTCGCTCAGCCTGTCGTAGTCGTAGCCCGATACAGACAGGGGGTCGCCGGACCAGTATAACGGAAACCCCTCACCGCCGCCTTGGCCCGTGAGGACGGGAACTGAGGCGTCCAGCCCCCTCACTTTAAAGAATTTCCTCTTCCAATTTTTGTAGTTGTTTGCGAAGAGGGCGAACAGACCCCGTCCCTGTTGCGAGTTGATGGACACCCACGAACAGACCCAGTATTTCATAACGCCACATGTCAGACGCTCACTCGGCCCCATCGAACGATTTTGTAGTCGCCCACTAAGCTAAAACCGAGCATACTATTAATCACTTCGCCTCTTCGAGACTTGTGCTTGGGGGGCTGTGTACCGTCATCTTATTCCTCTCACGACGCGTGGCAGTCCACCCCGGCCAGCTGGACCTCATTGCCCACGTACCCGCCACGTGGGCGAGATCGGGCACCCGCGGAAACAACTCGGGTACGGAGCAGGCCCCCAAACCACATCCGTAGCGAGCTGACCTTGTCAAGACCCGAGCTAACGGCCACATTTGGACCCGTCTACCAAGTCTTTCCCCACGTTCCCATCGTAGACCGGGCTTCTCGGACGAGGACCAGGTCATCGCTCCAGGTGGCGGGGGAATCCCGTAAAAGCCGGCCTCATTTCCCTAGGATGGGGGGACGTATAAGTGGAGGGCTGCAACGGTTCACGGATCATCACGTTCATTATCACAAAGAAAAAACCCTAGCCAAGCTCTTGAGCTCTGGAGTCATAACGCAGCTCAGGGGGTTGGTACCGTTGTTCAACCAGCAGGAACAATAATAATTAATAATAATAGAAAAGATAATAATTGTAATAATGGTAATGATAAAAATAATAGTAATAATAATGAAAAAGATAATAATAATAGTAATAATGTAATAATAATAATAGTGGTAATAATAGTAATGATAATAATAATAATAATAATAATAATAATAATAATAATAATAATAATAATAATAATAATAATAATAATAATAATAAAAGAGATAATAATAATAATGATAAAGATAACAATAGTAATAATAATAGAAGTAAAAGTAAAAATAAAAGTAAAGAATTAAAAATAAAAATAATAATAGGCATAATATTAAAAAGAAAATAAAGATAGTAATAATAATAAAAGCAGAAGAAGATAAAATAAAAGATAAGAAAAAAAACAAAAGAAGAATGAGTCAAAAAATGGGATATGACACTAATGTTAGAAAAATTGTCTAATTAATGAAAAAAATTAAACTCCCATCAAACCGGAGAACTATCATTCCTTTATCTCTTCCTTCGAAAAAAAAAATCATTCCTTTCTCTCCTTTAATTCGTTATTCTACCCAAAGTCCTCCTTCCCTCCATCCTAAAATCAGCAAACAGAATCTTAGGAGCAAATCATAAATAGTACTATACCATAAGACTAACAAATTATCTGTTAAACTCACGCGTCACATCCAATGTGTAAGTAAAGTGCAAATGACACTAATATTGTGCAACTTGTATATTTTTACTACCTAGTACACACTGTTTCAATTCCTCACTTCATTCACTCAAAAACATTTCCATTTAAAAGAAAACAAAAATCCCCGCCTAGCTAACACTCTTCCTCTATCCATGGCCACCACAACAACAGTACAAGACACCTCACGTGTTTCACACATGCACGACACCGCGAACGACGACGCAACTGAGGACAGTGAGCCGGAGAACTACCTTGACGACGACGATGACGACGACGACGAGGAAGAAGAGCAGCAACCGGTGAATTATAGAAGGTCAATATCTTCAACAAGTATCAGTCGAGTAGTAGACCCAAGAGCAAAGTGGGTGCAAGAATGGAACAGAGTCTTCTTGCTAGTATGTGCAGCAGGGTTGTTTGTGGATCCACTTTTCTTCTATGCTCTTTCCATCAGTGATTCATGTATGTGTCTTTTCATCGACGGGTGGTTCGCAGTCACTGTAACGGTGCTCCGTTGCATGACTGATGCTTTGCACTTTTGGAATATTTTCCTCCGCTTCAAGACGGCGAAACGCAGCTCACTTACATTCGCCAGCCATTCCGCCACCGCTGATGGCCGCCGCTTGGTCGCTCTTGCCTATCTTAAGTCCCGCCGTGGCTTCTTCTTTGACCTCTTCGTTATTCTTCCTATACCTCAGGTTAGAATTTCAAATCTTCCATTTTTTTTTTGTGTCTATTTGATTTTCTAATTAAAATATTTTTTCTTTTAATGCAAATTAAAATATTATTTGCATGCTAATTAAGGTTAAGGGATTGAAAAATTCATAAATAATAAGTAAATGAAAATATTTATTGTTATGAGATAAATTTGACAAAAAAAAAACGCAAGAATTTGATGTGGTGGCATGTAACACTTAGAGTGTGTTTGGATGAGGTAATTGAGAAATTTTGAAGAATTTAAAATTCTATGCAATTCTAATGATTCAATTAAATTGACTTCATTTCTAAATATTCTTGTTTGGATGGAGTAATAAAAAATTTCATTGTCGTCATTTTTGGGCAACTTTTATAAATTTTAATTTTTTTGGCCAAATTTGAAAATTGAAATTAGGGGTCAATTTGTAAATTTCAAAAATTTTGAGGGGTCAATTTATAATTTTGAAAAAGTTAAGGGGTTAATTTGTAATTTTCAAAAATTATTAGGGGTCAAATTGCAATTTTTTGTAAATTTATTGGGGTCAATTTGAAAACTTTGGAAAATTTGAGGACCTAAATGCAAAATTTGAAAAATTTTAAGAATGAAGAAATTTGAAATTCTTACCTTTTTGGTGTCATTTGAAATTCTCTAAATTTAACTTAAACAAAATACTTCATAAATTTCCATCATTTTGAAAATTCTTTATATTATTATCCAAACAATGAAATTAATCTAAAAGTATTTGAATTCCCTCAAAACATTACATTACCTCAAAACATTCCCCCATCCAAACACACTCTTACGAAATAAATTTGATAAAAAATGCAAGTAATATTGTCTCATATATGGTTAGTCTGAACGTAATTGTTTAATATCTTAACTTTATGCAATATTCTGTTTGTTTGTTTTTGTTGGGTAAAAATCCATAGAAACAGATAGCATTCTGATAAATAAATATTTATTAAAAATAGTATATATTCTTTAATAATTGATTTTACGACATTCTCTTCTAACTACGCTATCCATGTCAATTATGAAGTTTGGCACGTTATATACGTTTCCTTTCAGCGATAAGTTTTTGTTTTCTTTCCTTCATGAAAGTGGGAAAGAAAAAACACAACAAATTTGAGACGATAGGTGTTATATGTCGTTGCTTGCATGCGGACATTATTATTGATGATGGTTGTCAGCATATGCTGCATATCCATGTGCTATTTCTCACATGGTATGGCCTTCTATAAGTTTATGATTTGGGAGCAATTTTGTTTTGAAGATGGTTTTTATTCTAGAGGTAATTTAACTAACCGCAAATAATTAGCTATGAGGTAATTTGGTATGCGTATTGTTGTGTACTGCAGCTTCACATTTAAAGGCTCTTACATGTCCAATATTGCATATATTAAAACAACTTCAAGTAAAAAGTTTTTATTGTAAAACAATTATTTATTAAAAAATTATATATTTAATACAAAATATACAAATTTTAATTTAAGTTACTTCTTTAAAATTCTTAACATGTGTAAATTTGCACATAATAGAAAAACCCTTAATTAAAAACATCCAAAATATGTAACAATATTAATTAATTACAACCTAGGATTCAACTTATATGATAATATTTGAACTTTTCGGTCTCACGAAAAAGTTTCTAATTTTAAGATATATTTATTGTTTAAATGACTTCTTACTATCATTTAATTTTTTTTTAATATCATCGGTGTATTTATTACCTCACAATTTTCACAAACTAATCATTCAACTATATTTTTTTAACCAATTGCTAGAATCATATAGAATTTGCTTAATCATATGAAAAAAAAAATATGGACATGTTTGTGTTTTATCCTATACTTTGTTTTATGTGCAAACCATATATCATGTATGATTGAATATATATTTGAGAGATACACCAACATAATGATATAGTTTATATCATTTAAATTACCTAGTGAAGAATTATATTTAATTCAATAAATTATTTCATTTTGAATTATTTTTCCAACTTTTAATTTTAACTTAGTTTTTTTAACTTTTTAATTCAATAGATTTTATCTTTTTTAGATTAAATAAAATGACAAAATTTTCATGGTGACAAAATTACACATAATTTTTTATAGTTTAATAATTATTAATATTTAAATTCAAAATGTTAATTTCAATTTTATATATATTGAAAATATATTTAGATTTTATTAGATTTCAAGTTATTTTTACATTTTAAATTAAATTTTATACACGTAAATGTGTTTATCTTGCTCGTTTCCGGTTTCCCTACATGAAAAAAAAGTAAATGTTTTGTGAACTCCCAAACATCCATAAACAATTATATATATATACAGGGCCGTTTCTACGTAATTGGAGGCCCGGCTCTCATGCAAAAAATAGGCCCTTAATAAAATAAAAATATAATTTTTCTTAAAAGAGCAATTATCGATTTAAATTGAATATAAGATCCGTAAAGATAAAAAAAAAGTAATTATTGTAACTAACACAGAAAAAATCAATATTCTAATCAATAATATAAAAATACAATTTCAAACGAATATCTTTATCAATCTTCTATGTTGTTATTTTCCTTAATTTGTACAAAGGCAAAAATAAAAGGTTTATAATGTTTTTTTTAGAATAATTATAATATTTGTTCTTTCAAGTTAAAAATTATAATATTTGTTGTTAGTTCTTTACTATTTTATACGATACTTGGTTGTTAGCTTCTTGGCTACAACCTCTTTCGCTTAAAAAAAAATACGATAAGTATGGGCAAAAAATTATAAAAATGTTCTAACAAAAATAAGAAAAAAAATATTTTGCTTTTATTTGTAAATATATAATCCAATATATTAAGGAGAATTTGGTTGAATTGGAGAGAAGATTGAGGAACTTCAAATCCATAATAAATTATGTCCAGATTAAAAAGCTCTCTCATACTAAAAAAAAATTAAAGAAGAAAAAAGGAAAAAAAATTAAAAGAAAAATAGAAAAAAAATAATTGAAGAAAGACATGAATTTTGTGTGTTGAACCCAGGACCTAGGCTTGACAGCTCGCGGTACTACCACTAGGCCATGTCAATATGTTTGATATTTATGTCACACTATATATATATATACACATACATGCAGTATATATATAAAATAATATTTGGGCCCCCAAATTTTGGAGGCCCAGCTCAGTAGAGCTGTTTGCACCCCCTAAGGGCCGGCCCTGTATATATAGCGAGTGTTATGTGATAAATATAATAGAATATTGATATGATAAAAATTGAGAGATAGAGATGAAATGAGATAATAAAAAATTAGAGTATTTATATATATTTTTTCTTCGTGAGGGAGTGTTTATATATCTTTGTTGTTGATGAAAAATATGTGCATGTGATCAACTCTAACCTATCAAGGCATTACACGAGCCTAGTACATAATGCATCTCCCTACATCGTCCCTACCTACATTATATTTTCTTTTGATTTGATTTAAGTCATTTATTTCTTTTGTTTGCATCTACTTGAAGGAAGATTTGTGAAGAGTTTTTTGTTATTATTCTTAGAAGAAAGCTCACGGCTCTTGTATTGTACTGTATGATGACGATGTGTGTATGTATGACCCTATGTATTGCCTGTTTTTGATAAAGAAAAAACAAATTAATAACATAAAATATGTCACAGCATGTATATGCATGGAGAGCCGCAAAGGTTGATACACATTTGATAACTTGTCTGTATCAGAAATAATAATAAGAATAATTATAGGTAACAAATAATGGTCCCCGAAAATATCAGTACAAAACTGCATGTCCACATTTGTAGCAATTCATTCGTGGTTGTGAATAGCAACACCCATATAATATACTACACCGTGATCGAACTGAACATTGTACGTATATATGTCGTCTTATTTTTGTCCATTATTGAATATATGATTTCAAATTTTAAATATGAAAGAGGGTGGCGGGGTGAATTTAAAAGATGGTAATTTCATATATCTTATAAAAAATGGTTAAATATGTTTTTAGTCCCTACAAAATTACAAGATTTCAAGTTTAGTCCTTACAGAATTTTTATTCATTTTTCGTCCCTATTTGCATTTGATAGAGACTATTTTCGAGGACTAAAAGTGTGCATTTTTTGTAAAAAGTTTTCAAAACAGAGATTATTCTTACAAACTACTAAATTATGGAAGACTAAAATTACGATTAAAATTTTATATGAACTAAACTTAAAAACTTATGATTCGGTAGAAACTAAAAACATATTTAAGCTTGTAAAAGATACGTTCAAAAATATATATCTATTTTCAACGAAATTGGATGGCTAGATAAAAGTTACGAAAACAATCACATATTTTTAAGATCTGTAATATTTGTGTCATAGTAAATTGATATGTAATTTTGGTATTAATTTTTTCATTAGATTGTGCTTTGGGTGGCTATCCCTTCTCTGTTGGAGCAAGGTTCAGTTACATTGGTGATGACAATATTGTTAATTGTATTTCTCTTCCAATACCTTCCCAAAATTTATCACTCTGTATGCCATTTGCGACGCACACAAAACCTATCTGGCTACATTTTTGGAACTGTTTGGTGGGGTATTGCCCTTAACATGATCGCCTATTTCGTTGCTTCCCATGTAAGTTGCTGCACCTTTCTTTTCAACCTATTTATTTATTTATACATTCTTTTTATTTTATATAATTTCACTTAAAAGAAATAAATTATCAAGGAGTCTTTCATTTTCATGTTTCTTTTAGGTTTTTATGTTAATTAAAGGAGTTGTTTTTTAGAAGATTGTAAAAAGCAAAATACAAAAATATTTATGGATGAGATTTAAATCGAAACGCATTCATCAATGTTGCGAAACAAATCGTTACGGAAAATTGACAAATGGTAAATCACTCAAATATCGATTATAGAGCAAATTAATCCATGCCACTTTACCATCAACCTGTTTTAAATAGGATAATATTGGTACCTTGAATAATTAACGTCACCTCTTTATAGATTAAGAAAAAACTTTAAATAATAAACAAAAAGTGAATAAAAATGTTTTGGATCTTTATTTCCCATACATTAATGGAAACAAAAACCACTTATAGATCCGTAGGTAAAAATATTAAAGAATGAAAATCTATGAATCAAGTAGCTCTACCATGGCTCCAATCTGTAGTGACTGCAGGTTTCAATAGACTAAAACAAATGTCCAAAAATTAGAAAGAAATAAAAAACTTATATATCTAAAACTAGATGATAAGAAAAAAATCCAGATTTATTGAAATATTAGACCCTTTTATTGATTTTTACTGAGTCTATTTTTAGAAGAATAAATGAACAAACCCAAAATATGCAATTGCAAGTAAAAGAGTAATGCTTTTTTAATGTTTGTGCAATCACAATCACAAATTTACATTGTTTAGACATATTCACAAATGAAAAAAAAAAAAAGAGTAATGTTAGTTCGGTCATAATAAAAAATTGAAATTGTTTAGACACATTTACAAATGAAAAAAATAGAAATAAAAAAGAAAAAAAAAAAACAGAATAAGAAAAACACTCTTGAGGATCCTACAAGAGTTAGTACAACAGTATTATTACGAACTATGTCCAAGGGGAACAAACTCAAGAATGAAATCCCTAATCACCCATTCATCATTATTAGAAGGACCTAGAAGCTTTATGGTCACCATTTTCTGATATTTGAGGATTCTTTTATAACCATACCGGTTAGTAGGCTATAATTGAATAATACACATGATGAATGTTCAAGAAAGTAAGAATTCTCTACATTTCGCAGTAACGAAGTTCCTTACTAACTTCGTATAAATATTTACCACAGGAAAGTAGTGATTTTCAAACAAAAAAAAAATCACCTACACGTAAGATGCAACGGATACATCACATATACTACTATAACGTAATTCACACTTAAAATATCTCAATAAAATCAAACTTAAAGTTCCATATTCTAATTTATTAACACATACTCCCTCTCCCTCCGTCCCTTTTTATAGGAGTAGTTTACAAAAATCACCTGTATTAAGAAAAATTGTTGGAGTAATAAAGTTGTCTCAAATGTGTGTGACTATTACTAGATTACCCTTAATTAAATATATATTTAATGTTAACTTTTCCTATACCAAGACAAATTGATAGTATTAATAAGGGGTATACTTGGAAAAAAGAGTAATCAATGCATTTAGGAATTTGTATATAATCTTATATTTGGAGAATTTTTTTTGTAAACTATTCCTATAAATAGGAACGGAGGGAGTAAAATAAATTGAACATTTAATAACCTCAAAACACATCAATTCATTGTACATACTTATGCAAAACCATAATATGCACACTTTTCAATGACACACGAGTAATATGTGGTACAAAAACTACATCGAAAAACGTTTGGAGAGGAGACGTACTACTAAGCCACCCGAGATGGAAGGACACTGAAGTCCTCATAGACTCACTCGACTCGACTAAGGATGCAATTTAAATGACTAGTCAGGGCAAACGAGGGTTGCATGATAGATCTCTCAAAACATTTAGGAATTTCCTCCTTGAAGACTCCCTCGATCTATCATATTTTCCACAGGTTCAGTCGTATTGACCTATATGGTCAAGCGTACTCAAAGCATAATCAAAAGAGAAATTATATTTATATAATTATTTTGAAACAACTTTTGGAGTAACACTATCTCTCATACTCTCATTGTGTTGTTACTCTTTCTCTCCCCTCTCTCTCGCTATTGTTTTTGTTCCCAAAGGAAATGAAAGAAAAATATTGTCTCAAAAGTTTTTTTTTAAATAGTTGCATTGTATAAATATCATTTAACTAATCAAAACCCATAGTTAAAATAAAAAGGCTTGACAACGGGGCGGGTCGGGGACGAGTTTAAGCATTATCGCCCTGCCCCCGCTTCCATGCATCCGCCCCCGCCCTCGTCCTCGTCCCCAAACCTTATCGGAGGTAAAAATTTAACACCCAACCCCGCCCCCAATGGGGACGGGTTTCCCGGCCCCGCCCCCACCTCCACCCGTGAAAACTCTTATTTTTTATAAAATATTTAAAAAATTCATATTTTTTTTTTCATTTTTTTCATAGCAACCAAAAAAATAACTATATTAATAATTAAAGATCTAATAAACTTTTTCAAAAGAGAAAAATAATTCTAATAAACATGTTTCTAAATAGTAATAATATATTAAAATAGGTTGATGCTTATTTGACAGAAAATGGAAATAAAATTATAAAATTTAATAAGGTAAATTTCAAAAAGCGGGTGCGGGGCGGGTATAAGCATCCCCCGCCCCTTACTAAAAACTCAGATTTCCCCCGCACCCGCACCCAGTAAAATCGGCTTTTCCCCGTTAAATTCTGGGTGGGGGCGGCCGGGTGTAAGCTGGGGCGGGTTTTGTTGCCATGTCTACCCCAACCGCACCAAATTTCAAATTAACTCCAACACGTACAACAAGGAAAAACCAACACAATTTTCAATGACAATTGCAAAATTAATCTAACTAGAGAAACACATCCAATTCTATGAACTATAGAAACAAAACTAGTCCTGATAACTAAACTAGTAACATAATTTTGAATTCGCATAAATGTTAGCTAACCACCTTAATTCTTCATTTCATACATACTAAAATAGGCTGCAGGGGCATGTTGGTACTTGTTGGGGATCCAAAGAGCATCCAAATGTCTCAAAGAGCAATGTTATAAAACAAATGGTTGTGGCATTAATCTCCTTTCTTGTCATAAGCCAATGTATTATGGAAGTACAAGTTTGTTGAATAAAGATATAGCAAGAATGGTATGGGCAGGGAATAGGGAAGCAAGGTCTACATGCTTAAATAGTCCTGATCACTTCAATTATGGAGCTTATAAATGGACTGTTCAACTTTTCACTAATGAGAACCGACTAGAAAAAGTACTTTTCCCAATCTTCTGGGGCTTAATGACTCTCAGGTACATTTTATTTCCTCGTCCCTGGTTTCCAACATATGCTTAAAGTTATTCTATAGTGGTATTTATAAACTTCTTTTAGTTTGTGGTTTTCATGCAAAACATTGTTTTTTTAGAGGATGCAAAACATTGTTAATTTCTGAGTTAATTGTCTATATAATGACCACAATTTTAATTTCCAAAAGCTTGATAAAACGATACTCATTCCAATATTCCAAATATTTGTGGCTTTAAGGTTTAAAAAAACAATCAATTGAGCATATTAGTTTTTTTCTTAGATGTTTATCCTTGCTCGATAATTACTTGATAATAAACTATCTCTCTTTGATGTCATAAGCACTTTCGGAAACCTAGAGAGCACAACGGATTGGCTAGAAGTAGTTTTCAACATCATAGTCTTGACTAGTGGACTTCTTCTAGTCACTATGTTGATTGGAAACATCAAGGTAAACACCTAATTCTTAATCTTCACAATCATTGTTTCTTACTACTACAAAAAAATTGCTATAAAGCGAATTATTCAGGACCAATGTAGAGACTTCTGAAAAATCGATCGCTAAATAGGTCTCTCGAAAGTCAGTTAATTAATTTGTGTGTATGTGGTGCAGGTATTTTTGCATGCAACAACATCGAAGAAGCAAGTGATGCAATTGAGGATAAGAAATGTTGAATGGTGGATGAGGAAAAAGCATTTGCCGCAGGGGTTTCGACAACGTGTGCGTAACTATGAAAGACAACGTTGGGCTGCTATGCGTGGGGTTGATGAATGTGAAATGACCAAAAATCTTCCTGAAGGTTTAAGAAGAGACATTAAATACCATCTTTGTTTGGATTTGGTTAGACAGGTAAAACTTCTCAAGTAATTTTCTTTTTTTTTTCTTTGAATTTGATGTTAATTAAGCTCTATTGTCCATAGGTTCACTAAAATTTTTTTGCTTATATAACTGAAATTTTACTTTACATGACTCAAATCTAACATAAGGGAGATAGTGGACTTGACTGATATGATAATATTCTATTCAGGTGCCATTGTTTCAACACATGGATGAGCTGGTTCTAGAGAACATATGTGACCGAGTGAAATCTCTAATATTCACCAAGGGAGAAACGGTAAGCTTTGAATCACACTAAACTCCATTTTTCAACAATGGATGAACTTATAACATAGTTAAGTTAGCTTATAACGACTGAGATATTTTTTTTTTAAAACTCGATATCCGATTTAACGACCGACTAATCTGAAGGGACCAATCCCACCGTCCACCACAAACATACAATGGATAATTGATATTTCATTTTACTTTTTTTAGATTTTGTTTCAAAGTTATTTACACATCAAGAAAAACATTAAATTTTGTTACTTTTAATAAAAAAAATCCTCTCAAATAATATTTTCTATGATACCCTTACCAAATTATTATTTCACTCTTTGAAATAAATGTTAAGAGTATTATGGACAAAATATTATATTGAACTTTGAAAATGACAAGTAATTAGAACACACAAGTTTTCTACAGAAGCGACAAGTAAAAAGGAAATAGTGAGAGATATTGTAGCTAATAAATTAAATTTAAAATATTTTGTCAAATTTGTCGTTTTCAAAAATATAGTTTCATAAAATAACATTTTTAATTGATATTAGAATTTCATTGGTTAATATTAAAATTTACAAATTATTATTAAAAAGAATTTTGTCAATTAAAACAATTGTTACGATATTTAGAAACAAGAGATTGATTCCTCTGCATTTAAAACTTGTTTAAACACGTGTTGAATCAAATTCTATGAAGCACGAACACAGACACCGGACAGGAAACAGACACCGACACGCCGACACCGATAATAATTTGATAAAATGACATAATTCAGTGTAATTATAGGTGTTGTGTCGGTGTCCGACACCGAGACACGCCTAAGTTAAGAGTGTTCGTGCTTCACAGATTAAATTACACCATATTGTCACTTTCTTATATTAGTTCATACACTACCTCTACAAATGTTTACATAGTGTAATTTGATTGAAGACATGTTTAAAGAAGTTTTAGACAATAAGTATATACATATTAAGTTTTATTAACAAAATGACTTGATTAAATATGAACATGATGAATTGAATTATGATACTGCAGATAGCTAGAGAAGGAGACCCAGTTCAAAGAATGCTATTTGTAGTGAGGGGTCATCTTCAAAGCAGCCAAGTATTAAGAGACGGGTTGAAAAGTTGCTGCATGTTAGGACCAGGAAACTTCAGTGGGGACGAGCTCCTTTCATGGTGTTTGAGGAGACCCTTCATAGAACGCCTTCCACTATCAACATCAACACTTGTCACACTTGAAACAACAGAGGCTTTTGGTCTTGAAGCAGAGGATGTGAAGTATGTGACACAACATTTCAGGTACAAGTTTGATTGTAAGAGAAAGAAGATCTTTACATCTTCATTATGAACGATGATGTGTTGATTTTTTTAGATAGTGTTTTAAAGTTATGAAGTGAGTTTTAAGTAATCTTTTAAAAATCTAATCGAAAATCTGGTGCAACCTCAAACTCATGGTTTAATTGGTTCAATTGGTTGAATACGATGATTAATTCAATAAAAATAATCTTTTTATTATTTTTAATAAAATATGATTCGATTAAATGCAACAACAGTTCAACCAAATTTAGATAATAATAATCTCGTTCTAAAAGACTTAGAACCAATTCTGGTTAAATTGTAACAAAATAAAATTCTGGTTAAACCAATCGACTGATTGATTCTCGGTTGAACCATCTAGTCCAATTCTGACAATACTAGTTTGAAGTTTCCTTTAAACGTCTACTTTTGAATTTATTTGTAAGTGTGTTTACCCATTGTTTGGAATTTGAATCCTTCCATTTGTTTTAATAAAATGATCTATGTTTTTTTTTTCATATTAAAATATATTAACCATTTCAAAACAACATAAATGCTAGATACACGTTTGTGAAGGAAAAGGTGAAGAGAAGTGCTAGGTATTACTCACCAGGGTGGAGAACTTGGGGTGCTGTGGCCATACAATTGGCATGGAGAAGATACAGGCATAGGTTGACTTTGAACTCATTGTCGTTTATAAGACCTAGAAGGCCCTTGTCAAGATGTTCTTCATTGGGAGAGGATAGACTTCGACTCTATACAGCTTTGTTAACTTCACCAAAGCCTAATCAAGATGATTTTGACTTTTGAGAACAAGATGTGAATTTGGGTGTGGAATTCATTTGCTTGAACTTGGTAGTGGAATACAAATCAAGAGAAATATGTAGGCATGGTTTATGTTTATTACTATTTTGGTGTTAATCGTGTATATTTTTTTACAAGAATCTATCAAATTCATCAACAAATGTTGAATCATTAGTAAAATTTAGAATTTCTATGAGTTTTAAATAGTAACTAGAGCGTGACCTTCATGACATGTGAGTGTTGATATTTTTTTATATATTTATTTTCATTATTTCTGCATATATATATATATATATATATATATATATATATATATATATATATATATATATATATATATATATATATAATATAGTGACTAACAAATGACTTTTCATATACGTAATATATAAGTGACTAACAAAAAAAATTCACAACAATTAATCTGGGAAAAATTATTATCAGAGATTTAAGGGAAAGAAAAAGTGAAAAAAGGAATGAGAAAAATGTGAGCCTAGAAGAACCGTTATATAAAACATGCTAACAAATGAAATAACTAAAGAGAAGGGAGTTAGTGGTTTTCGAAATTTCAAATCTCTAATTATTAAAAATTATAGAATATATAGAAGATTTGAACATCTTGAACAATGTTCTTTTAATTCGATTGAAATCGAAAATCCAAATAAAATTTTAAGTATCAACAGTTTGAAGAACAGGAAAATATAAAATATGCATGTCCAATATATCCAGAAACACATAGTTACTGACAAACAAAAATTGGCAAAAACATGTCTAATATAGAATAATCACAGAACAAACTAAAGCCTTATAAAACACAAGAATATATATTGAATGGAGAAAAATTAAATTTGAAACCAAGAGTAATGTAACAGCCCGATTTTTAGTATTAGATTTATTTATTTATTATTATTATTATTATTATTATTATTATTATTATTATTATTATTATTATATGCTTATTATATTTATTAAATGTTTATTTTGGGTGATTAAGGGTATTTTGGTCGTTTTGAGGGTTAGTGGCATTTTTGTAATATGATAGAAGATTGGAATTTGAATTTAGAGAAGAGTGGTGGAATAGTAAAGTGGGAGGTTTAAGTGAAGGAAAAGTGTAGAGAAATAATTATGTATGAAATGTGACTAAGCCCATTAGAGAGAGTAACCATGACCCATTTATATTTAAAGAGAAGTGGTAGTGTAAGTGAACTAGGTCAAATCATTTGAGAATATTTTGAGAGGAGGCTAGAGAGAGAGAATAGAATAAAGGAAAAACTTTGGAGAGAAAGAGAAGAGGAACTCAAGAGCACTAAGGGGAAAAGGGAGAATTGAAATTAGGAAGCTAATTTTGAAGAGAATTGAGGTAAGGGGGAAGATTATTTTTATCATATGGGTTATTAATAAGTCATTGGGTAGTTGGGTGTTTTTAGCTTATGCTTAAATTCATGAACTTATGATTAATTGTGTTAAATTCTTGTTCCTTTTTGATGACTAAATTAAGCATGTGTTAAGTTGATGAATTCATGATATTGTTTTACCAAAAGTCATGTTTGATTATGTTAAGTTGGAAACTTTGTGAATTTTGATGAATTTGATGAAGAATATGATGATTGATGATGATTATGCTTAATTAAGTTGAATTTGAACATGGGTGTGTGTTTAGTTTGTGAATTCATGTGATTATGATGTTTGGGTTATATGGAAGTTGTTGTTGTTGTTTATGAGAATTTGATTAATTTGATGAAAATGATTAAGTTGTTGCTAATGCACAACCGTGCATTTTTCCCAGGCTTGTAAAAATCCAATTTTTGACTTTTAAAGTGTAACCAAGATGCATGATTGGGTCCCAAACCCTTAACCTTGGTCATTAGGAGTTTAATTGTGATATTTATGATTGATTAACAAGGCTTATGATTGAAGATAACTTAAGAATGAAATAAGTTATGAATGAGTATGTAATTGATCTTTAATTGAACTATGATGTGAGTGTGAACTTAGCAATTAAGTGATGAGTTATGAATGATGATGAATGATTAAGAATGGTGATGAGTTAATATTTTAGAGTAACCTCGATTGATTGGATGCATATTTGAATTATGTGCATGTTATGTGTTAAATAACGATGTTATGTGGTAAGTGACGATGAATATATGATATATGATATATTACAAGTGACGATGAAGTGATGGTGATCATATGAAAGAATATATGATAATGTTGATGATGTTGGTGTTAAGTTACATGTATGTATGTGTTGTCGAGTCATCATGTATGGACATGCATTCATTCATGAGTAAAGTCCAAATGACGATGTAAGTGATGATGAAAGTGACGATAAGATCCCTCAGTAAAATAGCTCTGATATCCAACCTAGTACTACTTGCATGTAGAGTCATTAGGCACATTGCATATACATAATGGGTCGTATATGGTAATGTATTTGTGCATCTAAGTGGTAATTGCATAATTGATGATTGTGATGTGATGAGATCGTTATGACTTGATTTGAAGATGACTTGTTGCTGAGAACGTGTTATGTACATTTTGAGGATTTTGTTGAGGTGTTGATATGATTAATCTTGATGATTACTTGGTTAATGATTGTTGTTGGATAAATGTTGTGTATGATTTGAAATTCCTGGCAGGACTGGTTCTGAACCGTAAAACAGAGTACTGGTGCAGTAAAACAGAGTATGCAAAACAGTGGTTCAGAAGCAGAATAAAACAGACAGAAAGTAAAGATGCACAAGTGATTTGTTAACCCAGTTCGGTGACAAACACACCTACGTCTGGAGGCTACCAAGCCAGGAAGGAAATCCACTATGATAGTATCAATTCGAAGTCCTATGACAACAGCCCCTGTTTCACAACCTTCTCACTTAATCACAATCCGTATTGACTTCAACCTAGGAACTCCTAGACCTGAGATCCCATCTCACTTCCCTCAGTCAATCACTGCCCCAGTGATTATCAGACTCTAAACAGACAATCAAAGATGGGGACACTCTCCTAAAAACTCAATACGTCACTTTTGCGTAAAAGCTTCAACTGATTACAACTCAATAAAAACAACCAACTCTAAACACTTGAGTGTTGTACAAAAACAAAGCACAAAGCGAACAGACTCAAAACCTAAGTATGACTCTATATATCTTCTGTTTTGAATTACATTCTTCAATAATAACGTCCTCTATTTATAGCTTCAGTAGCAACATAATTCTTGAACCAAATCCTTCAAAGATATATTCCCAGAATTCTTTAGAAGCAAATAGAAGCAATTTATTTTCCAGAAATATATTTTTCAAAGATTTCTTTGAAAATATATTCACAAATAAAACAATGTCCAATCTTCAATATATTTCACGCAAATTAATCTTCCTTCTAGAAACAATTCCAGCAAGGAGAATTCTTCAATTAAATCTTCAAAAGATCACATGAGAAAATAAACAGAACACAGAAAACCAGCTTCTGAAGGTGCTTCTGAAGTCTGCGTCTGAAGTCCTGCGTCTGAACATTTCAGCTTCTGAAGGTTGCTTCTGAAGGTCAGCTTCTGAAGTACTGTTCAGCGTTTGAACATCAGTTTCTGAAGGTTCAGAGTCGGAAGTACTGTTCAGCTTCTGAAGTACTGTTCAGCTTTTGAAGCCCAGCTTCTGAAGTACTGTTCAGCTTCTGAACTACCCAGCTTCTGAAGTACTGTTCACAAATGAGGATCAGCTTCTGAAGACGCACATGTTGCTTGCATATTTGATTTTAGCAAACATGAAGCCAACAACCAAATATCCAACAATCTCCCCCTTTGGCAAATTTTTGGCTAAAATCAAATTGAGATACAAGGCAAATTCTGAACACATCAAGAGGAACTCAAACGTAGTAACACAATAGCAACAGAGTCAGCAGCATATGATTCCCTACATTTCACACATATAACACCCCCTGAACAGACGAGCTTCTGAAACACACACTACTCCCCCTGAAACTCAGCTTCTGACAGGAAACTCATACTCCCCCTGAAACAGATCATTCAACAGCAGCTTTTGAAAACATACTCCCCCTGAAACAGAGACTCCTACTCCCCCTGAACAACTGAACTGCTTCTGAAACAACTATACTTTTCTCCCCCTTTTTAGCCAAACAATTTTGACAAAACCAATCATGCAATCACCAGGAGTAGAAAGAACAGAAAAACAACAGAGGTTACAAACAACCATCACAACACCATACACAGAACCCACATCAGTAACATCAGTGACACTTCTCAGACCAGCAGAAACACACAAACAGTACCCACACACAGGCTTTACTGAAGAACAAAAACAATCTTCAGACTCAGCATCAGAGGCTGCTTCATCATTAGACACAACATCAGATGTTGCTTAGTCAATGTGTGGTTCAGGCACATTCAGAATCTTCTTCCCAGCAATCTGCTTCTCAAGATCAACAATTCTCTTTATGATGTCTTGCTCAACATTATCCTCAGACTCACTAGGATCCACTTCCTTTCCTTTTAGTGCCTTCTTGTTTGGGACAGGGACCACTACCTTGCTCCAGACTTTAGATGGTCCAGCAACAACACTCTTCTTAGCAACAAGGGTAGGCCTGCTGGCAGTAGCAACAACCTTTCCTTTCCTATTCTTGTCAATACTTTCACATTTTGGTCTCCATACCTTCTTGACATTGACTACAACAGGTTCAGATTTTCTTTGCTGAAAGTGCTTGGGGTATCCATGCAGCTTGTAACAGAATGGCTTTATGTGCCCCTTTTTACCACAGCGATGACATACCCAAGGATGAGATGTCTTCTTGTTCTTAGATCCCTGAGGTTGGTTCTGATGTTCCAACTTAGTATTGATCATCATTGTATCACATGTTTTAACAGCTGCAATGAACCTTGTAGCTGGATTTTGCTGTTTGTTGTTCAAGGTCCTGCCATCAAATCCTATACATTTGGTTTCCCATGGTTCTGAATCTCCAATATTTTATCTAACATATCAGTACCAGTGTTCAACATTCTGACCTGCTTCTTCAAATGTTCAAGTTGAGAGTTCAAATGGGTTACCTCATCTTTGAGATCAGAAATTTGTCCCAAGTGTTCACTTCTTTCAGCCTGGAGTTGACTGATGGTCTTCTTCTTATTTTCCAGTTCCTTGCACATTTCTTCATTTCTGAGGTATAGTTCTTCATAAGAGGCAGCTGGTTCTTCAAAAGACAATTCTTTATCACTGGCTTCAGACTCTGATGAAGCTTTAGACTCTGATAGTGCTTCTGAACCCATAACTTCATCATTAGTCATGCACCTACCAGTAAAGGCAGCAACATGCTTGGCTGATTCATTCCCCACTTCTCCTTCTGAGTCATCTTCATCAGACCAAGACACAACCAAACTTTTCTTCTGATTCTTGATATATGTGGCACATTCTGTCCTGATGTGGCCATATCCTTCACACTCATGACATTGAACACCTTTGGATTGATTGCTTTTCTCATAAGTTCTTGTCTTCTGCTTCATAATCTTCTTAAATTGTTTACTCAGCATCACAAGATCCTCTGATAGGCTTTCATCATTTGCTGCAAAAGCAACACCTTTCCCATTCTTATCAGTTCTGGCTATTTCAAAATTCTGAAGAGATCCTATCAATTCCTCAACCTTCATGCTGGAGATGTCATGTACTTCCTCAATGGCAGTCACCTTCATGTTAAATCTCTTGGGTAGAGATCTGAGAATTTTTCTCACAAGTTTCTCATCAGACACTTTTTCTCCAAGTGAATCAAATGAGTTAGCCATGTCCAGAACATTCATATAAAAGTCTTGTATGTTCTCATCCTCCAACATTTTGAGATTTTCAAACTTGGTGGTGAGAAGTTGAAGTCTGGACATTTTTACCTTGGATGTGCCTTCATGAGTAGTCTTGAGAATTTCCCAGGCATCCTTAGCTACAGTGCACTGCTTGATCAGTCTGAACATATTCTTGTCCACTCCATTGAATATAGCATTCAAGGCTTTGGAGTTTCCAAGAGCTAATTCATCTTCTTCCTTGGACCAACCTTCCTCTGGTTTTAATTCAGCTGTCTTCTTACCATCTTTGTCTAGCATAACAGGATGTTCCCAACCTTTCAGAACTGCTTTCCAGGTCTTACTATCTATAGATTTCAGGAAAGCACTCATACGAGATTTCCAATAATCATAGTTGGAACCATCCAACAGAGGTGGTCCGTTCACAAATCCTCCTTCTTTCTCCATAATGCCAGAAAATACCTTCCCTGGAGCTCACCCTAAAACAAGCAGGGTGCCTGCTCTGATGCCAATTGAAATTCCTGGTAGGACTGGTTCTGAACCGTAAAATAGAGTACTGGTGTAGTAAAACAGAGTATGCAAAACAGTGGTTCAGAAGCAGAATAAAACAGACAGAAAGTAAAGATGCACAAGTGATTTGTTAACCCACTTCGGTGACAAACACACCTACATCTGGAGGCTACCAAGCCAGGAAGGAAATCCACTATGATAGTATCAATTCGAAGTCCTACGACAACAGCCCCTATTTCACAGCCTTCTCACTTAATCACTACCCGTATTGACTTCAACCTAGGAACTCCTAGACCTGAGATCCCATCTCACTTCCCTCAGTCAATCACTGCCCCAGTGATTATCAGACTCTAAACAGACAATCAATGATGGAGACACTCTCCTAAAAACTCAATACGTCACTTTTGCTTAAGAACTTCAAGTGATTACAACTCAATAAAAACAACCAACTCTAAACACTTGAGTGGTGTACAAAAACAAAGCACAAAGCTAACAGACTCAAAACCTAAGTATGACTCTATATATCTTCTGTTTTGAATTACATTCTTCAATAGCAACGTCCTCTATTTATAGCTTCAGCAGAAACATAATTCTTGAACCAAATCCTTCAAAGATATATTCCCAGAATTCTTTAGAAGCAAATAGAAGCAATTTATTTTCCAAAAATATATTTTTCAAAGATTTCTTTGAAAATATATTCACAAATAAAACAATGTCCAATCTTCAATATATCTCACGTAAAATAATCTTCCTTCTAGAAACAAATCCAGCAAGGAGAATTCTTCAATTAAATCTTCAAAAGTGAAATTCTAGCAGGTATGGTAACAACACGTAAAACAGAGCACAATGAATGTTAAAACAGAGCACAATCACACAGTATCAGAAGCAGCAATGTAAAGTGCAGAAAATAAAAGAACACAGATATTTGTTAACCAGTTCGGTGTAAATACCACCTACGTCTGGAGGATACCAATCGAGGAAGGAAATCCACTATGAGGAATTAATCCTAAGACTCAAGACACAGACCCCCTGTTCCTAGTCTTCTGACTTAATCTCCACTAGTCTGATCTCTACCCAACACCTGAGTATAAGAAACCCCCTTCTTACTTCCTATTCAAGTAACAACCTAGTTACTAACAGCTTCTGAATAACAACCCAGTTTATGAAGACAACTTCAAGACAACAAAAACAACACTCGTACCTAAAGGCTTAGAGTGAATTACAACTCAAACAATCTAAACCAACTCAGAACATATGAGTGGTGTACAAATAAAGCAAAAGCTTAACAAACTAAGACTCTAAACTCTGATTTTTGGTTTTTGATTCGTAGTCTTCAATAGCAGCAGCACATCTCCTTTAAATAGACTTCAGCATGCAAAAAATTCTGAATCAAATAATCCTCAAGATATAATTCTGAAATACTGCAAAGGATTGAAAAGGAAACATATATTTCTGAATTCTATCTTGCAAAGATTCTTCAACAAAAATAATCAAACATAAACACGAAGCAAATCTTCTCAAGATCTTCACAAAAATTATCAGCCTTCTAGAAATCAAACGCCTGAATAAATCTTCAATAAATCTCCATAAGATACGCACAAAAAGAATCAGATTTAATGCAAAAATCCAGCTTCTGAAATCTGCTTCTGAAGTTCAGCTTCTGAAGGTCAACGCTGGTCAACGTCTGAACAGTGCGTCTGAAGACCCTTCCTGCGTCTGAAGGTCCATCCTGCGTCTGAAGGTCCATTCTGCGTCTGATGAACAGTAAACCAGGATTTCAGCTTCTGATGCAGTTTTCAGCTTCTGAACCTCCTCTAATCCAATTTCTTGCTTCTGAAGACTTCTTTAATATCTGGAGACGCATTGCTTGTGCACTTTGATTTTACCAAACAATGTAGCCAACCTCAAATAACCAACAATCTCCCTCTTTGGCAAATTTTTGGCTAAAATCAAATGCAACACAAATACAAGTCCTTCACTCAACAAAAAAATAAACTCAGCCATGAAGAACTTCCACATATAATTAACATAGCAGCAGAGATAAGCAGCGGATAAATGCTATGTTAAACTAATCAAAACAACTTCAGTTCATCTTCTGAAAAATCACAACACATCCTGAACTCTTGAAGCACACACAACAACTTCTGATCATCTTTTGATACTTCTCAGTCTCTGATCACATGAACACTCCCCCTGAAGCTTCACAAACACACAACCACATGAACACTCCAGCTTCACAATTAAACTAAAACAAACTTCATAGTAATAGACTTCATATGCACAACTCCGGAAGCACAAACACACAAACATACCAGCAACACACACCAGCTTCAAAAACAACTCTCCCCCTGCAACTCAGCACATAAACAACACTCCCCCTTAATTCTGAACTGCAGAAACTTCTGAGAAATGTCTTCTGAAACTGAAACAACATATAACTCAGGAATTCAACACTAATGCACTCCCCCTCAAACAAAACTGCACAGCTCTTGTTGAAACTCTGAACTCTGAATAAAACTGTCATCTGAAAAATAACTTCTGAATTCAAACTCTGAACACATTCTGACCAGCTCCATTCTGAACTCAAACACAAGTTTTTCTCCCCCTTTTTAGCCACAAAATTTTGACAAAACTCAGACTTCATATAGGGAACAAAAACTGAAATTCCATTAAATACAGTATCAGACTCAGACTCAGGATCACACTCAGCATTTGCAAATCTGGCAGGTACTTCATCTTCCTCACTTCCAGCTTGCTCACCCTCAGCAATCTGTAATTGCTATAATTCCTCATGCAGACAAACTTCTAGCTTGCTTCTTAGATTCTCAAATTGCTTGGCATCCAAAGCTTTTGTGAAAATATCAGCAATTTGTTCTTCAGTATCCACATGTACAAGCTGAACAGTGTTCTCCTCCACAAGGTTTCTGATGAAATGATGTCTGATATCAATATGTTTAGTCCTGCTGTGCTGTATGGGGTTCTTAGAAATGTTAATAGCACTTAAATTATCACAGAATAAAGTCATAACTCCTTGTTCAATGTTGTATTCTTCCAGCATCTGCTTCATCTATACCAATTGAGAACAACTACTACTAGCTGCTATATATTCAGCTTCAGCTGTAGACAAAGACACACAGTTTTGTTTCTTGCTGAAACATGAAATTAAGTTATTCCCCAGAAAGAAACATCCACCAGAAGTACTCTTCCTGTCATCTGCACTTCTTGCCCAGTCAGCATCACAATACCCAATCAATTCAGAACTTGCACTGTGTGAGTACATGATTCCATAATCACTTGTACTGTTGACATACTTCAAGATCCTCTTTACTTGTGTCAAATGAGTCATCTTTGGATCTGCTTGATATCTTGCACACACTCCAACAACAAAAGTAATATCAGGTCTGCTTGCAGTAAGATACAGTAAACTAACAATCATACTCCTGTACTGACTCTGATCAACTGCAACTCCTTGTTCATCTTTAGTTAATTTCAAATGTGTAGCTGCAGGTGTTCTCTTATGGCTGGCACTCTCCATTCCAAACTTCTTAACTATATTCTTAGCATATTTACTCTGAGAAATGAATATAGTACCTTCCATTTGTTTGACTTGCAGCCCAAGAAAATAAGTAAGTTCACCAACAAGGCTCATCTCAAATTCTGACTGCATCTGCTGAACAAATAACTTAACCATTTTGTTTGACATCCCACCAAACACTATGTCATCAACATAAATCTGTGATATCATTAAACTTCCATTTTCTTCTTTCACAAACAAAGTCTTGTCAGTTCCTCCTTTTCTGTATCCTTGAGTCACAAGAAATTGTGTGAGTCTATCATACCATGCTCTAGGTGCTTGTTTTTCAATCCATACAAAGCCTTCTTCAATTTGTAAACATGATCTGGAAATTTATGATCCACAAACCCTTTAGGCTGTTCAACATACACTTCTTCTTGTAAATAACCATTCAGAAAAGCACTTTTCACATCCATATGAAACAGTTTGAACTTCAGAATGCATGCTACTCCCAACAGTAATCTTATGGACTCCAATCTGGCCATAGGTGCAAAGGTTTCATCAAAGTCAAGTCCCTCCACTTGAGTATAACCTTGAGCAACTAACCTTGCCTTGTTTCTGACCACAGTTCCATGTTCATCTGTTTTGTTCTTGTAAATCCACTTAGTGTCAATCACATTCAAACCTTCAGGTCTTGGAACAAGATCCCACACTTTACTTCTTTTGAATTGATTCAACTCATCTTGCATGGCTTCAATCCAAAATTCATCAGTAAGAGCTTCTTTAACATTTTTGGGTTCAAACTTTGACACAAAACAAGAATCAGTAGCAACTGAGTCTGATCTTCTGGTTCTGACACCTTGATCAAGACTCTTTATGATTAAATCTCTAGGATGATCCTTCTAAACTCTAATAGAGGGTCCTTTACCAGTAGGAACATGATCTAAACTAATTTCTTATGCTTCAGACTCTACTTGATTTTTTGGTTCTGGAGCTTCTGATAGTTGTTCTTCTGATGCTTCAGTAGTTGGAACCACTTCAGACTTATCTCTTTCTTTTTCAGCAGACAGATCATCAATCACAACATTAATAGACTCCATAACAACCTTGGTTCTGGAATTAAACACTCTATAAGCTCTGCTGTTGACTGAGTAACCCAGAAATATTCCTTCATCAGACTTAGGATCCAGCTTTCTTCTGTTTTCTCTATCAGCCAAAATATAACATTTGCTCCCAAAAACATGAAAATATTTGACTGTAGGCTTTCTTCCCTTCCACAGTTCATACAAAGTAGAGGTTGTGCCTTTCTTCAAAGTCACTCAATTATGTATATAGCAAGCTGTATTCATAGCTTCTGCCCAGAACATGTAAGGTAGCTTCTTAGCATGTAACATGACTCTTGCTGATTCTGCTAAGGTTCTGTTCTTCCTCTCAACTACACCATTTTGCTGAGGTGTTATAGGTGCAGAAAACTCATGCTTGATCCCTTCAGATGCACAGAACTCAGAAAACTTCTTGTTCTCAAACTCCTTCCCATGATCACTTCTGGTTCTGATGATAACACAGTCCTTCTCTCTTTGTAACTGAGTGCACAAATCTCTAAATACCTCAAAAGTATCTGATTTTTCTCTAACAAAGCTTACCCAAGTAAATCTTGAAAAATCATCAACCATCACAAAAGCATACCTCTTTCTCTAATACTCTCAACTTGCATAGGTCCCATTAAATCCATATGTAACAGTTCAAGCACTTTAGTTGTTACCTGATGTCCTAATCTGGGATGAGAATTTCTTGTTTGTTTTCCAATTTGACAATCACCACAAACACTGTCCTCATTGATCTTCAGAGTAGGTAGACCTCTGATAGCTTCAAAATTCATCACTTTCTTCATACCTTTCAGATGCAGATGACCTAGTTTCTGGTGCCAGAGTCTGACCTCTTCTTCTGAACTTATAAGACAAGTAGACAGACTCCTTTCTTCTTCAGACACCCACAAATAGCAATTATCTTTTGATCTGCAGCCTCTCATCAGAACCTCACCTTCTTGACCAGTTACCAAGCATTCTTCCTTGTTGAAATTCAGCTTCAAGTCTTGATCACACAGCTGGCTTATACTGATCAGATTTGAAGTCAACCCTTTCACAAGTAACACATCATTAAGTCTTGGTAAACCATCACTCCTTTAGCTCCATCACTAAAAGTCACATAGCTTCTGGAATAAGGCTTTAAATTACTCAGAAGCTTCTTCACACCAGTCATGTGTTTGGAACAACCACTATCAAAGTACCAATCTTCCCTAGAAGTGGCTCTTAAAGAGGTATGAGCTATGAGGCCAATAGTCTTGTCTTTGGGTTTCCACACCATCTGAACATTGTTTCTGGTTGCAGCTGGTTTCACTCTTCTATACTAAAAATGCTCAGGATAACCATACAGTTTGAAACAGAATGGTTTAATATGCCCCTTCTTTCCACAATGATGACAAACCCATGTATGATTTCTTCTCTTGTTCTTGGGCTTCTGAGGTTGCTTCTGAGGTTTCATCTTAGATGTCCCAATCATAGGATCATAAGTTTCAGTAGTAGGAACAAATATTTTAGCTGGCTTCTTCTGTTTGAGGTTTAAGGTATGATCAACAAAACCTAAGCCAGTCTGTTTTCCTTGTTTCTGATTCTCCAATATCTCCTCCAGCACATCAGTAGCAGTATTCATCATTCTGACCTGCTTTTTCATATTCTCAAGCTGGGAATTTAGTTGGCTCAATTCTTCTTTGAGATCAGAATTTTGCACTAAGAGTTCATCCTTCTCAGCTTCCAGTTGGCAGATGGTCTTCTTCTGATCTACTACTTGCTTGCAAACTTCTAGACTTCTGATGTACAAGTTCTTGTAATTGTCAGCCAGTTCATCATATGAGGATTTTTCAACTCTGGCTTCAGACACAGATGAAACTTCAGACTCTGAGTCAGACTCTGATAAAGTCTCAGACTCTAAAACTGCTTCAGTCTTTGAACTAGCTACTGAGGCCTTACCCTTACTATCAGACTTATACCTTCCAGTTAGAGTAACAACATATTTTGCAGATTCAGACTCTACATCTTCTTCTGAATCTTCATCAGACCATGAAACAGCCAAGCTCTTCTTCTGCTTCTTAAGAAAGTGGGACATTCTGACTTGATATGTCCATAAACTTCAAACTCAAAGCACTGAACACCTTTCGCTTGATTGCTCTTCTCCTCAGTCTTGGTCTTTTTCACATCAGTTTGTTGCTTACTCATGTTGAATCTGAAGTTCTGCCCTTTGGTTTTGGATTTTCTATCAACATGCTTCAGAATTTTGTTGAACTGTCTCCCAAGCAACACAAGGGCTTCTGATAAGTCACCATCATCCTCATCACACTCTTGTTCATCCTCATCTTCAGTATTAACAGCAAAAGCAATTCCTTTCCCTTTCTTCTCAGTCTGTTTACAGAAAGCAGTTTCAAAATTCAGCAGAGATCCAATCAGCTCCTCAACCTTCATAGTGGAGATGTCATGAGTTTCCTCAATAGCTGTCACTTTCATGTCTTTTAGGAAGTGACCTGATAATTTTTCTAACTATCTTCTCATCTGACATCTTCTCTCCAAGAGACTCAAAGGAATTAGCCATATCCAGGACATTCATATAGAAATCTTGAATGTTTTCATCCTCCATCATCTTTAAGTTTTCAAATTTAGTGGTGAGTAGTTGGAGTCTGGACATCTTCACCTTTGAGGTTCCTTCATGAGTGGTCTTTAATATCTACCAGGCATCCTTGGCAATGGTACACTGCTTGATCAGTCCGAACATGTTTTTGTCCACTCCATTGAATAGTGCATTCAAGGCTTTGGAGTTTCCAAGAGCCAGATCATCTTCAGCATTTGTCCATTCTTCCTCAGGTTTCAGCACTTCAGTTTTATTCCCATCTTTATCCAACACAACTGGATGATCCCAACCTTTTAACACTGCTTTCCAGGTTCTGCTGTCAATGGATTTCAGAAAGGCACACATTCTAGACTTCTAATATTCATAATTTGTGCCATCCACCAAAGGTGGTCTGTTGACATATCCTCCCTCCTTGTCCATTCTTGCCAGAAAAGTCTTCCCTGGAGCTCACCCAATAACAGGCAGGGTGCCTGCTCTGATGCCAATTGAAATTCTAGCAGGTATGGTAACAGCACGTAAAACAGAGCACAATGAATGTTAAAACAGAGCACAATCACACAGTATCAGAAGCAGCGATGTAAAGTGCAGAAAATAAAAGAACACAGATATTTGTTAACCCAGTTCGGTGTAAATACCACCTACGTCTGGAGGATACCAATCCAGGAAGGAAATCTACTATGAGGAATTAATCCTAATGTTAACCCAGTTCGGTGTAAATGCCATCTACGTCTGGAGGATACCAATCCAGGAAGGAAATCCACTATGAGGAATTAATCCTAAGACTCAAGACACAGACCCCCTGTTCCTAGTCTTCTGACTTAATCTCCACTAGTCTGATCTCTACCCAACACCTGAGTATAAGAAACCCCCTTCTTACTTCCTATTCAATTAACAACCAAGTTACTAACAGCTTCTGAATAACAACCCAGTTTATGAAGACAACTTCAAGACAACAAAAACAACACTCGTACCTAAAGGCTTAGAGTGAATTACAACTCAAACAATCTAAACCAACTCAGAACATATGAGTGGTGTACAAATAAAGCAAAAGCTTAACAAACTAAGACTCTAAACTCTGATGTTTGGTTTTTGATTCGTAGTCTTCAATAGCAGCAACACATCTCCTTAAATAGACTTCAGCATGCAAAAAATTCTGAATCAAATAATCCTCAAGATATAATTCTGAAATACTGCAAAGGCTTGAAAAGGAAACATATATTTTTGAATTCTATCTTGCAAAGATTCTTCAACAAAAATAATCAAACATAAACACGAAGCAAATCTTCTCAAGTTCTTCACAAAAATTATCAGCCTTCTAGAAATCAAATGCCTGAATAAATCTTCAATAAATCTCCAAAAGTCCAGCTTCTGAAATCTGCTTCTGAAGGTCAACGCTGGTCAACGTATGAACAGTGCGTCTGAAGACCCTTCCTGCGTCTGAAGGCACTTTCTGCGTCTGAAGGTCCATCCTGCGTCTGAAGGTCCATTCTGCATCTGATGAACAGTAAACCAGGATTTCAGCTTCTGATGCAGTTTTCAGCTTCTGAACCTCCTCTAATCCAATTTCTTGCTTCTGAAGACTTCTTTAATATCTGGAGATGCATTGCTTGTGCACTTTGATTTTACCAAACAATTTAGCCAACCTCAAATAACCAACAAAAAGATCACATGAGAAAATAAACAGAACACAGAAAACCAGATTCTGAAGGTGCTTCAGAAGTCCTGCGTCTGAACATTTCAGCTTCTGAAGGTTGCTTCTGAAGGTCAGCTTCTGAAGTACTGTTTAGGGTCTGAACATCAGCTTTTGAAGGTTCAACGTCTGAAGTACTGTTCAGCTTCTGAAGCCCAGCTTCTGAAGTACTGTTCAGCTTCTGAACTACCCAGCTTCTGAAGTACTGTTCACAAATGAGGATCAGCTTCTGAAGACGCACATATTGCTTGCATATTTGATTTTAGCAAACATGAAGCCAACAACCAAGTATCCAACATGATTGATGATCGTAATTTGAAGTACGGGGTTACTAGACTTGTAATTGAATGTGATTATGATATGCATGTTTAATGAGTTAAAACTTGGCTTTATTATGATGTATGATTATATGATGATAATGATGTTGTTTGACTAAACTTACATGCATTTATTAATCGTTTATGTTGAACGCATATCTTACCCCCAATGACTTTTGTCCCATCATCCTTATGATATAGACGTGCAGGTTGAGGAGTAGCTTTTGCAATGTGAGTTTGATGAGGACGACTGGATGCCTACTCATGTTATTGCTTTCTTTTGGAGTCTAGATTAGGAACTCTGATCTAGGACTTTGGGATATGTGCCTTTATATTATTTTGATGTTGTGAGATCTTTAAGATTGGAACTGATGTTATTATTTTGTTGAGATATTATGTTATGAACCGAGACATGACATTTGAGATGTGATTTTATTTCCGCTATGCTATGAATATAATTGATGAAAATTTTACATTGGATATTTATATTAGATGTATGTTGAGTAGTGAGACCTTGATGTATGATTTATTGCTTTATAAATGTTCTCGGGGATCAGGGTTTTACAAGTAACAATTTGATTCTCTCCACACAAAAAACCTAAGGAAGGAAAAAAATTTTATGTGCTATTTTACAACAAAACACACAAACCCAATAATAAGAGAAATGATTATAAGAAAAGGATGTTAAGATGTAGGAAAACTGAGTTTTGGTGCTTGAACACTCAACAGAGGATGAGGCCAGTGGAGTCGAGATTTCTTGAGGAGTCTTTAAGGAAGAGTTTCTTGGGAAGTATTTTACGGAAGATGTTCGAAGCAAGAAGGAGATTGAATTTCTGGAGCTTAAGCAAGGGAATATGTTGGTAGTAGATTATGTGGCAAAATTTGAGAGTCTTTCTCGTTTTTGCCCGCATTATAATGCTTTTGGAGCGGAGGCATCAAAGTGCATTAAGTTTGAGAGTGGTCCTCGTTTGGAGATTAAGATGCTTATTGGTTATTAGGAGATTATAGTATTTTCCACTTTGGTGAACAAGTGTCGTATTCTTGATGAAGATAGCAGGGCTAAGTCAAGTTACTACAAGAGCTTGAATGAGGATAAAGGAAAGGGAAATGACCGTGGGAAGCCTTATGGAGGAGATAAGGGTACGAAGAGTGCTAGTGGTGGAGGTGACTTGAGGTGTTACAAGTGTGGAGGACCTGGACATAACACAACTGATTAATTACAAGAGTGTTGTTGTGGTTTGCTACAAGTGTGGTAAATCTGGACATCGTGCTTTTGAATGTAAGACTAAGGAGATTATTTGTTTAAACTATGGAGAGGTGGGTCACAAGTGTCATATTCTTGTTATCGTTGATACTGGTGCGACTCATTCGTTTATTTCTCTTGATTGTGCTAAGCTTTTAAATCTTGTGTTGTCTCCTATGTTGAGGGGAATGGTCATTGATACACTAATTAATGGCTCGGTGACCACTTCCTTGGTCTGTGTTGGTTGTCCTGTGAATTTTGGTGACATAAATTTTAGATTGGATTTGGTTTGTTTGCCTTTGGAGCATATGGATGTCATTTTTGGGATGGATTGGTTGTTAGCTTTTGGTGTCAATTAATTGTTTAACCAAGAGTGTAATTTTCTCTAATCCGGTGGAGCGCGTTGGGGGGTGAGTTTTTGACTGCAAGTCAAGTGGAGGAGTTGTTAGATGGGGAGTCTCAGTTGTTTGTGATGTTCGCTTCTTTGAAGGTGGAAAGTGAGAAGGAAGGTAGCAGAGTGCCGGTTGTGAACGAGTTTCTTGATGTTCTGATGACATTTTGGATGTACCGCCTGAGAGGGAAGTGGAGTTTGGCATTGAATTAATTCCTGGAACTAGTCCCGTGTCGATGGCGTCGTATATGATGTTGAAGGCAAGAAAAACACAAGAAGCGGGGGTTGAATTGTGTTGGCTTTTTCTCCTTCTTAAAAACCTGACTAAGAACTAGATTCCGATTCTGATAGAGTTCAGAGTCTGGATCAAGGGCTCAGAGTCAGAGGCAGAGTTTCAGAGTCTGAAGTAAGTTCAGATTCTAATGCAGAGGATAAAAGGATAAAGAGATAGGGAAGAAAAAGACACAAGCAATTATCCTGGTTTCTTCCACAATCCGGAAGTAGTCTAGTCCCCTTGTCACTTACAAGAGATTTTTTCACTATAATCCAATGATTACAAATTGCTCAAGCACAAAGCAAGAGACTTCTAATGCTCAAACACTAAGTAAGAGACTTCTTATGCTCAAACACAAAGTAAGAGAATTCTAATGAATAAAGTTACACAGAATTTGTTTGGGATGAACACTTGATATACTATCAGAGGTGCTCACAGAATACAACTGTTTACCCTGGTTTTTGGTAAACAACCGATGGTTATAAGTTTATTACTTGCGAGATCAACCAGTAATCTCAGGCCATTGTGTGGAAATAAAAGTTGTTCACAAGGATCATACATGATTCGTAACTCTTTTCTCGTTGTGACTTGGATACTTCGAGTGCACAGAATGTTATGTATAATGGTTTGTGACCCCGTTTTCCTTATGGAAAACTCTTATTTATACTAGAATAATAACTATACAATCCTATCCACACTTCTAACCGTTAACTACGCTAATTAACAGAGAAAAATAACTTATTCGACATTCCAATCTTGTGCCTTCGACAGTCGCGATCTTCAATTTTGACGAAAAGACATCTCGAAGCATAAGTAACTTTCGTTCCGTCAACGTATGTTTCGACAAACTCCGAATGTCTTGATTCTGTCGAATAAGCAAGTATAATTTCTGAAATCCTTGTAGACTAAAAATCCCATCTTCTTCCACGTGTCCAATCAAACTTTAGAAGTTGAGTTAAATTCTTCTTGTCGAAAAATACAGATAACAAATTGCCCCCCAAAAATGGTAGGTTCGACGGAAGATAATGTAGAAGAAAACTGACATTTTTGAAAACTGTAACCCTCGACGAAAATCTTACATCTTCTCAAACAATGACGTCACTTACCTCGAATGGTTCCCAAAGCAGTTATCATTTCAACACTATTTTCGAAGATCTTTTGCCTCCTAGAAAAAGTAACCGACGACTGTTTCAGAGACTATCCCCTACTGAACATTAACCGTTTCTCTATCTCTCTGCAAACCATAACCGAAAAGCTTTGAAGAACAACATTGGCATCTTCATCCAAAACTCAAACCTCCGATACTACTGCTACGACGAATTTCTCCGTATAACTTCAGCCAGGGAACTTCAAGTTCTTTCCTGGACCTGACCTGAAAGACGAGCAAGCCCAGATCTGGAAATCTCAGGTAATGATTCCTTGCCCTGATTCTCATGTATATTTGGGTCCCTTAGCATTTTTAGGTCCATTACCCAGAGAGCGAGAAGATAGTAAACAGATCAGAGAGATTTTTCCCACCTATTACCAATTTACCCCTAGGGTTTTTCTGAAAGGACCATATTTTATGAACTTCATGGATACACCAACTAGGGTATTCAGGTCCGCGCCACACGTTGGGAGCGACATTTATTTGAAATGGTTGAACAAAGTTGAGTCAAAGAAAAAGGATTTATGGAAATCATATGGTATCTTTGACCTTATTCAACTGTCCAGGCTTGGGCCAAAATACCAACCTAACATGCTAATTGCAGCGCTGCATTTTTTGGATCATTCGACAAATTGCCTACAACTCAAATGTGGAATGTTAACCCCCACACTCCTAGATGTAGCTGCAATTACTGGTTTGAAACCCACTGGCCAAAATTTTGACCCTAACGCTGATTCGACAGACTATGATTTCAATTTCCAACGAGCTGCTTTCTCGTCTTACATCGAAGACCATTATGACACCACTAGCGATGAGGTTTCTGATATGGAACATATCGCGTTCCTGACCCTTTCGCTATCCCTCTTTGTTTTCTGCACTCCATCACTGCAAGTAGCAAAGATGTATATTAAACTCGCCATCCAAATACATGGAGGTAAAGATATTAGCCTGAGAAAATTCATCCTAGGTGCTCTTTATGATAGCCTTAGCAATGGATCTTTTGACCTGAGGAATGCCAATGAGGAGAGAAAAACCTTGTCTGTATCTGGACCTATTTGGCTTTTCCAACTGTGGCTACTGGTCACATTCGAAACAAAGTTCCAACTCTTCATTCCAGAAGAACACCAGAGCATAGTAGAACAAAGAAGGATCGAAGGTACCTGCCTCGCTGCATTGAAGCTCAAAGAAGTAGGTCAAACCAATGAAGCCTTGTTTTCGACCACTTTTAATGTGTTCCTAAATTGCAACACCTTTGTTCCTTCGATGGCTCCGTTCGTGAAGAGAACTCATGGGCCAGAGTGGTTTACTAAAGGGTTTCCCGAGCCTTTAGCTGATAGTACAGGAGAGCACTTCGAGATTTGGAAAGCTTATTTGACACCCAAACTGCTTTCTTTTAGAATTTCGACTGGCAAAGGGAAAGACCTTTTCGGGGTAAGTGGTTACCAACCGAACCTCGTGGCCAGACAATTTGGCCTCTGCCAACTTCGACCCAGATCCCTCTTCTTTAGCAAGAAATATCTGCGACATCCCAAAACTGACGTAGAATGGCGAGAGCGTCTTGCCAAATTTGACCAAGCTGCCCCCAGCTTCGAGCCCATAGCTTTCGAAACATCTTTCTTATGTACCCAAGAATTCTTCACTTGGTGGAGAGAATATTATAAAAAACAAAGTGCTGATATTAATGAAAACTGTTTGCTCGAGCAGCTGATATCCGCTTTTCCTTCTGTGCAGAATAAAAAAGCAAAGAGCAAAGGTACGCATATTCGAGAAATCCAAGCATTTCAAAAATATTTCGAAACTGTGTATGATCTGAATAACCTTAGTCGGACCATTGCTGAGGCAGCGAAAACTTTAAAAGAAAAGATAAGTGAAAAACTTTACATGGTAAAAGCACCTCCACATGTAAAAGATAAATACACTTACGCTTTACATTTCAAAACACGATTTCCAGCTTTGCCGACTAGTAAACTCGCTTTGGCGTTTCGACCACCTCTCCCTCATTGGTTCTTTTGTAGTTCGAGATTAGCCTTCAAAAACATTTTAGCTAAAAAACCTGATAGAGTAACTCCGACTAAGTATAACATACACAATTTTGGAGGTCACTTACACCTTGATATTCGACATGTTTGAATTACGTCAACAATTAAAAGAGGTGATAACCTTCATACTCATATAACGCATGAGTCTAACTGCTTTCAAACCTAATGGATTCATATGTTCTACAGTTGTGCCTCTTACCTCCAAACTCGCTGCAGAGGACGAGCCAAACAAGGAGGAACCCAAGAAAAAGGCAAAACCTTCCAGGTCGAAAGCTGTTGAGGTAACTTCCTATCATCTTCCGATGGCAATATGTATTGTTCCTCGATTATTTCTTTAATGCAATTGATTTTTTAGAAACAGAAACGTGCCAGCAGTTCTTGCACTACGACCCCTTCCAAGAAAATCCGGAAGTTCATCAGCGTATCTAGTGATGATTCAGAGGTGGGTGGAAATTTCCATTCTCTTTTTTTTTTTAAAGGAACATCCTTATCCTTACATATGTTCATATATTTTCCAGGATGATGGTTCTTCTCCACATGCTGACGCTGCTGAAGGCCTGTCGACCTTGGCAGAGGGAAAACTGACCAAGCAAACAGGGTCAGATTCAAATGTTGAGACTTTCAAGAAGAAACTTTCCATAGCAAAGACGATTCCGAGTGAAAGTTCTGGTGTCGGGAAAGCTCATACTGAGGTATCCATCGAAACTTTGATCTCTCTCAATATGCTTTATCGATTGATTTCTTCCAATCTCAAAAGATAGATTGAGTAATGATGACAATTGGCTTTTTAGATGCCAGAGGCTGGTAACGTCAAGATTGGGGGACAAACGACACCTACCTCGCCTCATAATTGTCCTATCCCCAAGATAAATGAAGAAACGAACGAGGATGGAGCCACAAACCAGAATAGTGGCGGGAAAGCGTCTGACGACTGGATTGAAGACGTATTTGTCACTACTCCTCCCGAACCCAAACAAAACGAAGTTGGGGCTGAACAACATGAAAGTCTACCGAAAGGACAGCTTCTCGCTCTCACTTCTAATGTTCAAACTATCTCTCACGTCGGCGAAGAAGTCATCATCACCGAGCCACTTCCGAATCCAGATCCTGCCAAAATAGCTGAATCAGACGAGGATGATACTTCTGGTGACAATGTGAGCAGTGAGGGTCTTGCGGACGAGGAAATTGACAGTGGTGAAGATAACCGCGAAGCCTAGAGGGTATGGACGAGTCTCCACCAAAGAAAGTGGCTGCCCCTAGTTCTGCTCCGAGTCAAGATGACTTAGCAAGTCTCGAGGAAATTGATCCCCTTGAAGCTTTCAAACTTATGTTAAGTAGTGAAAATACTCAAGACACCTCGACTTCAGCTGTCGGAGTAAGTTCAGAAGCGACTGAAGAGGATTTAACCCAGAAACTGTGGGCACAAGTAATAGGGGTAGATCTTTTCCAAGCCATCAGATTGAATTCGAACCTTACCTTTGAACTCAAAAGCCTAATGCACAAGTTGCTTAAAATGACTCGTAACCAATCTTTACTAGCCTTCCTGATTGACTTCGAACCTCTTCTGGATCAGATGGCCACGGAACTTCGGCGTGAGTCTGAAACCAATGCTTTGTTAACAACACAACGTCGTCAACATTCAGAGGATTTGAGGTTAGTCGAAGCATCCAAAGCTAAAATTGCTTCTCTGGAACTTGAGAATGTCAATGCTTCAGCTAAGGCAAAAGCTTGCTAGTCAAACATTGCTACTTATAAAGAACAAATGATGGTCTTGGTGTCAAAGATTAAAGAGGAAGAAGAGAAGCTAGCTGGAATCCAAAAAGTATTGGGTCCTTCAGAAACTGAACTTCGCCAAGAGGCCAAGTTAGCTATCGAGCATTTTAAAAGGGCCAAGTCAAGGAGCAAGGAGATAAACAAGTTGATTGACAATAGCTCTCGGACCCAAGCTGTATTGGATCTTGCCAGGTCGGCTCTGGAGAGGCTGACTACTAGTCTCACTTTTTAAGCTTTGTAATAATGTGTATTAATATTGTATTGCCTTTTGGCTCTTCAAAACTACATTTTCATTGTACTGGCAATGTATGCCATGATTACGCGCTTGCAATTATCTTTATTCGCACATAATTTTTACCTCTTGCAGCACTGGCCTGTATTTTTTCAAATATTTGCCATTTACTCGCAAGATCCGATTATCCGCACCGACTTCTTCTATTTCGTACGCGCCATTCGAGTAAACTTGAGTAATTTTGAATGGTCCTTCCCAATTTGGTGACCATTTGCCTAGAACTCTGTCTTTTCTGTCCATAGGCAGAATCACTTTCCAAACTAAATCTCCTGAGACGAAAGATTTAGATTTCACCTTCTTGTTGTAGGCTTTGGCCACTCTTTCTTTCTTCCTCATGAGGACATCTAATGCATGTATCCTTTCTTCGTCCAGATTGACCAGTTCTTCTAACATCATATCCCAATAATGGTCTGTTGGGAGATCGCACTGCCTCTGAACTCTAGCCGACTGTAAATAGACTTCGGCGGGCAAAACTGCATCATGGCCAAATGTGAGCCTAAAAGGAGTGGTGTTAGTTGATTCTTTTGGTGAATTTCGACAAGCCCATAAAGCTTGATTCAAAGTATTATGCCAATTTTTTGGTTTACTACCCACATGTTTCTTTATCAAATTAATGATTATTTTATTGGCGGCTTCTACTTGACCATTTGCCTGTGAAAACAATTTGAATAGAGTTTACTACCCACATGTTTCTTAACAATTTGAATCCGACTTCGGAAGCAAACTCCGCCATTCTTCGTCCTGTGAAAACCGACCCTTGGTTTGTGGTGATAGTCTCTGGAATCCCAAACCTACATAGAATGTGGTCCTGAATAAACTTGATAACTGCTTCCTGATCCACATTCGGTAAAGGGATGGCTTCGACCCATTTGGTGAAGTAATCTATACCGACTATAATGTACCGGTGGCCTTTCGACGAAGTAGGTTTTACCTCTCCGATCAGATCCAAAGCCCAGCCTCTAAATGGCCATGGTTTTACTATCGCGTGGAGTTCACTTGCTGGCACATGTTGTATTCATGTATGCTTTTGGCATTCTTGACAACCTTTAGTGAACTCTATGCAATCTTTTAACATTGTGGGCCAATAGACCCCTTGTCGAAACAAAAGCCATTTCATTTTGTGGCCTGCTTGGTGCGAACCACAGACTCCACTGTGGGTGTTAGAAATTGCCAAGTATGCGTCATTCTCTCCAAGGCATTTCAGTAAAACTTGTTCAAGAGTTTTCTTGAACAATTAATTTCCTACCACTACATAGCTTAAAGCTCTGTATTTCATCTTCCGATTTGTATTCCCAGTAGGGTTTTTCAAATACTCGACAATTTGTTTCCGCTAATCATTATCTGCCATACTGTCAATGGCAAAAACATCAAAAATTTCGGCCGAAAGATTGTTTATCTCCTCTACCCCCTCAGTTTTTGTAATTGACAGTTCCTTTTGGGTAGGGGCAGTCAGGTTAGATTCATCTCTTATTTCGATCAATTCCCCTAACTTCGCTTTTGGGACTTTGTAACCCGAAGCGATTTGCGCCAACTCGTTTGCCTCTTGGTTGTTAATTCGAGGCACATGTTGAATATCTACATGCTGAAAATGTTTTAACAACGTGTTGGCTATAACAATACGTAATTAGATTTTTCTTTAATACATTTGTATTCTTTTGTCAACTATTTTATGACCAATTCGGAGTCGCCCCTTATCTCGACTTCCTCTGCCCCCAGCTCCAACAAGATTTCATGTCCTGCTAGAGTCTGAACCATTGAACACTTTGGTTCTGATTTCTTCAGAACTCTAGTTTTGTTAACTCCTGACACAAGGCAAACTTCAGTTTGACCTTTCTTAAAACAATCAGAAACAGATGACAGTTTGGCTTTCTTTTGCTTGCATTGCCTGACATTCTGAGATTGAAAATGTTTTGTATAGACTGGTTTAGTAGTTTTTGAAGTTTTCATAAACCCAGTCTTAGTAAATTTTGAGTTTGAATTCTTCAGACTCTAAGACTTACTAGTTTCAGGTTCTGAACTCTTCAGACTCTGAATATTTTCAGGTTTAGAGTCTGATTTTCTCATACTCTTAGGCTTAGGACCTTTTGGTTGAAACTTTGGCAAGGTTTTAACATCTGCCATCATCTTTCCCTTAGGCTCAGAAGCTTTAGAGTCTGAGCAGTTCAGTACTTCAGACTCAGTCTCAGTTTCTGCTAAATTCAGTTTCTCAGAACTGTCAGAAGCAGGCACAAAGCACACCTCAGTGCAATTCAAAACATTTTCAGAACCAGATGATATTTTTGATTCATTGGAAAATTGAATGAATCATTATTAAAGCCAATACCTTCACCTTTGTTTCTGTAAATATTATAAATCATAGAAGCAACCTTACTTCTTTTGATTCCTGTTAAAATAAAGTCCTGAAGAGCAATTTCATGTTCATTTGGAATTTCTTCAGGTTTCTTATGAACCTCATCTCTGAGTTCTCTAACTTCTTCATCAAACTCAATGATTTGATTCTGAAGTTTGAGATTTTCCTCATTTAGCAAGTTATGTTTATTTTTCAAAGATTTTAGTTCACCTAACTTACTTTTGAGGTGGTTCATAAGATCTTTAACAGTTTCAATTAGTTCAGATCTAGTCAGTTCAGAGTATACCTCATCTTCTTCATCAGAGTCTGAACATGATTAAGCATCAGAAAATGCAGTTGCCATTAAAGCCAGATTTGCTTCCACTTCATCATCAGACTCAGAAGCATTGTCAAGTTCATCCCATGTTGCCATGAGACTCTTCTTAAGTTTGTTTCTGAAATTGCTAGACTTAGAGCTGGGCTTCTTTGATTTCTCTTTTGACTTGTCCTTCTGAAGTTCAGGACAATCAGCAATGAAGTGACCAGGCTTCTTGCAATTGTAGCAGTCCTTCTGATTTTCCCTCTTTGAACCAGATCCTTTAAAGTTGCTGCTTCTGTTAGAGAATTTCTTCTTTCTATTCATTAGATACTGAAATCTTTTGGAAAGCATTGCAAGCTCTTCAGCATCTGAATCTTCTTCAGATTCAATAGCTTTCAAAGCTTTAACAGACTTTCTTTTGGATTTTAGTGCTATTGAGTTAGGCTCTCTAACAGAATCATCTTCATTAAGTCCTAGTTCATGCACCTTGAGGGAGCTTATCAGATCTTCAATACTTAGAGTATTTAGATCCTTAGCTTCCTCAATAGCAGTTACTTTGGGTCTCCATTTAGATGGCAGACTTCTTAGGATTTTGTTCACATGATCAGTAGTGGTATAACTCTTCTTCAGAATCTGAAGTCCAGAAACCAGAGTCTGAAATCTTGAGAACATTGTCTCAATATTTTCATCCTTTTTCATTCTGAACTGTTCATATTGCTGAACAAGAATATTAGCCTTTGCTTCTCTAACCTTTTTGTTACCTTCATAGTTAGAGCAGAGGGATTTGAATACGGCTTTGGCTGTAGATTTGTCACTCAGCTTCTGATACTCAGTGTGAGGTAGAGAATCCACAATGATTCCTCTCACATTATGATGCTTTCTGTATATCTTCCTTTCAGCATCACTCAGCCCTCTTCTGTTGACAGTTACACCTTCTTCATCAACTGGAATAGTGATTCGATCTTCTATAATATCCCATAATGAATCATCAATACCAATGATGTGGTTATACATCTTACTCTTCCACCATGAGAACTTCTCAGGATCACCAGTAAACATTGGGGGTTTATTGTGTGACCTGGATTTTCTTTCTTCAGTACCATAGTCATATGAATAAGAAGTACCAGTACCTCTTTGAGTTCTGGGAGAGGGTGGAGGTGAACTAGTTGACATGTTTTTCTCAGGATCTCACTGACTCACTATTAGGTGATTGAATATATGAACCGGAGCTCTGATACCAACTGAAGGTGAGAAAAACACACAAGAAGGGGGGGGGGGTTGAATTGTGTGGATGAAATCTTTTCCTTTCTCAAAACTTAGGTTAAGTTCAGAACCTGATATAGATCAGTTCTGAACCTTTTTCAGAGTTTGTTTAGCAGCGGATTAATAAGAAAAGAGAGAAGGGAAGAAAGACACAATGAGTTTTTATACTAGTTCCTTCCACAAGTTGGAAGTAGTCTAGTCCCCCTGTCACTTACAGGAGATTTAACTATAATCAAACTGATTACAATTGCTTAGAATACAAAGTAATGAGACTTCAATGCTCAAACACCTAGTAAGAGACTTCTAATGCTCAAGACACTAAGTCAAGAGACTTCCGATCCTCAGAACACAAAGTAATGAGATTTCTCTGCTCAGAACACAAAGTAATGAGACTTCTAATTGCTCAGAACACAAAGTAATGAGACTTCTGATGCTCAGTACGTAGACTGAGACTTGAACCAAACTGAATTACAAAGAAAGTAAGTTTGGGTTGAACACTTGATCAAATATCAGAGGTGTTCACTTAATACAACACAGGTATAAGACTCTAACTCTTAAGAAATTCTAAGATACAAAGATTGAAAGAATTTCTAAGAGTTTTGTGACAGACACGAAGTTTTACAGCAAAACAGAGCACATTTCAGTCAGTTTTTGTTTCAAGAGTCTTAGCAATTTTCTTCTTCAAATCTTCTCCCTTTTATAGAGCAAAAGATAGCTGTTGAGAATTGCTTTGATTTGTAGCAAAGAGCGATTGCAATTGGAAGCTAGGTTAGCTGAAAATGTGTGCTGAAACTGAACAGAAATGCAGAGCACGCATTTTTTCAAATTTGCTTTCCTTAAAAGCTGGAGAATGTTTCTGCAAGGGAGGTAACTGTTCCATTGGAGTTGTTCTGACACTGCAGGCATTAAATGCTGAGTGAGACAGTTGCTTTTCCTTCCACGTCAGACTTCAGAAGCTTATTCAGGAACAGTACTTCAGAAGCAGTCTTCAGACTCAGGTCTTCAGACGCACACTTCACAAGCACTGTTCATCAGACGCACTTCTTCAGACGTTGACTTTTGTTGACCTTCAGACTCAGTCTTTAGACGTTGACTTCTGTTGACCTTCAGACTCAGCCTTCAGACGTTGACCAACGTTGACCTTCAGACTCAGCCTTCAGAAGCACCCTTCAGACACAGTCTTCAGACTCTGCCTTCAGAAGCACCCTTCAGACGCAGTCTTCAGACTCTGCCTTCAGAAGCTGCTTCAGACCCAGTTTTGCTTCAGACTTGCAACAAAGGCTTCAATGCTTTCTTTCTTGCTCTAAGCTTGTTCTTCCATAACCAATATTAATTACAACACATTAAGAACATGGTTCTGCACACTTAGAACAAAGCATTAGCAATACCAATTTTCTTTTTAACACTTTGTTATCATCAAAACCCAAAAGAGAGTTGTTCATACACATTTCGTTCCAACACAATCAACACCCTCTTGACATCCCAATTACAGATTTGCACAGTAATGACCATGGGATCGTCATCGTGGGGGATCACTCCTTTTCGGTCTTCGCCTGAGAAGGTGATATCAGTCTGGCGTTCTGGCTCCGTCGTGGCGTGGTCATCGACCAGCATTACCTGCCTCACATATCTTTTTCGGGAGGTGCTGGATTCTCCTCCTCCTGCGAAGCCACCAGATATGGTGCTCAAAGTGTGGCGCTCACCATCCTTTGCCACATATTTCTCCTTTTGGGGGTCTTCGGGGGGACGCCTGTCTCCTTCTCTGCTTTCCTTCACGTATCCTCTTAGCCTACCATTCTGAATCAGCTTCTCAATCTCTCTCTTCAGGTGGATGCAATCATCTGTGGTATGTCCCTTTATGCGGTGATACTTACACCAGGCTTCCTTGTCGTTTCCCATGATGTTTCCTCTCGGCGGTGGGGGTTCGGGGATGAGTCTAGAATGGTATACATCTCTCTAGATCTACTCACGGTGAGTGTTGAGGGCCGTGAAGGATTCCGGCAGGGATGCGCGCCTATCTTGGACGTGACGTTTGTGTGGCGCTCTGTCTCTGTGGGTGGGTGGATAATAGTTGCAGCGATGGTCGTAGTTGCTGGGGGCACACTCCCTGGAATCCCTCGCTTTCTTTTCAGTGTTGCTCTCCTCTCCATTTATGTAACATTCCGCCCTGGACATGATCTCCTCCATGGAATCGGCCGGCTTTTGTGCCAACGATTCGTTGAACTGTCCGGCACGGAGGCCGTTTTGGAAAGCTCCCACGATTAGCTCCTGGTTCGGGTTCACGACTTTAATTGTGGCGTCGTTGTATCTTGCAAGATATTCACGGAGGGTCTCGTTCGACCCTTGGCGGACGTTGAAGAGGCTGGTAGATGACACCTTGCGGTGGCGACTAGCCAAAAACTGGTGTGTTAATTTGCGCGTCATGTCTTGGTAACTGACGACTGAGAAACGGGGCAAGTTCATGTACCACCTCAGGGCGGCGTCTTTGATGGTCCCTGCCAACAGCTTACATTTGAGGGAGTCAGCAGCACTGATGATGGCCATCTGGGTATTGAAAGTTGTTACGTGCTCCACTGGATCACTCTTTCCGTTGAAAGACGAAAGAGAGGGTGGCTTAAAGTTTTCCGGGACCGGCGCGTTCCAAACTTTAGCAGAAAGTGGTTGTGGATCTGGATCTATCGACTCGTTCTGCTGGGACCCGTTCCCCTCAACGTGTTGTTGTTGCTGGATTGTCTCCATTGTCGCTTGCAGAGCTTCGTTGTGGTCGCGAAGCTGCTGGATTTGTTGCTGTAGAGCTTCCAAGACCGCCGGGTCCGCCATTAATGGCGACGATGACGGTCGTTTGGGTCGGTTATGAAGATTAAGATTGGTGGTTGAAGATTAGCGGTTAGGATCGCGAATCTCAAGGAGAGGATTGGTTTTTTGAACAAAGAACAGGTTGAACGTTTGATTAGAGTTAGGGACAGATTTAGGGTTAAATCGCGGCGGATTCGGAAGTTCCAGGGTTGCTCCCGAGAAACTCGGTGGATTCACGGCGTTCTGGTGATTTTCAGAGGTCGTGGATCAACTGCCTTTCTTTCAGAGATGGTGGCTAGGTTAGTTTTACCGTAGCCCCACGATGGGCGCCAACTGTACTAGCTGTGAGTACAATGTATGAAAACTAGGGTTTCAGAGTCTGTTTAGGTCATGCCTTGGGAATGATCCCATAGTTACTATTTGTAGCCTCGACTTAGGCCTATCCAGCCATGGTTTTGGGCCCAAATCGTAAAGGGCCAAAACCATGACTAGGGCGCCCTCGTAAGCTGCTGAGGGCTCCCCTAGAGGGTGTCCTCTAGGGAGGTCACATAGGGTTATTTATGACTGTCAAGTGGGCCCTGCGCCCTCCTGGAGGGCGCCCAGCCTTACTCCAAGGGTTCAAACCCTTGTCTTTAGGATCTCAAGGTCTAAATGGTGAGATCTACGGTCCAATCACATTTAGTAACGTCGAAAGTGTATGTTTTTGCAACGAATTTATCATTTTTTTGGTTCGACGAGAGCCTTTCAGTCTAACGGTTTTAATAATTTACAAACATAGGGAGGTCTAGGTTTTAATTCAGCCACATTGACTTCATTCTCTTCGATGGAAGTATATTCAACATCGAATTCTTGGTCACTGCCATTATCGTCGACATATGCAACCTTCTCTTTCTTGTGAAACCTATTAGACCTAGCCTTTTCGGATTTTAACCTTTCTACTTGTCGAACTCTATCGGCCAACTGGGCTATATCTCTCAAATGATGGGTGTCCAATTTCTTTCGAACAGAGTAATCTAGACCTCCCGCGGCCATTTCGACTAACTCATGTTCGGGCACTTGGGTGAAACATCTCGCCTTCAACAGTCTAAATCTATTGAGATAATCATCAATAGACTCGGGCGTTTTTGGCCTAACACTAGCCAATTTTTTCAAGCTTATCTTAGATTGGCCCATGTAAAACTGTTCATGGAACACTCTCTGCAATTGGTTCATATTCTGTATTGAATGAGGAGAGAGGGTAGTGAACCATGTGAAGGCATTCTTTGTCAAGGAATTGGGGAAATATTTCATTCTTAAGTTTTCATTATTTGCAATGTCCCTTGCCTCCGTCAAATAACGAGCAATGTGTTCGACAATAGATTCATTCGTTTCTCCAGCAAACTTTGTGAACTCAGGGATCTTTTATCCCCTATGGAGTTCAGTTTGCAAGACATATTCAGACAAGGATGATATGAAATTTGGTCTGTGTAGGCCTACATTAAGGCCATTCTGGACCAAAATTGTTTCGACGAGGTGGGCTATGTTATCTTTATCTTGTCCCCCCAGATTATTCTGTCGGACTTGTCTAACAACCACTTCGTCTGCATTTTTATTCCTATATACCAAAACGACTTCAGGGGCTTGTTCTCACTACAAGAAATTTTTCATTTTGCGACACTTACTTTGCGACCCTTAGCTTTGAACAGTCGCAGATTACACTTTTGCGACTGTTATTGCGACTGTTAGGCTTAAGGGTCGCAGGTTTTATACTTTTTTTAAGCGCCTTAGTCATTATATATTTTGGCCAAAAATTTTATCCCTCCCGCTCTTCCATTTTCAGTCTCCCTCCCACACCTCCAAAACCCTATAACCCAATTTTAACCCAATTTTCAGTCTCCTTCCATTTTAACCCAAACTGAGCTTTAACAAATTCGCAAGCGCAAGCGCTTCTTTCCTGCGATTCAGTAATCTTCTTTCCTGTGATTCGCAAGCGCAACCTTCTTCCTCCCTTCCGCAATCTTCTCTTCAACTTCAGCTTGAGTCTCTTTCTTCATCTGATTCAGCGCCACCGCAATTTCAGCACGCGCAGCTCTCAAAACTGAAACCTAAATCTCTACCACCCATGACTGAATCGAAGCATTCCCACAATCTCATTTAAGCTCTCCCCCAATTTCACTCTCACCCAATTTCTCTCAGATTCTTCAACACTACCCCTTCACAATCATTCGCGCTCTCCCCCAATTTCACTCTCACCCAATTTCTCTCAGATTCTTCAACACTACCCCTTCACAATCATTCGCTGTTTCCTACCTCATTGATAAATTCGGATTCTCAAAAGGTGCTTCTTCCTCTGACATTGTTCGTATGGTTAGAGGTAACCCCAATTCATAATTTACCTATATCTCTCTCTAATTGAAATTTTATTTTATTTAATTAATATTTAAACGAACTATTTTATTTGGTTGATTTCTTTGGATTAAGGAACTAGATAGGGACGAGATTGATTGGTATTTTTTTATTTTGTTGTGTTTTTGTTTTAGTCTGTTTGATGATTTTGTTGTGTTTGATGTTTTAGTCTTTGTTGATTACATTGGTTTTTTGGCTGTTATATCAATTTACTCTTATTGAAATATTTGTGAACATGTTTTGCAATCTGGTTATTACAGATTTTTATTCACACCTGATGATTTGCAATATCAAGTGTTATTATTATTATTTTTATAGAGTTTAAAAGACCAATTATACCAATGAGGAAAAACCAATTTATCTCAGGGTTTAGATGAATGGTTTTTAGCACAGCCTTATTGTTATATATGTAATGCTCTGCTAGTTACACTCTGAGTTGGAATGGAATGTTGCCTAAAAAATATATCTGTAGTCCATAACTAGGTATCCTAATGGGAATTGGATTGCCGCATTTACACATTCGGAACATCAGTGACAAAATCAAGATCATACAATCCAAAAAAAAGTAAAGCTGGAACATATATGTTGGAGGATACATTCCTACAAACATTGGTTTTTGGGATGTTATATCAATTTACTCTTATTGAAATATTTGTGAACATGTTTTGCAATCTGGTTATTACAGATTTTTATTCACACCTGATGATTTGCAATATCAAATGTAATTGTGCATTTTGAGTCCTGTTATTTCATTTTGAGTCATGTTCTTGTAGGTATATGATTAAACTATTTAAAGTAAAGGAAAAGCAAAGAGAACAAGCTGAAAATGCCAGTAATGGAGTACCTGTTAAGAAGCAAAGTGCTGGCGAGTTGCGTCTTCACAAAGGTTACCTTCTTATTGAATTGTTTACTTTTTTTATTGTGTTTCATCGTGTCAAGTTTGAATTTTTAACGAGTAACTTATCCAATATAACTTTTAAACATGCATGAACATATGAAAGAAAATGTGAGGCACTGTGGTTTTTGGTTTTTCAGTGAGTATAGATGGTAATTGTATAATTTGGCAACCATTCTGTTGAAAGATAGCTTAACAATCAGAGTTGCAATGGAATCATTTAATAGGTAAGATGACAAGAATTTTTTTCAGTATAGGACAGTCTACTATTCAAGTATTTTTAACCCATAAATATTGTAATATAACTAAAATCTATTCCAGATCCTAATATGTGGTTTTTTTTTGTCAATATCCTAATGTATATTTTTTGAAAGCCAAATGTTAGTTTGTTCGTATGAAGAATTGAGCCTATATGACCTCTTTATTACTCCAATTCTTATGCCCATCCCCTCAAACGACCAAACTTATCATTCTCCCTAATCAAAATGTCAATATCCTAATGTGTAAGAAAATTAGTAAGGAAATGTGCCAAGAGCCATGCAACCTAACCAGATTCAATTAGAAAAGGGTTCTGTACCATAAAAAGGGAAATGTACATTCTATTTTGCACTCACTATGTCCCTCCTGCGTGCCTGAGATAAACAAGAGACACATGATCACATATAATGGTTACTTAGTGAAATGTAGTCTCTTTGCATTGTTTAGGAAGTGTTTAACAATGATTAGTCTTTTACGAAGCTTTGTTAAATATTAACCTATAGGAACTGTTCTCAAAAGGACCATGTCCCTTCAAACATATAAAGTATCTGAAAGAAGAATTTTTTTTTTTGACATAATGATATATTTTTTGAGTGAATAAAATAAGAAAGTCTTTTTTCCAACTGTAATTGTGGTGTAAGTTTATTTTCATTTCTTATTGTTAAGTCATATATATATATATATATATATATATATATATATATATATATATTAAAAAAGCTTGTTAATCTGTACTTTACTGACAGCAGCCTGCAACCTAACAATTCAGCAGCAGGGAAAATATATATACCTATTAAAATATTTAAAAATGCACAAAACATACAACAAAATCAAATTAAAAAATACATGCCATTTCTAAAGTTAAGAGTCAAAGCGAGCATTCTACATGCAGCAGGACTAAAAGGAACAGGTTCATATAAACAATTTAAAACCTGGTAACAACCTTTAATCCTTCCTTCAAAAAAAAAAAACCTCTAAATCCAACCACTGTGAGCTACATATTGATGACAGAATTACAAAATTAATGCAATCAGAAGGCACCACCACCATGAAACTGCAAAACCATTTGAAAGAGTGAATTTGTTCTGGATATTGTAATGAGAGTATAGCTATCTTGAAACTGCTTTCCCTCAACCATATGCTTCACTTTGTGGGATTGAAAAACTAAAGATAACCAAATTGTGATTGTCGTGTATTCTCTACTGATGTTGTTGGTATATATTATATGTTCCGTGTGACTTCATTCTAATTTAATGGTTTGCATAATTGACATGTTAATCAGAATCCATTTGATCTCCTTATGGAATAATTTTTAGCGATACAAGTTAAACTACTAGTTAATTGTGTACGAAATAATATTAATCCATTTCTGGTTTATCTGTTTATGGTTTCTGTCTCAGTTTTAGCGCAAATTTAATTTTTGGTTCATTTCTGGTTAGCGTATGTTTTTCTGGTTGTTGTGTTGCTAGCTCTTTTGATTTCATTTAAGCAATGTAAATTCTTGTGAGATTCCTAATTGCCTTGTTAGAACCAACAAGAAGTTAACTTAAGAAGCAATGTACTTTAATTATCATTTTAAACATATCTTTGATTTTTATTATTGTTTTATGCAATTCTCAACTGAAATATGATGACTTTATTCTCAAGGCCTAAAAGAGATTCCTTGCATATGATATATGAAATATTTATGAGTATTTTTGTGGATTCAATGATTTGTTTTGTTAATCTCATGATTTTTTTAATTTTTCAGTTGAGTGCATTTTGATTTCGCGCTGGGTGTCACCGTGGTTCACACTTTGCTCCTACTTCACTTTCTCAAGGTAAAGACTTTGTTTTCCTCTAACATGTATTCACGTCAAATTTTGATTGATTTGTGCCATGAAATTAAGCTTAATTTTGGTCTATGGAAAATGGCAAAAGCACTAGATATGTAAGTGTAATGCTGCCTCCCTGGAGGAAATTAAGTTTAATTTCAGTTTGTGGACAATGGCTTTGTGTATTGCTGGAAATTATGAGTTTTTTGCTGTTGTGCTTTATGGTGTTAATACTTGTTATTTGAAATGGATACTTACTTTTCATGAATATTTGTATTGTTTTGACATGTCTATGTTTAAGTGAATATATTTGTCAATATGCTAACTTATTGAAATCCATATTTTATATTTAAAGCAATGGATAAGTCATGGATTATGAAGCCACAAACGTCTGCTGCATACAAGCGAGGGATAATGGAATTTATTAATTTTGCCTTTAAAGACGTAGTGGAAAATGGTGAAGTAATATGCCCATGTAGAGTTTGCCGTTTAAAAAAACCGCAAAGTAGGAGTGTAATGTTCGACCACCTAAAGTGGTCACCATTTCCAAAGGGCTACACCATTTGGCTGCATCATGGGGAGTCCTTAGGAGAACTTAGTACTGTCTCAACTAGTACTATTCCAAATATAGGTCAAGACACGGTGGTTGTTGAAGATCCTATTCAGAACATGATCAATGATGCGTTTGGAGTTGATAGGGATCAGACAAATGAGGTACCCATTGCATCAAATGTAGAGATTGATCGAGATGAAGATGAGATGCCAAGTGTAAGTGAAGAAATGAATGAAGCCAAAGAATTCTATGAATTAACTAGAGATGGAGAACAACCCCTGTATGAAGGGTGTACAAGATATTCAAGATTGTCTTTTTTGTTAAAGTTGTATCACATCAAGTGTTTGTGTGGCTTGAGTGATAAGTCGATGACAATGATTTTAGAGCTATTAAAAGATGCATTTGAATTTGCAAATATTCCAAGTACGTTCTATGAAGCAAAGAAAACAATTACGAAACTTGGTATGAATTATGTGAAGATACCTGCATGTCCCAACGATTGTATGCTTTATTGGGGCGAAGATGAAGAGAGGGAGACCTGTAAAATTTGTAACACTTCAAAATGGAAATCAGGGGAAAAGGAGTGTGTTGTCAATAATCGGAAAAAAGTTCCTGCAAAAGTTCTTCGTTATTTTCCTTTAAACCTCGATTGAAAAGACTATTTTTTTCAACAAAGACTGCCGAGGATATGAGATGGCATGCAGTTGATACTAACAACGATGGAAAGATGAGGCATCCTAGAGATTCTGAAGCTTGGAAACAATTTGACCTGACACACACTTGGTTTGCATCAGATCCGCGAAACGTGCGTCTTGCATTAGCTAGTGACGGCTTTAATCCATTTGGTATAATGAGTTCAAATTATAGCATTTGGCCAGTTGTACTCATCCCATACAACACTCCTCCATGGGTGTGCATGAAAGATACATCTTTTATAATGTCAATGATAATTCCTGGTCAATATTCGCCAGGAAATGATATTGATGTCTACTTACAACCTCTAGTCAAGGAGTTGAAGGAGTTGTGGACAACAGGTGTGGATACATATGATTCTTTTAAGAAAGAGGTGTTCACATTACATGCCACCTTGATGTGGACGATTAGTGACTTTCCGGGGTTAGGTATGCTTTCTGGTTGGAACACATACACCGGATTTGCATGTCCTTCGTGTAACACCGACACTAAACCTCGTCGTCTTTCTAATAGCAGTAAATGATGTTTTATAGGTCATCGTCGTTTCCTTGATCGGAGACACAGATTTAGATTGAACAAGGTTCGCTTTGATGGTGAGCAAGAAATGCGTAGTCCACCGGTAACATTATCTGGACATCAAGTTCTTCAACAGGTTGAAAACATTAAGGTCATTTTTGGTAAAAAGCCAAAGAAAGCAGGGTTGGGAAAAAGAAAAAGCAAGAAACAACCTGCAGAAGGTGACCCTCCAAACCCGAACAGAAGGACAGGCAAGAGGCAATCTACACAAGATGACCGTCCAAACTGGAAGAAGAAAAGCATATTCTTTGAACTTCCATATTGGAAGGATAATCTTCTGCGTCATAATCTTGACCCGATGCATATCGAGAAAAATGTGTTGGATAATATCATATATACTTTGCTTAATGACAGTTCAAAGAGTAAAGACCATGTCGATGCTCGAAGAGACCTTGAAGTTATGGGCATAAGACCTGACCTTTGGTGCAATGAAAATGGAAAAATTTCTCCGGCAATTTTTACTTTGACTGGTAAAAGTAAGAGGGAATTTTTAACAATTTTAAAGAATATCACTGTGCCTGATGGTTATTCAAGCAACATTTCTAGATGCATTGACTTGGAAAATCTTAAGTTGAAAGGAATGTTGAAGAGTCATGATGGCCACATATTGATGGAACAACTTCTACCATTAGCCATTCGAACAACATTACCTACTGAAGTTTCAGCAGTATTGATCGAGTTATGCTCATTCTTTAGACAATTATGTGGTAAAGTGTTGAAAGTCGAAGATTTGGAAAAAATGCAAAACCAAATTATCCTCACTTTATGCCACATGGAAATGATATTTCCTCCATCATTTTTCACTGTTATGGTTCACTTGGTTGTTCACCTTGTTGAAGAAGTTAAACTTGGAGGTCCCGTTCATTATCGATGGATGTATCCTGTCGAAAGGTAAAATCTGTCCGATTTCGTTCCTTCAATGATTTAGTAGTTTGTAAATTTGTTAAAACTAATACTATTGTAGTTCAATTATAGGTACTTAGGAAAACTTAAGTCATATGTACGTAATAAAGCACAACCAGAAGGGTCTATTGCAGAAGGGTACATTATACATGAGATTCTTACATTTTGTTCAAGGTATCTAGAAAATATTGAGACTAAATGGAATCAACCGGGTCGTGTAGATGATGAGCCTATTAATGATGTACAAATTGACCCGCGTGTAGCCGAATTATTTCCTAAAGTTGGAAAACCTATTGGTGGATCTTCACGTTACACTCTCACACCGATTGAGAAGTTACAAGCTCATAGACATGTTTTAACAAACTGCCCTGTAGTTGACGACTATCTAATGTAAGTAATTTTATCACATCACAAAATTAGTATACTACTTTTCAATTTTTTACATCTAATATGAAATAACCAAATAGGCAGTATAGAAGTATCACACGAAGTCAGCTAAGGAGTAGTGCAAGGACTACTTCTGAGGTAGACAAGAAGGTTCATAAAGAGTTTGCTCGTTGGTTCCGCAATTAATCGTGTTAGTGTTCATAAACCTATTTAGGTTCATGTTTGCTTGTATGTCTTTTTAATAAGAATGTGACTAACTGTATATTTTATGGCGTTTAGATTTGCAACAATCTTGACACCATTGATGGACCAAATAAAGATGTTCTCAATAGTCTCGCTCAAGGTCCTTTTGATACAGTTAGAAGGTTCACTGCATACAATGTCAATGGATTCAAATTTCGAACAATGGCGCGAGACGAGTTATTAAAAACACAAAAAACTGTGGAGTTTTTGGCATGTTTGGGACACGAAGTTATTCAAGTAATAGTGATGCCCAAATGAGATTTGGAGGGGTACCTTACTATGGAAGATTAATAGACATCATTGAGCTTCGCTATGATGGCTTCACAATGCCGATGTTTAAATGTGAATGGGCTAATACCACAAACCCAAGAAGCATTAAAACAGATATGTTGGATTTTAAGTCTATAAACTTTACAAGATTAAAACATGCTGGACAACATGAAGATGATGAGCCATTCATTAAAGCGTCAGAAGCTCAAATGGTTTAGTATGTGGATGATGAGAAGGAACAAGGATGGAGTATTCCTGTTCATTTGAAGCCAAGAGACTTGTATGACATGGGTGGAAATGATGAAATTATGGCCCCCATTGAGCCATTCCCATCACAAAATTTAGAACAAATTTTCTCTAATGATACCACACATATACAATTAGCAAGATTGACTACAGATGATGATCATGAAACTTAAACTGTTCATGTTGAACTTGATTGTTAAGAAGTCAATATTGTTGTTGTAACCTCGATGGACTTATGATTGTTAAGAAGTCTAGTTTGTTGTTTACATCTACTGAATCATTAATGCAATGAAGTGTAACTTTTGCTAGTTTTTTCTTACCCTACAGTACTTGTTTTTAATTTTACTTGTGATTGTTATTTTTACATTTTACTTGTGATTGTTTTTAATCCTACTTTGCTTAGCTATTTGCATTGTTCTGACTTGTTTATCGTCAATCATGCAGTGTAATTGTATTTCAGGTTTCATTCTTGTCAAAATATGACATCATACGAGGATGAAAAGAGGAAAAGAATGGCAGAAAATCAAAAAAGGTTGGAGGCTCTAAATATTCCAACTATATCTCAAGAACTTGCAAAATCCTATTCCGCCACTTCAAAACATTCAAAGGTATGATTGAACATCCGTTGCATTTGATAGTTTTTTTTTAATTATGCCATTTATTTATACATGCCATATTTTTAGTTTGGGAAGGGAAAATCAAAGTTTGTACAACCTGGAGCTCTTGAGGTAGCCAATAAGAAGCACCTCCGTTCACAAGGTTTACCACATGCATCTTCATCGCCTACACATTTGACAGCTTCATCGCCTACGCACGTGACACCTTCACCGCATAATCATGTGACACCTCCATCGCCTACACATGTCACACCTTCACTGCCATCTTCCGAGGCAACATCACCGCATCATGATATTCCGTCCCTTGATTCTGGAGATGATGATGTAGACAATGATGTAGATGAAGAGCTAACCATTACTCAAAAAAAGAAATCTAAATACTGGGATGTCGAAGTTATAAGTATGTAATCTAGTGTTAAATTATGTTAAAATAATTTGACTGTTTCAAATGGTTTGCTTATGCCATGTTTCACTTTCTTATTTGTTAGATGAGGCAGGTCATGTTTCAAGGAGACATTTAACGGTGGCAGATGTGCTTGAAGAATCTCCTAATGGAAGCAGGATAATGACTCGATGGAATGATGTTCCTCAAGTGGTGGGACAAGCTGCTGGTTTGTTGGCAAATTATTTGGGTTCATTGGCAAGGCAATATAGAGATTTTCCGATAATGTTTGAAAGCTGGGATGCAATTTCAGATGATAAAAAAACTGAGTTTTATAATGTTAAAATAAAGGTATCATTGATATACATTTGAATATATATGATTTATTGTTTCTTGTGTTAACTAACAATTTGTTTTTATGTTTATGTTGCAAGACAAAATCTGTTGGTGCGACTGTTGGTTGAACAGTCGCAAAATACCCTTTGCGACCCCAATTTTTGTGTCTGTTGGGGAACAGTCGCAAAGGGATATCTGCGACCCTTCTAACAGTCGCAATCCATGATTTTAGAAGTCGCAAAATGCCTTTTTTCTTGTAGTGTCTGCTGCCCCTGAAATTGGCTCTTCAACCTCTTGGGGCGCGGGTTGTGGCCCCTTATTCACTACATTGTCTCCCCTTCCGCCAATTCGAAGTGGTCCAGGATTTAGTGGTTGAACTGGGTTAAAGAAATTGGCAATTCTCTCCATTTGAGCAGCCAACATTTGGTAACTATTGTTAGTATCCTGGATCATCGGGTTAAATATTGTCCCAATCTGTTGGGTTAACATGTTCACCATATCATGATTACTTTCATCCATTTGTTGTCTAATTGACGCCACAGACGTATTAGTCAGCGCTAAAGGGGCGTTTCGACCAGGGAAGCTCATTGCAAATCCATGTACTGGTGACATTATGGTATTTGTATTATCTGCAAATATAGACGCATTCGTCCCAAGGCCTGCCATCAAAGTTGTTGGCATGCCATAAGGCGGATCCCTCGTTGTCGTTATGAGCGAAAAGTGTGGAATTGAGGCACCAAAGGGCCCAGCCAATATATTTTTATCCACCTATTGTATCAACGGTCTAGAGACCGTTGGGCTCGCTTGCGTCGATGGAATGGCAGCCTCGATAACTGCAGGACTAGTCGATGTTGGTATCGACGTAGACGATGGCATAGAGGCTGTAACACCAGTCACATTTGATTAGGTTTGGCTACTAGCAGGCATTTCTTGTGAAACTTGTGCATTGACTTGCGTGCTAGACGAGGAAGCGGATGTTGAACTTGGACGCACCATTTCAGGAAGATACTAGCCTCCTCTCAATCGCATACGAAGTAAGATCACAAGAGTTTATTTAAAGAACAGAACGCATGAAGAAAAAATTCAAATAATGTGAACCTTTGACACACAGGGTCCCACCGGGCGTGCCAATTTGTTTACCTTGGATTTTGGTAAACAACCGCTGGTTATAGATTTATTACTTGCGAGATCAACCAGTAATCTCATGCCAATGTGTGTCAAATTTATTTGAGGATCTTTGCATGTTCATATGTATTTTTGTATGTTTCGAATGTAAGAAGAGAACAAAGAATCTCCAAGTTCGATTGCTTGAACTTGTCGAAAGAAAATTGCAGTATGAAAGTAAATTGCAGAAATTAACTTAGAATAAAATGAATTGCATTGATTCGAAATAAAGGTTGTTCACAAGGATCATACATGATTCGTAACTCTTTTCTCGCTGTAACTTGGATACTTCGAGTGTGTTGAATGTTATTTAAGTGATTTTGTGACCCCGTTTTCCTCATGGAAAACTCTTATTTATACTAAAGGAAATAACTGTATACTCCTATCCATACTTCTAACTGCTTCTAACGTCTAATAACAGAGGAAACAACCTATTTGAAATTCAAATTTCGCTCCTTCGATAGCCACGAACTTTGACAGTTTGTCAAAGAACCTCTTCAGAACATAACCAACCCTCGCGTTGTCGAGATGCGTTTCGACCAACTCTATTCCTTCAATTCTATCGGACGAACACGCGCAACTTTAGAAACTCTTTAAGTTTAAAAATTCCACTTTTCTTCCACGTGTTCAGTCAAACCTCAATGACTGTATTTAATATCCTTTGTCGAAAATACAGGCTAACAATACGACGCTTCATGTGTATGCAATGCGCCTAAAGACTCTACATGCATGTGGTACCATGGTGATCTTAAATCACTCACCAATTTAATCTTGATTTTAAATCAAGCACCAATGTTTATTCTTGATCTTGTCCCAAGGCCTCCTCTTGTTGATGGGACCTTCATGCCAAATTGTCTGAATTATCCTTTCAGTCTCCCAAACCTTTTTGTGGGCAATCCTCCTACCACAAAGAAAGAATTCAAAAATGCCTTGAGTAGGGAGGACCGCGCCTACTTCAACAACCCTAATCATGCCGTCAAGCGGAGGATGATTTCTGAATATTGTGTTTCGGCTTTCCAGATGGTTGGCCTCTGCACTATATTGGCCTCCAACGACACTGCCGCCTTTTCAGACCCTAAGTCGAAGCCAGAGAAAGCCAAAGCCATTAAGACCCTTGAGGACGCCAAGAGGGCTCATGTGGATGCTTTGAACAAGCTAAAGGCTAAGGCTGCTGGTAAGCTGAAGTTGGTCGAGGACCAGGCCAAGGTGGGGGTCGAGGCCGCCCAGAAGGCTCACGAGGATGTCCATGGTGAGCTGGAAAAGTTGAGGGTCTTTTATAAGGAGTATCAGGAAAGTCTTGTTGCTTCTAATAGGAAGGCGACAAACCTTAATTCATACCAAAATCGTGTGAAAGCGAAAACACTGAGCTTAAGGGTCAGGTCACCCTTCTTGACGGAGAGATTAAATCATGGGACGAGAAATGCAATTCCATTTGTGTTGAGGCCCTTCAGAAGGAGAGTCAGGAATTGTAACATCCCGCTTAAGACTCAAATATTTATCAGTGTCGAGATGATGTATCAGAGATATTTATAAGGAATGACATTTTCGTAATTTTGAGGGTTAAGCTATAAAAGCCTTTTACCCCCAAAATTACTCATTATTCTCTACACTTTCTCTCTCTAGCATTCAACTCCTCTCCCTTCTCTCCACTCTTCTCTCACGCCACCCTCTTCCTTTTCTCCATTAAATCATCAAACTTGATCTCACATCTCTCAATCTTTATGCAAGCACAAATTGAGTGATCCTTGAGTCTTTAGGAGCAAAGGAAAACAAGAAAGAAATGAAAGGAATGGGGCTAGGGTTTGAGCAAGCTTGGCAAAGAATCAAGGAAAGAAGAGGAATCAAGTTAGGGCTTTGGATTAGGAAGCTTGGCAAGACACCACTTATGAAATTAAGGTGAGCTCCATTAGATTTATACCCCTTTTGGGTAGTTTTTAAGGTTTTATGAGGAAAGGAAAAATTCAATGATTCAGGCTTGATTTCTTGATTGTTAGTTTCCCTTTGTTAATACTTGATATACTATGATCTTCCTAGTTAAAAACTCTATCAAATGATGTATATATAGACTTGCTGGTTGTGGGATTATGTTAAAACTCGTTTTGGAATTTTCTGGAAATGTACAGGGCCTGGCAACACTGGTTTTGTCGTGCCATGATGGCACCCATCGTGCCATGATCATGAAGATCTGGGAACCATCGTGCCACGAGAGTAGCATGTCGTGCCACGACAAAAGCAGAATGTCACCCCATTTTTGAAATGTGTTTTAAGGCCAGAAAACCATCCTCACAGCACCAGAATGTCTTTATGCATTTAGTAATGAAAGAAAAGGTCATAGACTATCTTGTATTAGCATGAGAGTGGGGTTAGACATTTCATATATCATTGAGGTTTAACCTCAAAAGAATCAAGTGTCATTTATGACAATGGGTAGAATTATCCCTAAGTTATCAAGTAAGATAAGGGGCTTAGTTCCCAACAAAGAGTTAAGCAGTTCATGAGATAGCAAGTATGAACCTTATATTATAGGTTAAGTATCAAGAGTAATTACTTGAAGAATGCATTAGATATGCATAAGTTTATGGTAAAGTATCATATATACTTCATAAGATTAAACGTGTCCAGCAGGCTCCGGATTATGCCGGATGGGACTTCTCCGAGAGGATTGTCCACACGTAAGTTTATAAGTTATATGTATGTATATATATAAAGAAGAATAAGAACAAGTTAATAAAGGACTAGATGTGTCTCCTGTTTTCTCGCTAGTTAGAACGCAGGGGGTTCCATCCTAAGCTGGAATGGTGAAGTTACCGTCCGCGAGGACAACTACACATCAAAGTCAAGTAAAAGATTATATTGTGTCTACAGTGTTCTCGCTAGTTAGAGCACGGGGGTTCCAGCGAGCTGGAACGGTGTAGTTACTATCCGCGAGGATAGCCGCACAAAAGTAAGAGGAGTCCGGTGTTAGCCTGATATGATAGGAATTTCACCGGTAGCAGGGAGATGTATTCTGGGGTTACTCCACCTGGATGCACTCCATAAAATGAACCAAGATAATGTATTGTTTGTTCAACGCTAACTTCTAACTTTATGTTATGAGAAAGATGAATATGTATATATATATTATATACTAAGAGATAAGACAAAGTAGTCACCAGTGAACAGAAAGTGATCGTAGGATGTCCCCAGATCACTAAGTATGAGATTAAACATAAGTTCAACATAAGATAAAGACATACAGCGATCCTAGTTTTTCCCCTTGATCGCAGAATATGTAGAGATTGGCGGCGATCGTAGGTATCCCCAAGATTGCCAAGAGTTAGTGCATGGCGACCCTAGGTTTCCCCGAGGTTGCCAACAGTAGGTTGGGCTGGAGCTCACTGAGACGTTATGTCTCATCCCAATCCTTCTGGTGCGGGTTTACAGGTAAGCAAGAGGTTCGTGTAGAAGTTCATCAGGGAGACGCTGGATGGAGTGCAGTTGCTCGTCATGTACCAGCTCAGAAGTTTACCAGGACATTTGTATAAGTATTTAAGTGGTACTTGATTATTGTATAAACGAGCAAATTTGTATTCATTCAGTTGTATTGCATTGTTATTATTGAAAATTTTAATGTATCCAGTATCAGATTAATACACATGCTAAATATTCTAGACAATTTAGTATGGGTGTTACAGGAATTGTCCGCCGAGGGGACCATTATTGGGGCTCTCATGGAGGCCTTAGAGGCCAAAGCTGCTGCCTTGGAGGCCAAAGCTGAAGGGATTTAAAGAGGGTTTTTTCAAAAAAATTTAATCCTCTTAGCGGAACAAATCCCATTGAAAACGGATCTTGATTAAATCATTTATCACAAATCATACAGAACACATACTTAAACATTTTAAGGATTATGTGTTTACCTCTTGAAGAGCATAACCTTTGTAGCAGAATTGTTTCTGTTCACGAGCAAAGCAACGTAGCGATGCCTCTATTCAGTCCACACGAACAGAACTTCTCCGATGACCGGTGCTAGCCAATTCCAACGGAGATTCAGAGAGAATAGGGTTTAGAGAGCGGCGGCTAGGGTTTCACAACTTTTGTGAATTAGGTTAAGCGTTTCAAAAGAAGTCTGTAATGCTTTACCACAAGGATTCTATTTATAGAACCACTTGTGTGGTCAACAAGTCAATCATTTAAATACACTGTATCCTACGGTGCACCATATTTCACTTAAACACATCGTACCTTACGATCGACCGCGTTTCTCTATTTTTCATAAATTAAATAATACGTCATATTTAATTATTTAATTACTAATAAGTCATACTTATTATTTTATAAATAAGTCTTACTTATTTATTTCTCTCATCTATCTGTCCTTTGTGTGTGACCCCTATAGGTTCCCGTAACGTTGACAATAATATTAAATCACCTATTTAATATTATAAACAGTGAGTGGTATCTAGCAACACATCACTGCTACCCAAGTGACAAGAATGTCATGTGATCTGACGAAACCTTTCTGTGATAATGATCATGTGTATAATTACCCTTTTGCCCTCATGTCTATATTGAACACAAGGCATAGACCGTGTCATCCTTGTCTAGTTCAATATTGGGCCCATAGACATTTCTCCTGTTATGTAGGAGGGGCAAATTCCATCTTGGTCACTCATGTCCCTTAGCATGATTCATGGAGTACCCATCAACCAACTTTATAGTCATCCTATTACAGACAACGTTTGAATGGTGATAAAGCACTCGACTCCTACATCTAGGGTGCATAGTGGTTTTAGGTCAAAGGGTGGAATACACCACTATCACTATGAGAATATCTTATGACACTTTTCATAACTTTTACTATGTAGTATTCTCACGGTGGGTCAATCTAGTATAAATATTACTCCTAATATTTATACCTATGTGAAGACTTGATAACTCTTTATCTATGATCTGTGAGATGTGATCATCAGTCTACCCACATAATAGTCTCTATGCTTTAATGTTATCTCATTTCACAATAAAGCTTGACTACGGATACTTTAAGAATAATGTCCTTTCGTTTAATGAGTCTCACGATTAAGTCACACTTAATGCTCCATTAAACAGACCAATTATTCTAGGGAATTTATTATTTTGAAACTAAACAAAAGAATAAATAAATGCCTTATATATATATATATATATATATATATAAAAGTCATGATACAAAGCCAAATCCAATCAAAATAGATTGGCTATTAGGGTTTACTCCAACAATCTCCCACTAGCACTAAAAGCCAATCAAATATTAACTCAATATCTATTGGTCAAATGTTAGCATCAAGCACACTATGGGCAAGATACTCTACTAGCAGATAAGGAACCTTTTCTATGTTGGTAGGTTGTACTTCTTTCAATTTCCACTTTTGATCTTCTATCAAAAGGAAATTGAAGTGTCAACATATACATTTGAATCATTGGTGAGATCTAGTTTTCATTGCGTGCAAGTTTAAACCAATTTCACCTCATATGGGATCAATGGAATCCGCAACGCAATAAACACATGTTTTCGCTCATTTATGAGCTAAACGATTCAAATCATATATTTGAAATCTGTAATAGAAACAACAACTATCTAAAGCTTGTACTTTTACAAATTGTATAGTTGATATCTAAGCATAACATTTATTCCAGATTGTGATCTGGATATACTGTATACAGATATGAAAGTTGTCATCATTGTAACTCCTTTACGATGTTCCTTTTCATCTGTGTTCAAGAAACAATCCTAAGTCCTTTAAGACATCCAAGGATATTCTTGAAGGTATTCTAGTGTCGAACACTAGAATCAATTTTGGTACAAATTAGAAATAATTTTCTAACCATGTCTCACATGTGTATATAAATTGTTTTGGTGACTAGTATGTCATCCACATACTCCACCAAACTAATATCAATGCTCCCACTAATCTCCTTGTGTGCACAAGATTTAAATTTGTTCTTTTATTAATCTAAGTTTTCATAAAACTCTATTAATAAAATAAACAATTCAACTTCGAGAAGCTTGCTCCATTCCATACATGAATTTTGTAATATATGTACCTTTCTAGCATCCGATTAATGAAACCCTACATATATGTCAAATACATATATAAGGTCATTCCAATTAAGGAATGCAACCTCGTTATCCATCCTCCAGAATGTGTATTATAAAACAATGACAAATGGATTCGTTAGATTTAAGAATTATCATGATGTAATGGTTTCATCACGATTTGCATCATGATTTTGCACGAAACTGTCTACGATCAATCATATCTTAAAGGTATTCATAATACCATCCATGTTAGTTTTATATAAGAAAATCCACATTCATCTTATGAGTCGTACTCATTGGATGATATAACCAATATCCATATATGGTTTGTGTACATGGACTCTATATAAGATCCCATGGCATCTAGCCACTTCTCAGAATTCAGGCCATTTACGGCCTTCTAGTAAGTCAGGCGCCCATCTTCCATTAGCATCATATCACCTTGTTGAGCCATGACAAAATCATGTTTCTCATCCTAGTGATATGACATGTTAGACTCATCTAGATCTTGTGCTACTCGAACTGATGATTTAACAACAACCCATTGTTGAATCAGTTCATGTTCCATTCTTAGAGAAACATGTATTTTGTGGTACTTGACTTAATTCAAGTTCTACATCACTCCCACTGGCTCCTGCAGAGATATACTCCTTCAAGAGGAATACTCCAGTTCTAGCGACAGACAACTTTTGTCATGTGATGTAGAATTAGTATCCTTTAGCTTCTTAAGGATACCTCCACAAGTATACATTCATCTAGTTTGGAATTTCGTTTATCTAATAAACATCATAATCCCAAATTATCACAAAGTCAAACTAGGTACTCTTCCTCCATATCTAATATGGTGTCTCTATGATTACCTCGATTAGAATTTATTGTGGGTGAAAAATAACTGTAATTTAATCAATTTCAAGAGTCATGGAGTTATAATCAAACTATTTCAGATTGAGTCATGTCAAACATGAAACGATATAAATTATCAATATACTCCTTAATTAAGTATTAACCATCACGACATACTCGTATGATCTTTATACTTTTCAAAATTATTCCTTTACTCCATCGTTGAACTCTTTGAACCAATTCAAAGATTTCTAACTCGTGTCAAACACACATTTATATTTACTAATCTAATCAGTAATGTAAATGAAGTAAGAGTAATAAATATCTCTAGCAAATGTGTTTGGTGATCCATATACATCATATGTATATTGATTCGAATAAATCAGATGTTCTCTAACACTGAAATATTTAAAGGCGGAACTCATATCCTTCAAATGATAAGATATCAAATGAGTCCAATAGTCCATATTCATGGAATCTGGAATTGTGAATCACACTTCTTTGCAACAATAATGCCGATGATATACAAAAGATTCAAATCACATTTGATCCTTTTATCATATGTTATAGACCAGCTTATCAAGGTCATGGATCTCAAGTCCATTACTTGATTAACACACTTGTATAGAAAACATTATTTGGATAATAGGACAACATTTGTCTTTTATTCAACTACACAATCTTTATCTTGTCAATACAAGATTTAGGATTTAATGCTTCTATTTTATATGTAATTTAATAACAATTATTTGGTTCCATATTAAGTTAAATTTAAGTCCAAGCATTAGCTCCTATGTCAATGAAACAATTTGTTCCATTCTAGACGTAGGTGAACTTCACTTATAGTTATTGTCCTGCTTCTTTAAAAATTCTCTATATTTCAACAAATATGAGATCAATCATCATGTATCATATACTTATGATGCAAAAGTGGAAATTTAACTTTCTATAACTATATGGGCAAAGAAGAAGTCTTACCTCTTTCTTATATTTTGACTCTTTTAAAAACATTAACAGTTTTTCTCGTTCTTGAGAACAATTCTCAATTCTTGTACCAATTCAGTAACTCCTTTCTGAAGATTTTTGTTCTTTATATGAATATTTAACAGTATAATAAAATGCATATGCCAAAGAAATTCTAAATACAGAAAATAAATAAAATAAATGTATCATGATTTAAAACATATTTAATTAGGTCTTTAATTAAATATGCTCCCACTATTTTACTCAAAACAAATGACCTTCAACATTTGATTCGGAAAATCTCATTGGAAGATTTTCTAGTGGGTTGACATCCATATTTCACTTCATTCTGAGTCAACGAGGGCTGATCCCCCAAAACTTAGCTATTTAGGTAGGAACTCCTTCCAATTGTATCTCATACAACTTTCAAACCATTTGGTTGAGTAACTCCTTACTTTAATCTATCATATAGATGTTCCCAAACATTGCTTCTAAATATATTGTAATCTTATTAAAATAATTTAGTTAAGTTAGACCCAAAGAATAACAGTCGGGTAAATGGAATCACCTCACCGCAACTTACTAGTATAGAAAGTGCACTTCGCTAGGGCGAACCCACACTATTCGAGACTAGTCTTGAAGGATGCTATCCTTTGGAAAGCAATTAACTTAATATTCTATTTGAAGTTAATATATTTTTTAATCTTATTAAAATAACTTAGTTAAGTTAGACCCAAAGAATAACAGTCGAGTAAATAGAATTACCGCACCTCAACTTACTAGTATAGAAAGTGCACTTCGCAGAGGCGAACCCACACATTTCGCTATTAGTCTTGAAGGGTGTTATACTTTGGAAATCAATTAACTTCAATTCTATTTGAAGGATTTTTATTAAGTTTGATCTCATCAACATGTGTATCTCATACACATGTCTCTTAAGATGCATGACATTCATGCTCATGGATAGCAAGTATATAATAACATTTAAAACATACATGCTAACATTTATCTAAAACATGTTAGGCATACATCTCATACATGCGCTAACTAAACATACATTTCATGCATCACATACATAAAATAAATTAGGTAATATGGTTATGACCTCCTAATGCGTAAGAATTAAATAAACTATTTTATTACAATTCTTTGACCCACGAGCAAGCTTCAAAAGTTTCTCCATCAGAATCATCTTTTGGCGTCGTCTTCTCTTCAACTCTTGAAGCAATTACAATATTTAACTCTTAAATAAAATATTAAATGAAACGACACGCAGGTCGTATTTAAATAAAATAAATCACGACACGTAGGCCGTATTTAAATAAAATAAATCATGACACGTAGGCCGTATTTAAATGAAATAAATCATGACACGCATGTCATATTTTATTTAAATGAATAAACGCCAAAGTAAACTAAGGTCATAACCATATACCTTAAACTTAATGATAAATAATAACTATTTATTATTATCATTAAACAATTATAAAGTCAATCAAGATTTGGAATAATATTTTGACCGAGATATATGCCATATAAAATTGATTCATATATATATTTATATATTTGAAACTATTTCAAAATCAATCTGGTCATAAATAAAATCAAAATATGTAAATTTTAGGACCAAATCTAAAAGATCATATCCGACATTGAAACTCTTTCAAAATCATGATTCTTTTAAATTAGAAACAAATTATGTAAAAATCATGCAAATCTTTTAAATAAATTCAAAATCATACATGACATTGAAACTATTTCAAATCAAGACATTTTAAATTTACTATTAAATAAGGATCGTTTACTACCATTTCAAACAACTTTTGAAAAACAATCCAAAAAGGTAGAATTTTTATTTATTTAATTATAGTAATATTGACACTCAATAATTGTTATAATTAAATCTGCTTTATTTAGGCAATCAATCTGTTTCCAAAACAAATTATGGTGTTAAAATTATGCAAATATTTTACTACCAAATTCAAAAGATCATATCTGATATTGAAACTTTTCAAAATCATGATCCTTTTAAATTGGAAATGAATTAAACTAAAGATATGAAAATCTTCAATTACCAAATTCAAAAGACCATACCTGATATTGAAACTCTTTCAAAATCATGATCTTTTAAATCTACCTTTCTCCAATTGAATTAATTAATTAAACATTATGATCGATCACACTACGCAGATCACACTACATCAATAGTTTCAAGGATTGTTTGTTTAGCATGAACAATCGGATCTTTGATGCTTCACCAGATTCGGATATCGAAGCTCAATCTCACGAATTGTTCAAATTCACAACAATCTTTTGAAAACAATTGACGAATGATACAACCATAATAATACAACTCTTGTATAGTTAGGTAACCTAATATGACGATCAAACATCAATAGTTTTAACAATTGTTTGCTCAGTATGGACAACCGGATCTTTGATGCTTCACCAGAATCGGATATCGAAGCTCAATCTCACGAATTGTCTACAAATTCACAATCAATCATATAAAACCTATTGAATGAATGACACAATCAATATATCACATATACTGATGTCGTATCAGAATCATATATCACATATATGATATCGATCAATCAATTTTAATTAATATTTAGTAAAATAATTTTACAAGATTAATTTCAAAATAAATATGAATATTTATTTATACATATCACATATATACAAAATATGTTCTGATTTTATTTCAAAATTAAATCAATAACCCTTATCGATTTTAATTAGTTTGACTTATGCGCTGGATTTAGTGATATCCAATATCACGTTTCCTTTCAAAAACGAAACTATATGCTAATCAATTTCAATCATATTAAAACCGATAAAGCATCAAATCATGTTACGGAACCAACATATTTGAATTCAATGATTTAATCAGAACCAAAAGCTCTGATACCACTGAAGGGATTTAAAGAGGGGTTTTTCAAAAAAATTTAATCCTCTTAGCGGAACAAATCCCATTGAAAACGGATCTTGATTAAATCCTTAATCACAGATCATACAGAACACATACTTAAACATTTTAAGGATTATGTGTTTACCTCTTGAAGAGCAGAACCTTTGTAGCAGAATTGTTTCTGATCACGAGCAAAGCAACGTAGCAATGCCTCTATTCAGTCCACACGAACAAAACTTCTTCGATGACCGGTGCTAGCCAATTCCAATGGAGATTCAGAGAGAATAGGGTTTAGAGAGCGGCGGCTAGGGTTTCACAACTTTTGTGAATTAGGTTAAGCGTTTCAAAAGAAGTCTGTAATGCTTTACCACAAGGATTCTATTTATAGAACCACTTGTGTGGTCAACAAGTCAATCATTTAAATACACCGTATCCTACGGTGCACCATATTTCACTTAAACACATCGTACCTTACGATGGACCGCGTTTCTCTATTTTTCATAAATTAAATAATACGTCATATTTAATTATTTAATTACTAATAAGTCCTACTTATTATTTTATAAATAAGTCTTACTTATTTATTTCGCTCATCTATCTGTCCTTTGTGTGTGACCCCTGTAGGTTCCCGTAACGTTGGCAATAATATTAAATCACCTATTTAATATTATAAACAGTAAGCGGTATCTAGCAACACATCACTGCTACCCAAGTGACGAGAATGTCATGTGATCTGACGAAACCTTTCTGTGATAATGATCATGTGTATAATTACCCTTTTGCCCTCATGTCTATAATGAACACAAGGCATAGACCGTGTCATCCTTGTCTAGTTCAATATTGGGCCCATAGACATTTCTCCTGTTATGTAGGAGGGGCAAATTCCATCTAGGTCACTCATGTCCCTTAGCATGATTCATGGAGTACCCATCAACCAACTTTATAGTCATCTTATTACAGACAACGTTTGAATGGTGATAAAGCACTCGACTCCTACATCTAGGGTGCATAATGGTTTCAGGTCAAAGGGTGGAATACACCACTATCACTATGAGAATATCTTATGACACTTTTCATAACTTTTACTATGTAGTATTCTCACGGTGGGTCAATCCAGTATAAATATTACTCCTAATATTTATACCTACGTGAAGACTTGATAACTCTTTATCTATGATTTGTGAGATGTGATCATCAGTCTACCCACATAATAGTCTCTATGCTTTAATGTTATCCCATTTCACAATAAAGTTTGACTACGAATACTTTAAGAATAATGTCATTTCGTTTAATGAGTCTCACGATTAAGTCACACTTAATGCTCCATTAAAAAGACCAATTATTCTAGGAAATTTATTATTTTGAAACTAAACAAAAGAATAAATAAATGCCTTATATATATATATATATATATATAAAAGTCATGATACAAAACCAAATTCAATCAAAATAGATTGGCTATTAGGGCTTACGCCAACAAAAGCTGTTTTGAAGGAGTGTGAGAGGCTTCGGTCGGAGGTGCAGATGCCACTTGTTTCAATTTCAATTTAAATTTAATAAAAAAAGGAAGGGGGCCAAAAAAAAAAGGTGTTATTCTTCTTCTACACCATCTCTCTCCTTCATCCCCAATTTCCCTTCCCAGATCCAACTCCAACAAGCAACACTAATTTCCCAATCTTAAAACAATTTTGTCTCTCCTTCATCCCCAATTTCTCTTATCTCTCCTCCTTTTGCCTCTTCCCAATCTAATCTTTTCTCTTCCTCCTTTTGCCTGGTCCTTCTCCGCATCTTCAAAATCATCATCAAATTCATCCATTTCCTCATCAAAATCATCGCTTTCTTCTTCTTATGACTCCTCTCCCTTCTTTATCTCTGCCTTCTTCCCAACATCCAAAGGAACCATAAACAGTGCGATCTCTTCTTCCGAGTTTGTAACAGCGCGATGACGGAGATCTTGTTGTGACGCTTTGTGGGTGATGGTGGTGCTGCGTTTGAGATGGGTTTGAAGAAGGCTTGGGTTAAGTCTAGGCCTAACGTTGAACCGGAACCACTCTTGTGCATGATGATGATGATGATGATTCGTTAGTTGCAGATGTATGAATAGTATGTTTGATGTGAGTGTGAAGCAACACACTGAACTGTTAAAGCAAGGAAAGAAAGATGCTGGTTTGGAGAGAGAAGAATTGAAGGTTTTTGAAGGAATTGAAGGGTTTGAGTTGATGAGTTATAAAGCTAGTGATGATGGCATGTTGTGTTGTTGTGAAGGAAACATAAACATTGTTCTTGGTTGAAGAAGAATATGAATCTGTTTCCAGGAAAGAAGAGAAGAAGAAAAGAAAGAAAAATAAAAACTAATGAGTTGGATATTTTTTATTAAAAAATTACACAGGTGGCGTCTGACTCAACTAAATGTGATGTCACCTATACGTTGACTAGGTCAAAATTGGTCTAGAGAGCCAAAAGTGGAAAAGGGATTAAATTTAGAGGCTAGTTATTGCTTTTTATAGAAGATCAAAATCGCAAGATCATGAAACTTAGGGGATCAAAACTGCAATTAAGCCTTAAAATTTAGCTCTCACAAAAGAAAAAGGCAATAAAATGATTTTGATATCTCTACCCTTTTTGTTTTTCAAAACTCTTTTCCATTTCTTTCTACACTTCTATTACAATAGAATAAACAAAATTACAGAAAACTCCCAAAAAGTAAAATTAATTTATGCTTTAGTTGCCTCTATTGCTGAGAACTGATTTTCCTCTGCTTGTGGACCAGCAGAACCCTTAAAGAGCAAAATTGCCATGCTACCTATACAAAAATAGATGAAGCAGCCACAACAATGTGTCACAAAGGAACCAAAATCAGTGCCTACAATGCATTGCCAACCAGGTCCATGCACCCTATCAAATTCCTGCAATAATTAACAACACATAAAAAATTTGTCCATAAAATAATTACATAAAAATAACCAATAAACATTCAGCTAGTGATGAATTCCACTTGTGTCACTAATCTCACAAGGAACAACCCTTTTAGTTTTATTTTATTACCTTCTTTATAAATCGAGCTATATCAATAGCCTCAGTTACATCATAGAAATCTAGTGCTTTGGATGCTAAATCAAGAGCATCTTGTTGCATAGTCTGAAGCATGTCAGTCTCACCAATCACAGCCTTGCCTTCTAGCATGATGAATTGACGCAAAATTTTTACTACAAAAATAAGAGGAAAATATTGAAAATATTCACACAAGAGGATGATGGTTCTTAAAATGAAGCACAAGAGTAGAACAAAATAGGCTACTTTTTTTTTTATTGGTTGTAGTATGTAGATTAAAGATAAAGTGATGGGGAATGATGGTGGAATTATATATAGTGTTACATAAAAAAGGATAGTGCTAATGGGTAAGCCACGAATGGATTATCTCTTTGTGGCTACCACAATATGATATATAATTAGTCTATTTAATTTAATAACCTTTTTGAAAACGTGTCTCAACTTTTTTTGAAAAGGAAAATTGAACATTCAGCGAGACGTGTCTTGTTTTTAACTATATCTGCTTATGTCGATCGCTACCTTTTTTTGTTTTAACTATGGAAATTACAAATATATCCTAAAATCTCTTTTATTTATAGTATATTGGATTAAATCTTTATACTAACATTTTAAACCTTTTAAAAATACGTTATTTCAAGAATTCTTGCTTTTAAGCATGCCCACATCATCAAAAGATGACTTGGCATGTGTTCCAAAAAATTCTCCTAAATTTTAATTCATGCTTATTAATAATTATTATATAAAAGCCGTTTTTAATTTCAAATTAATTTTTTCATAAAATACATAGTCGGTTACATTTAAATAATTATTAATATAACAGGCGTTTCGATTAAGATTTATACGGTACATTAAAATTTTGGTAGGTTACAAAATTAAAATACATAACTTGAATAAATTATGTGTTGAATTTTGGTCCGTTACAAAGTTACAGTAACATATTAATTAAAACTTTAAATGTAGTAATTAGTTTTTAAGGTTATATAATTAATTTTTATTCGTTACAAAAATATATTACTTAATAATTTGTAAATGAAATATAATCAAATCATTTAATACACATTTTATAAAATTAAAGATGTTAATAATATTAATTTTAAAACGGTTAAATTAATAATTAATAGATATTAAACGTTATGGTACTATTTTTCTATATAAATAGTAGCGTTTTGGATATGACTAAATCACATTCACAAAATATAGTTCTTCTTTATCTGTTCTTTGATTCTCTGATATCTATATTCTTGTTGATTCTGTAATTTTTTCTATTGCAAATAAAATATATCTTTGAGACATGACTTCATTTCTGATGTTTCACCAAGAAAACAATCGTGGACATTGGTTGTGAGGGTTGTTCGTGCTTGGTTTGTTCAAGACTATAAAAATAAAAAAATAAAAACTACCATTTTCCATGGAGTTGGTTCCAATGGATCGAAAGGTATTTTCTTTCATATCGTTTTAGTTTTTTTTGTATTTTTTGTTTAAAGTATAATGTTTTAATCTTTGTTATGTAGGGTGATTGAATTGGTGCATCTATATGAAGGACAATGATCTACAAGTTCAAGGAGCAGCTCCAAGAGGGTACATTAAAAATTTGGTAGGTTACAAAATTATAATACATAACTTGAATAAATTATATGTTGAATTTTGGTTTGTTACACAAAGTAACGTACTAATTAAAACTTTAAATGTAGTAATTAGTTTTTAAGGTTATATAATTAATTTTTATTCGTTACAAAAATTTATTACTTAATAATTTGTAAGATATCATTAAGTTTCAAATGTTATGTAGTTAATTTTTCGTTGGTTACATGAAATATAATCTAATCATTTAATACACATTTTATAAAATTAAAGACGTTAATAATATTAATTTTAAAATGGTTAAATTAATAATTATTTGATATTAACTGTTATGGTACTGTTTTTCTATATAAATAGTAGCGTTTTGGGGTACAACTAAACCACGGTCATAAAATATAGTTTTTCTTTATCCGTTATTTCATTCTCTGATATCTATATTCCTGTTGTTTCTGTAATTTTTTTCTATTGCAAAGAAAAAATGTATTTGAAACATGACTTCATTTCTAATGTTTCACCTAGAAAACAATCGTGGACATTGGTTGAGAGTTGTTCGTGCTTGGTTTGTTCAAGACTATAAAAATAAAAAACTACCATTTTCCATGGAGTTGGTTCTAATGGATCGAAATGCATTTTGTTTCATATCGTTTTAATTTTTTGTATTTTTTTGTTTAAAGTATAATGTTTTAATCTTTGTTATGTAGGGTGACCGAATTGGTGCGTCTATACGAAGAACATTGATCTACAAGTTCAAGGAGCAGCTCCAAGAGGGAATGGTGTTCACAATTTCCTCATTTGATGTTGCTTGCAACAATGGTTCGTATAGACCATCGCGCAACGAATACAAACTGAATTTCACAATCAACACAAAAGTCAAAATATCTAAAACTACTTTGGTCCTTACAAACATGTATTCGTTTACACATGCATCTGATGTTTTCATTGATTCCTACGACAACAACTACTTGGTTGGTAAGTGACTATCACTTTCTTCGTATCAATTGGATTATTTACTATTGTTTATTTACAAAAATACAATAATAAATTAATTACTTTTTGGTGAAAGGTTGTGCTGGACTCTCATGAGGAACGCAGCATGACCCATGCACGGAGTTTTAATCATAACTCCAGTTCAAGAGATCTAAATGGATTCAAACTAAATGGAAATGGAAGAGGACTTATATATCTACAACTTTCATGAAGGAACCTAAATCTAATTCGGGACAGAGAGGGGTGGAAATGTTGTTTTTCCTAAACATGGGCAGAGTGCACGACTGTGCTGACCCATGTGTAGTAATTTGATCATAAGTCAAGTTTTGAATGTCTAAATGAAGTCACTCTAAAGCCACATGAAAGCTGACATACATATCTACAACTTTCATGTTTACACCAAAACCCAGTTCAGAACGGAAAATGGTGAAAAAGGTCGATTTTCCAAAATGGTCTGACAAAACTCGTGGGCCGATTTTGTAAAGTCGTGGCCCGATTTTTGTCGAGTCCAAACATCCTTTTATATGCCAAAATCGTGGCCCGATTTCCCCAAATCGGAGCCCGATTTTGGCTGACAGACAGCCAACGAAAAACAGTTTCAGAAGTGCGTTTTCGCCCAATAATCACTTTTAAACCACTTAATTCTATCTCAACACACTCAAATCATCCCAAATCATCACTATAGGGTTACCCTACTGTTTGGACGTTAATTCCCTCTTAACCTCTCTAATTATACACTCTTTCATGGTCAAATTCTTAATTCTAATCTCTAAACTAGGTTCCCTTAGTTTTCATCTTTCGACAACAATTTTACATTCATCATAATTCTTCCTTGGAATTCTTCATTATAACAACAATCACATCTTAAGAATTAAACAACCCCACCATAGTTTAAAACACCCTAAAGTGAAAGAATTCTCCCCCTTACCTCGAATCCATCGAACATCTCCGTTTTTGGCTTGACCTTGTTGCGGCTAGGGTTTTCCTCTTCTTCTGCTCTTTTCTTCTTTCGTTTCCACGTTCAGCAATACTGACTCCCTAACCTCTATGTTTTTCTATTTATATTCGGACCGGTCACTCGTTGTGATCCTTTTTCTCCTCAGCCCACTATTCTTTTACTTCATCCCTCCCCCACTTATTTAAAACATATATTCTACACCTCCCGACTCTATTATTTTTATTTTGATTCCTCTCTTCATTTTATTTAAATTCTCGTACTACTTCTCAATCATCATCAATATTTTATTTTCTCAACAACAACATAACACTCAAGCAAAAGAAGCATCAATAATAACTTTAACCAAAACTTCACCTATTAAACTTCATGGATTTAATTAAAATAGAAAAATTGGGGTGTTACAAAAGCCGTTTTTAATTTCAAATTATTTTTTTCATAAAATACATAGTCGGTTACATTCAAATAGTTATTAATATAATAGGCGTTTCGGTTAAGATTTATACGGTACATATAAAATTCGGTAGGTTACAAAAGTATAATACATAACTTGAATAAATTTATGAGGTAAACTTTGTTAAAAAGGAAATAAAAAATATACATATATTTATGGGGTAAATTTAGTTTAAATGCGTAATTATTGTGATAAATAAAAAAATAATAATAACAATGACGAATATTAATCAAAACTATATTGAAAAAGTGCAAAGTGCTTACTATAATCTTATATTTATTATACATACAAAAGATATTACAATGTATTTCTTTTCTATTATTACTCAACATCAATTGTAAGCATATTTGACTAATATGCATGGTCAAATATTTCAAACACATAGAATACGAATTGGTATATCATGTATAATATTATGAGGCATACGACAATGATTCCTTTGTGTAATAGCACTAAATAATATAGATCCCAATAAAGCTCCCTGCGAAAATAAAAAACAATGTTAGTAGTGGGGCACGGTGTCATTGGTAATCCATTGGGTTTTGCAAGGAGCATGGGGAACGGTATTAGAGATTTCTTATCTGTGTCAAGGTTGTGAATCTGCTCCTGCCATCGAAAAAGAACATACCTTGAAGATAGCTTAGATTTACTAGAATCGGTGGAAAAGGCTAGAAGAGAAGCCGCCAACAGCATGAACATAAGCTGCAACACAATGATTTGGGTCTCAAAACGTACTCTGAACATTTCAAATTCTCAAGAGAAAAAGAAGGGAGAAGTGGAGGATGAATTGAAAAGGTATAGAAAATCAGAATTGGAATTGAAACTTAGAAGTGGAAGAGGAATTGTACCTTTGAGTAATGAATGAGGTTGGCTTACGATTGAGAAACCCAATTATTAAACAAATAATAATAATAATAGTTATTATTATTCCCTAAAAAAAATTATTATTATTATTGTTATTGTTGTTGTTGTTATTATTATTATTATTATTATTATTATTATTATTATTATTATTATTATTTGTGTCCTTTGAGGTAGTGGATTAAATTTTTTATCTCAATGAATATAATATGTTTACCGATCTTATATATGCCACAAGAATACATATTAAATAATATATTAAATTTTTTATATGTTAAATTCCAAAGTCATTTAAATTTATGTTGTTAATATATACGTACCATAATTAAATACACAAAATTTACTTATCATAGTTGACATCTTTACGGAACAAATTCCTTCAAAAAAAATCTTTACGTAAGAAATGTGTATTAATTTGTTAATTTTTTGTGTGAGACGACAATAAATATTTACAGTATTATATATTTTAGGTTTAATTGTACTTTTGTCCCTCAAATTATTGTAATTTATTGCTCAAGTTTTGAATAAGAATATAAAATATCACATTGCTAGCCAAATTTTTGGGTTGGTGCTTAAATTACAAAATAAAGTTGCTGCTTTTTCTTTATTGTAATCTACTGTCTCCCTATTTTCTACAACATAAAAAAGAGACTACTGTGACAAAATAAAAAAACTAAATATGCGATCAATATTATATTTTTTGAATTGATTGGTTTTATGATATATTGTAATGCACAAAATTCATTAAAAAATTTAAAGTAAATGTATGCCGTGCTTGGCACGGGTCATTACACTAGTTGATTAACAAAAGAACACGTCTAAAAACTAAAATAACTAATGACTTTTTTAAGTAACATTCGAGAATGTGCATTGCAAATTTGATATATTTGCAAATTTAACATTCAAATATACGTCGCACAATTAGTTATAGAAGTATTTAAATATTATTTCTAACTTTTTCATTCACTTATATATATATATATATATATATATATATATATATATATATATATATATATATATAAAATAAAAAGTGTTCTGGTCACTTGTGTATAATAATTTGTGGCTTTGTTGGTCGTTTTGACCACGTGGCATTTAGGATGAGATGGGGCTCCCGTGATTTGTCAAGTTCTTATAATGGTCAGATGATTTGTTACATTTTAGTGGCAGAAAGTACAGCTGCTACATTACACACTCAAAAAAAAAAAGGTATTTAAATATACGTTGAAGAAGATTCATCTATCTATTAGGAAAATTGAATTAAAATTTATACCGGTCATATACCTTTTTTAACCTCTTCAAATCAGCTGCCAACTCAGCAAAATAAAGGATAATTGTGCCTGAAATCTATTTTTATGAACCAAATTAAGTTATTATAACTAGATAGATGCAAACTGATATTTTATAGCTTTTACCCCTTCTAAATCGTACTTCTTTGTGTTGCCGAATCTGAATCCAACTGATACAATTATTGTATGGAAAAAACTTAGGTACAATTATTTAGGTGCTTTTTGTATGGTTCTTAACTAAATTCACCATGATTTCCTTAAATCCTTAATTTTCTCAAAGTTTGTTATATCCAAAAAATTTGTATTTTTAGTTAAGAACCATACGAAAAACACATAAAGAATTGTACCTAAGTTTTGTCATTATTGTAATTAGATAGGTTAAATTGCTTTTTTGATCTTTTAATTATTTTTTTTAGTATCGTTTTGGTTTCATAAATAATAAAAAGTATGTTTTGGTCATTTAAATTTATCTCCGTTACTCATTTTGGTCTCTTCCCTTCTGTCAAAGGGTTAACCCCAAATGTCTTGTGTGGAGCAACATTATATATAATAAACTATAAACCTCATTAGTTTTTTAATCTTAACCATTTGATATATTTGTCAAAATACAAACCATTGAATTTTGAAGGTCAATTGTAAATAATAGTGCACTATCACCTCCTCGTATTTTTTCCCTACTTCATCTTCTTTCTCCTCACCTTTATCATAGTCATCAGATTTTCATTAATGTTTTTCAAAAATACCCAAAAAAATAAAATAAATCACAAACTCATCAATTAAACACCATTAATTAATCATAACTCCAAATCATAATCATAACAAAGAGGAGAGAAGAAAAATTTGTTCTTGTTGTTGCTGTTGTTGTTTGGAACGAAACAGAGAAAAAAATGGATTTTTTTTGCAATGAAAAGGAAGAAACTTCAGAGTTATTGCAACAAACATGAAATTTCAGCGAATTTGTCAGAATTTCACAGCTCTAACAAATCCAAATTTCAGACCCATTTCACAATAATCCCAAATTTTCAAAATTTCTTTTATATTATTCAAAACCAAGACCAAAAATTGATAAATGGTAGTTAAAAAACACAAATCTCAGACCCATTCATCAACTCCCCCAAATTTTTTCTTCGAAAATTTAAAACTTTCTTTATTGTTGTTGTTGTTCTAGAAACATAAAAGTGTGAGGATTCATCGATTGTTGTTCCAAAAACATATTGTTCCAGAAACATATTGTTGTTGTTGTTCTCAGACCCATTCATGAAGGAGTTAGAAAGAAGAAGATGAAGATGAATTACTTTTGTTTGGAGATTTATTTTTTCTTTGTTGTTGTTGCTGCTGCTTATTGGGTTGTTGTGGTTGTTGTTATTGTTTCTTGTTGTTGTGTTGTTCTTATTTTCCAGAAATGAATATGAAGAAGATGGAAAATTTAAGTGAAAAAGATGAAGAAAATAAATTAAGTTTTGAGTCAATGTCAAAATGACATGTGGATATCACTTAATGTCTTTTTTATTAAAACTAACAGAAGAGACTAAAATCTTTAACGGAGATAAAATTAAAGGACTCAAACAGACTTTTTATTACTTATGAGACCAAAACGATACCAAAAATATAATTAAGGGACCAAAAGAACAATTTAGCCAATTAGTTATTATCACATCTTTTTGCGTTTTTCAATCTCTAAGCGTATGGGAAATTTTGAATTTTCAAAATTCATATTATTTCAAATTCAAAAAGTTTTTCTTTTGTTTCAAAAAAAAAGTTTTTCTTTAAAAATTTCTACTTCTTATATCTTCTTTCATTTTAGATTTTATTATCTTCTTTCAAATGCATTAACTTCGTCTATTTTCTCAAATAAATTAACTTCCTTTTATTTATCTCACTTTTCTATGTACATTTTTTTCTTCATATTTTCCCTTTTTCTAATCTCTGTTTTCTTTTCTTCTCTTTTTACAAGAAAGTTGTTCATTTTTTTTCTTTGCATCAAGAACACATGAACATAAATTACCTTCATTTCCTCTTTGCAATGGTATGAAAAAACGATTTAACTCATTTTTTTATTCATATTATCTTTACAAACTATATGCAACAGATCAATACTCTATAAATACACATATGGTATAACTAAATTTTTATCAAATTTAGATATATTAGATGGAAACTCAAATTGATCTAAACACATACAATAGAAACAAATATATATATATATATATATATATATATATATATATATATATATATAATTAATCATTTGATCCAAAAGGGTTAATAGATCCAAACCATATCTTTTTTTTTTTTTTTTATGTTTATGACTTTGTTGTTGTCGTTATTGAATGTATGTGACAAGTGGAGATAAACAATTCATGAAACAAACTTGTCCAAAAGAGAGCCTATATCTGGTATAGAACTCCATATAGGAGCATGAAGATGACTAGAAATAGACCTTTTTTGCAAATGAGAATACATCCAAGGATATTCATATGATCGTAACAAGAATGGATCACTAAGGATTTTGTCAGGTTGTAATGAGGCTAGGCTACAAAAATCATTGTTTTTCTGAATATCTCAAGAAGCCTAAGAATAAGAGATCATTTATTTCTCATGTGCACAAATATACATTCCTATAAACAAGCATTCACAAACTATATAACATATACAACATTTACAAACCTCCTAACTTCTAGTAAAAAACAACCCTTTTGATGATTCAAATATATAAACTACACTTGACATCTTATTCAATTTTTTTCTTTTGTTTTTCTTTTTTAATTTTTTGTTGATGCAAGGTAGTTTTCCTCTTGTTAACATCACCATTACACTTGACTTAAATGATATTAATTTGTCTCTTTCTCCCCCAACTTACATAAAACCATGATTTTCAAATCAATGTTCATCTATCCTAAGACGTATGGACATAAATTTGAGTAAAAGTGGATGTTTAGGGTTTTAAAATTTTTTTAAAAAAACAAACAAACAAAAGTTTGCAAATGATAAAAAGGAATGCTGATTTTTCAATAAATGTCTTGGTTCACTAGGCGAATAGATCCTTGCATAGTGAATTTATCAGTAAACAAAAATTATCCAAATTCAAAATTTGGCTCAAAGGGGATTGTTAAAGGTCACTATTAACAAGGTATGCTTTATTTGGTCAAGTGATTATGCTCAAAATTGAAACAATGCCTTGACCATATCTATGTATATAACATAGTATCAAATAAACAACAAGATTCAACGTAAAACGGCTGAATTAAAACACAATTGTCGGCACTCAAATATATGATAAACAATGGAAAGTCATTCCACCCGACTAGGTCTAAATAATTCAAAGTTTTTTTTTTTTTGGTACATAAATAATTCAAAGTTAATCACGTTGTCGAGAAACAATGAATGAAATCAACTTTTATAAAAGTAGTATATGTCAAATTCATGCTAACAAGCTATAAACATTAACCTTGACTTAGAAATCATAAAAAATATCATTGTTATCATCATGCGTCGCTATTGATTGATCATATCCCTAGCCATTTCAATCTTATCAAACATACAAAAATTCACTAATTATTTCTAGATAAAGCATAATAATTAAAAAAAATCTAAAATAATGAAACTATCACCGATGTATTAGCAAGCTTTAGTAATATGTCCGCTTCTACTTTCACCCCCTTCGTGAGATGTGGACTGTCCACTGGCAAAGTATATCCCTAAAGTGAAATTGCTTGCATTAAAAGTAATCGGTCTAGTGACGATCGATAATTATGAACGGTGGTTCGTGGTGCTCTGGTGTGACGGAGGTTGAATCTTCACGGTGGAGGAGAATGGTGCATGCGGGCACGTTAGCATTCCAACGCTCAAGTCAATATCTGAAAGAGGTGGTTATGTGCGAAAATATGTTAAAGTGAAGTGTACCTTAGGGGTGATGTTGAATCACCCTTATATTGGCGTGAAGGTGCATAACAATTTTCGTGATATACGCCACTATTCTAGGAGGCCATTGGAGATGATCCAAATAGTTGAGATGGAGTCTCGAGCGTGCTCCTGTGTGGTGATTCGCACAGGACTTTGCATGCTCCCTCACCGTGTTCTGTCTGGTTCCCTTGGGTTTTGGCTTATGGGCTTGCTTTTGTGGGCTTCTCGCCAGTCCGGAACAATTACCCCCAAGTCATTACTGTCTTTAAGACGGAACGGACTTGTTACCTGAGGTGTAAGAAATATTCCGCGGAGGAATGTCGTTCTCGTTGGAACTTTGCTTCTTGACGTCAGCTGTAACACCCTATTTCCCGACGATAATTATTAAATAATAAGAATATATTTAATAAAGAGGATGTTACAAACTCGACAATATATCACATACAACATAAACACTTCCTTTAAATAATAATTTCAACAGCGGAAAACATTTCATTGATCGCATTAATATAGATTATCCTTGTTATTCAACATCATAAATAGAAATAACAATAGTTCCAAGTTTTAGACTTAAAAACAAATTAGTTCAACGTTAACCCCAACCCTGGTGTTACAAGAATCAGAGCTCGTAGCGACTACATGCTTAATTGAATACTAAATAAAAATGAAAACCAGACGGAAGACGTATTCCATCTCCACCTTCTAAGTCGTCCCATAGCTAAACTTCCTCAACCTGAGTGTCTGTACCATAGTAGTCAATAGCGGATAGCGGCGCGTAGCGGCCGACCCCAAAAATGCTATAGCGGGATAGCGCATAGCGCTATGACCGCTATTTGATAACATTTTGGACAAATTACGTTAATAATATTATAAATTATAAACAAACATACATCTAATATAAAATTAAATATAACATTCAAATGTCATGAAACATTCATAAATCATTCATAAATCATACAAACCACCCAAATCTTATGAAAGCTTTCAAGTCTCCAACATAATAATATCAAAAGTTTTAATCAAAATTCAAAACATTAAATCCTAAAGAAAAGAACCGATAATTCCAACATAACATAGCATTGGAAATCAATGATCGTAATCATCAACATCATCATAAAGCTCCTCTTCACCAAAATATTCCGGATCGTCCTCCAACCAATTATCATCATCTTCTTCTTCTTCTTCAATTTCTACAACATTTTCAACCAATACTTCTTGTGTCATTGATGCCCTAGATGAACTTGTTGCTGCAGCAAGTTCCTTTGCTCGTTCTGCCCTAAGACTAGCCCTTGTGGTGACAATAGGCTCATTAACCCCACTTGCATTGGCAACTTGATCCCAAGTTAGATCATCATTTTCATGAACAAATTCTTCAACAGGTTCACCATCCTCTCCCATCTCTCCCATCTCCCCTGTTAACCATTCAGTATGATAATTAAAATCATACAACATCACGGGGTCAATCTTATGAAGACAATCATATCGGTCTTTCAAAGCTTGGTTATACTTAATGAAAACCAAGTCTTGCAACTTCTGATGCTCAAGTTTACTTCTCTTCTTGGAGTGAATCTATATAGTAAAATTTAAAAAATTAGTTTAATATCCAAGAATGTAAGATACTCTAAATCTCTAATAATGTTACTTAAGCAAGTTTAATACTTACATGCTCAAAAGTAGACCAGTTGCGCTCACATCCTGAAGCACTACAAACCAAACTCAGCACTTTGATAGCCATTTGTGTCAAATCTGGAGTTTCTGCTCCATAATTCATCCACCACTCAGTTGCAGACAATTTTGATCGTAGCCTTATTGCTGCCTTTACTCCAAATAGTCCTCCAGCACGCTTGTATTGTCCCATCTGAGCTGTAACCAAGTCTGCCACTTCATTACATTCACTAAGTGTCTCAATGCATTTATGAATACCTCTTAGCAATTTGGGATCATTCTCAATTTCTGGTTTGCTATAAAAGTATTTAGGATTGAGGTAGTAACCAGCAGCATGCAATGGATGATGAAGTTGGCACTCCCATCTTTTATCAATGATTTTGAACACTTCTTTATACTGGCTTGCATTAAAATTGAAATTTTTTTCAATTTGTTCCTTGGCATTATCCATGGCTGCATATATTTCACCCATTACAGGTTTTTTCTCATTATCAACCATTCTTAGCACGTCAACAAGAGGTGCCATGGACTTAAGAGTGTGGAGTACATCATTCCAAAATGATGGCATAAGTGCACATGTTGCTGCCTGCTTACCTTTAGCTTCCTTATTACACTTGGAATTCAACCATTCTTCACATAAAAACATCTCCCTAAGCTTGGATTTTATTTTGTGTAACCTTTGCAAAGTAAGAAATGTGGTAGCAAACCTCGTGACTCCATGTTTAACCAACTCAACATTGTTGGATTTCTTCCTCATTAGGCTCAAAGCAAATGTGTGGTTAGAAATGTAGCCTACAAGAGCACACCCCTTTTGTATAGCCTTTTTAATCTTAGGAATCTTTCCAATGTCTTCCAACATGAGGTCTATACAGTGTGCAGCACATGGAGTCCAAAAGATGTGAGGTTTGTTTTGCATTAACTTTTTACCGGCATAAACATAGTTGCTTCCATTGTCAGTAATCAACTGCACCACATTTTGCTCACCCATCTCATCAACAAAACTACTCAGCAATTCATACAACATATCTCCAGTCTTTGATTGTTCAGAAGCATCAATACTTTTGACAAACATTGTTCCAGCAGTAGAATTCACCAAGAAATTTATCAAGGTCCTATTTTTTCGGTCTGTCCAACCATCAGACATAATTGAGCATCCATTTTTTACCCTTGCTGTCAAATGAGGCTCCAACATCTTCTTAGTTTCTTCCAACTCTATGTTAAGTAGTGGACCTCTCATTTCATAGTAGCTTGGTGGTTTCAGATGACGACCATAAGTTCCAACAGCTTCCAACATCAACTTGAAGTGTTTTGATCGTGCAACATTAAAAGCAATTCCATTTGTATAAAAGAATCGAGCAATATATTGTATGGTTCTTGCCCTTGCTTCTTTGTTAGCATCCTTGACATTTGTTTGCCTAGTGTTTTTCCCCATAAACATTACATCCAAGGGACCTTTCTTGGCATTGGGAGCAGAAACAGATGAATCAGATGGCCTCTTCCCAGTTCGAATTCTCCTTATTTCCTCAATATCATCATGAACCTCGTCATCTAGTTGCGCTTGGACATCTACAATGCCTTGTGCTTTCCTTTGTTTCTCATCAAAATCAGCTTGCAACAATGCTTTAACATCTGGTGGTGTTTTACGGCATGGAGCTACATCACCCGATATTCCCAATTGATGTCTTCTTGCTCTACTAATTCCTCCATTACTAACCTTATCACAAAAATCACAATAAATCTTTTTCTTATCATCCAAATTCTTCCAATGATTAAACTGCCAAGCAATGTCCAGATTATCACCAGTCCGTCTATGCCTTTGAACACAAGAGTCAACAGAAACAGAGTTTGATTGTACTCCTGAAGCTGATGCTGACATGGCTGTGTTGTCCACAAACAACAACAAAAATAAGGAACAGAACAAGAAGAAAATACAGAACAGAACAGGAACAGAAGAAGAAGTAACAAAACAGAAGAAGAAGAAGTAACAAAACAGAACAGGAACAGAAGAAGAAGTAACAAAAAAAGTAACAGAACAAAAAACTAACAGAACAAGTTAACACTGCAAAAGAAGTTAACAGAACAAGTAACAGGACAGGAACAGAGCAAAAGAAGCAGAACAAAAGCTATGGAAAAGAAGTTACCACTGTTTTAGGGTGAGAAAAGCGGCGCAGAAGAGAGAACGCGAATGAACGAAGGCGAACGGCGAACGAACGAACGACGGCGACGGCGAGAACGCGAACAAACGACGGCGACAGCGACGGCGAGAACGCGAACGAACGACGGCGACGGCGAATGGCGTAGATGAAGAGAGAAGAATGGAAAGAAGAAGAGAAGAAGAAGAAGAATGTGGCGCAGAAGAAGAATGGAAAGAAGAAGAAAAGTTAGGGTAGAAGAAAAGTCAAAAATGCCCTTGTTTTTTTTTTAAAAAACCAAGGACAATTTCAGAATTTCACTAAATTTTTTTTGCGGTTTTGAACCGCACCGCTCCGCTCCGCTACGCTGAGTTAGCGCCGCTACTGGCCGCTATTCCAAACCGCTACGCTATGCATATTAGCGTAGCGGTCCGCCGCCGCTACGCTACACGCGGCCGCTATAACGCCGCTATTGGCCGCTATTGACTACTATGGTCTGTATCCGGGAGTACAGTAATCACAAAGAAAACAACACAACAATAATAAAGGGTGAGAAATCCTGCCATAACATAATATTAGGGAAAAACACTTACAACATTATAATACAGCAATAACAATATTCCGTTGTCATACGATCATCAACATTTATTATAATCTTCTCAACCAATCATACTTATCATCACTCACTCAATTCACACTTAAAACACCAAGTACAAGTATCATCATTTAAATGCATATGGACTCACCCTAAGACCTATATGAATGTGGTACCACACCCATCGTCGTCATAATTTGCCAGAGATATGTTACTGGACTTTCGTCGTCATAATTTGCCAGAGGTATGTTACTGGACTTTCATCGTCATTTCATCTTCATAATTCCTAGACACGACTCTATATGCATGCATGGTGACAGACTCATCAGGTATTACACATCATCACATCATAAGGAATTCACAATCATAAATGCAAAACTCTCCCTAATATGCACAACATCAATGCAAAACACATCGTCATCATTCTCATCGTCTCCATAAATAAACATCATCATTCTCATCATCATAATAATATAGACATCGTCATTCTCATCATCAGTATAATATAAACATCATCGTTCTCATCATCTTTATAATATAAACATCGTCATTCTCATCATCATTATAATATAAACATCGTTGTTCCTCATTGTATTTATTTATATACTTGTATATAATATCATTCGTCATCACTCTTTGTCACAGTCATAGGATTCCTCATCATTACTCTCTATCACCGTCTATATCACCATATTATCTCCTCATCAATCAAACCCTTAAGCACAACTCGTTTCTACGTCAACATCCCTCTATTTTATTTTATTATTCATCTTACGGACATGCTATATTCTCTCGTCTATTCTAGGCTCTCTAGATATTTTATCCTGATAGCACACCCTGTTACTCATTCTTCATTTTTAAGATATTTACTTCTCCATTAACATTACACATAACGTCTCCTCTCTATACAACTAGATTTCACCTCACCACGTCAATAACTCTTTCCTACTTATTCTTCTCATTAAAACAACTTTATATCTTATCACTTCGTCGCACATTTGTCGTCATCTATAACCTCGACCATTCCCCTAATCTTAACTTCATTCTAATTTAAAGTTATTATCTCACCTTATTGTTACTTTCGACGTCAACAACTTTCCTCACTAAAACTTCATTATAATTTAAGGTTTTATTCTCTCGATACCGGTCGTTATTATTATCGTCAAACATTATAACTATTACCTCTTATCTTCTTTCCTATTCATCTTGCTCTCTTCTAATCGATTCCCGTCTTATTCACTGCTATCATCATTCCTATTATCTTTAAGTACTCAATACACAACCCCCTATCTTTCTTTACATTTCATCTTACGACCCTCTCATCTTCTATGATCATCTAAATTCGACTTCTCTATTCTTTATTCATTTTTACACCTTATACGTTCTTATCTAACATTCATCTTAAGTGCTTTAATTACCTTGAATCTTTTACTCTTCAACTTAACCATATTCCTAAGCTCATAATTGGTTTAAGAAGATTATGTTTAACTTCATCAGTTACTCGGAAAACACCTACTTCATATCCCCTCTTATCATCGTGTCTTTTCACTTCTTTATCTCTTTCATATTTTATACCCTCTTAATCGACTTACCACATTAGACCTCTTTAATACCCCAAGGGATTATTCTCGTCGTTATCACTCCGCCGTGAACTACTTATCCATATCTCTCATACTTCTCTTTCTACTGCTTAAACTACTTCACCTTTTTAGGCTTATCTCTAATCTGAGGAACTTATGCTTATCCTAGTCATCTATCTTAAACAACTCTCTTGCCCCTCCTCTTACCATTGTCTTTCATTTCCTATTGCTAAGCCATCTTTAACATCATTAGGTTCTCATAAACTACTATCGCCGGTTCATGTTTAGACTTGCTATTATTTTGAGGTAACTACTTCTATTTATACCTAAACACATTCCCTCATTTAGATATGTAGTTTAAGGATCCTTACTTTCGCCTTACACGCTAACGGCTTGCTTAAACTAGCTATTGCTTTCATAGATGTTTTAGAGTCCACTGAAAAGATTCTGCTGAATTTTCATAAAGAACGCAGCATGACCCATGCATGGCGTTTTAATCATCACTCAAGTTCTAGAGATATAAATGGATTCAAACCAACGGGAAATGAAAGTTGACATCTATATCTAAAACTTTCATAAAGGGACCTAAGTCCAATTCGGGACAGAGAGGGGTGGAAATGTTGCTTTTCCTAAACCTGGGCAGAGTGCACGACCGTGTTGACCCCTATGTAGTAATTTGATCATAAGTCAAGTTCTGGATGTCTAATTGAGGTCACTCTAAAGCCAAATGAAAGATAGCATCCATATCTAAAACTTTCATGATGACACTTAAGCTTAATTCGGAATATACAATGGTCAAAATGTTGGTTCAAAATCGTGCCATGATTCTGCAAATTGTGGCACAATGGCCCTCCATCGTGGCACGATGGGACAACTTGAAAAAGGATTTTTTGCTACTGGACATATCGTGGCACGATGGGAAAGTTCTAGAACCCAGAAAAACAACGTTTTTGCCCTCGAAATTGCTCCTAACTTGGCTAAAAATCCCTGTTTCCGACCCCTTATGATCATAAATTGCTAGGAAACATTACCTAGGGTTACCCTATCATCCAAACACTAATTTTTCAGACCATCCATTAATTACAACAATCCTTCACATGTTAAATTCTATACCCAAAACCTAGCCATCTGTTTTCACAATTCTAATTTTCCTACATCATCATCAATTCTTATTACGTCTGTACTCATCATTCCTTCATCATAATTTCCATCATAACAATAATTTTAAGATTAGACAACCCTCATCATTAAGATCAAAACACCCTAGAAAGAAAGGGTTCTCCCCCTTACCTCGATTCCTTTGGAAATTCCAGCTTTGGCTTGATTCCGTCGCAACTAGGGTTTCCTTTCTCTGACTGCTGCTCTTTTCTTTGTTTCCACGTTCAGCAAAAGTGACCCTTCTAACACCTAATGTTTCTATTTATATTTGGGTCAATCACTTGTTATAATTTCCTTCTCCTCTATTCACTATTCTTTTACTCCTCCCCTCCCCCACTTATTTAAAACTTATATTCTACACCCCCGACTCTATATTATTTTGTTTGATTCCTCACTTCATTTTATTTAAATTCTCATACTACTTCTCAATCATCATCAATATTCTATTTTCTCAACAACAAAATAACACTCAAGCAAAAGCAACATCAATAATAATATTAACCAAAACTTCACCTATTAAACTTCATGGAATTAATTAAAAATAGAAAATTGGGGGCGTTACACCAGCTGGTTCTTTATTGTTGTTTGCCGCATTGAAGTGCTCCACGCAGGAGTCTCTCGTCGGAAAGCTCTCGGTGAGTGGGGTTAGTTGGCAATCAATGACGTGATATGATGAGATTCCTGTTCAGCTTTACTTCACAAGCATCAGCTGCTTTTGAGGCACGCGATTTAACTATTGCGGCTCATGCACTCAGTACTTGAGTACCTTTTGGGTCTCGAGATTATTCCCAACTGTTGGATCGTGACTCTTTGCTCAGTTTACTAATATATTCCACGAATTTCTCTCCTAATGATTCTCCTTTCTTTTCAGATTCCTTTTACCAAATTTCGGATTTCCTGCTTCATTTCCTTCGATTTATTCGGTTGAAATTGCGGGATTTGCAGTTTCTCGTGACCTTTAATGCTTTTTCGGTTGAAGTCTCACCTTTTCAACCACTTTCTCCCTGATTTTTTATTAGTCTTTTTGTTTTAAACTCCTTGTTATTTTCTCCTATTTTATGTTGTGTTGTGATGGAGGGGAGAGTGATTATCATTGATTCTGAAAGTTCCTATGAGAGTTTGAGTTATGAGGATATTGATGACGTAACGAGTGACGGGGATTCCATCCTGAATGAGAACTCAAACTCTAATTTGGATATAAAAGTGGCTATAAGTTTCTCCTTTGAGCCAATTGAGATGGAAAACCTCGTCGTAGTGACTGATTTTAAGAATGATGAGAAATATCAATCTATGAAGAGGGCTTTATCATCATATTGTTAGCACTCATTTTGATTTCCCTTATTTCGACTGACTATATGGTTGTAGAAGCCATGAAATCTTCTAAGTACAGGAATTGGATGCAGATTTCGACTAAAGGAAGATTCAAGTTGTAAATTCTCCAAGTCCAGGAGCATTCAAGTCTAAAAGGAGCCCAAGGGTGATTTGACTGATAAGGTTTCGACAAAGAGGGAAAGACCTCTCCTTGAGTTCAGTCGTTTCGACATAAGGGAAGAAACATTCAGCCAGTTTCTCTTTGAAGAGGCAAGTTGGAAGGTTCAGACACGTGGAAGCCATAGTGAAGTTGTCGAAGTAATGTAGTTTTCAGCAGTTAGGTTTTCATTTCTATGTATATATAGTAGTTTTTCATAAGAAAAACGAGTCACAAAATCATTAGCAAAAGTTCTAAACACTCAAAGTACCAGCGTCCAGAGAAAAGAGTAAACATAATGTATGTAACATGATCTTGTGAACCACTTTTACATTCAATGCTATGCAATTTACTTTTCTTTAAGTTTTTGTCTTCTTTAAAACTTTAAGTTTTTTTTTGTTGGTATATGTCCCTTCGGAATAAAGAATACTTTTAAGATCATAGTCCCTTCAGAATAAAGAATACTTTTAAGATCATAGTCCCTTTTGGATAATAATGTCCCGTCGGAATTAAGAATGATCTTAACGGTATATAAATATTCTTTCGATATTTTTCTACTCTTGGAGAAGTTAAAAAATCAAAATGGTGGTATCATCATATTTGAGTGGTCGTAGTACCATATTGAATTTTTAGCACCATAATAGAGTGATAACTTTTGTATTAAAGAGTGGTTTTAATACCATATTGAAGGTGTAAATCTCGAACGGTTTTCTACAGTGCAGTAGTTAACCGCACAGTTGTAGCTGAGCTTGTTTTATCCTGGAGGCGACATGGTTGATAGTTTGCATTGCACAATTTTGGGCAGTGCCACGAAACGTTTTAAAGAGTGCGACTTCGTCGTGACTCAACCTAGTAGCAACTTCGGTAGATATTCTCTTTCAAAATAGAATTTGGAAATTCAAATACAAAAGTTTAGAAATCCAGAACAACATATATATATATATATATATTAGGGAAATCAATCATTAATGTATCTTACCATATTTATTATATCGATCATTTGTTGTTAATCTATTAGACATGTGCACTTCTTTACATATACAACGACACTAAAATATCATAAAATGGAGATCTATTTGAGATGCAAGTTATTTGCCTAATCCTTATGATGGAGATCTGTAAAATAAACCGCAAAAACAATCTAATCAAATGATGAGAAAATATTAGCACTACATAGCAAATTAAGAATGTGTTTGGGTTGAAGTCTGTGATTCAAGGCACACAAGAGATTTATGGATTTTCTTCTAGAAATAGGGATTGCAACTGTTCTACAAGAATATAATATCGCATGAGGGAGACAAAATAATCATTTTACAAACTCATCACGAATAATATTTTAATATTCGTCCTCTAAGAGATTATATTCTGCATAAGCAGGAAAAAATATATATATTTTGCAATTTTTTTTTTTCATTTATCATGGTTTTGTTCCATTGAATTCTCCTAATAAAGTTTTAATGAGACCGTTGTGATAAAAGGATATTGCATTTTTTTCTTCACAAAATTTTATCTCTTTTTACATCTATTCAATCTCTAATTTTATCTTTATCTCTTTTTCTATTACATCACCAACATATCATACTTATCACATCATTTTCTCTATCACTTTTTCTCTCTCAAAGTGAAAATTGAGTTTTTGAGTATGTAAAATCATTTCCTATTTCATTTTTCTAACTTATTTTTAACTTGTTTCATTTTTCTAACTAAACAATGTGAAAATGAATCAATGATAGCATACATTTTAATATTATAATATGTGATTCCTTGCCAACCCCGCAACCTCTCTTCAAAGCAGTGTTTGATTCGTTAAGCACATGTTGTGTGACAACTGTTTAAAAACAACTACCGTCCAACCGCAACACTGACAACACAACTTTCATCCGGTAACAACTACCTCCCAACACATCCGTGTCCACAACGCAACTGCTAATAATATTGACGGTGTAAAATCTGTTTTTTTGTCGAGTAGTTTAACGGTTAGAGAAATTCATCTTAAAGGTAAATAAGTAAGGTGTTTAAGGTTCGAACATCAACTCCTGCATATATTATGTATTATTCTTTACCAAGTGAGTTAATCGGTTATATCACCCACTCTTTTGTGAGATGGCTGCCAACACAATATTTGGTTAAAATTTACGAGAGTCTCACAAAATTATGTAAGTCTCACATATGTAAATTTGATGAAAACTCACAAGAACTTTAGCTGATAAAAGAGATAGTGGTTAAAATCATGTTAGAATGTTTTGTTGTTTCAAAATCACAAGTTTAGTAGTTATTAAAAAAAATCACAATTTTACATTCTTATTGACATGAATATTTAGAGTTATCTTAACGAGTGTCTTCTGGAATTATTTAAGGAATTTATTAAAAAAAACTAGAAAGAAAATACAAACACTTATCAAATTATATAGTCAAAAAATATATTAAATACACTTCTGTCAAAAAAATTTATTAAATACACATGTTTTTATGCAAAAACTACAATTTTTTCTTTACTATTTAAACATTATTTTTTTTTTTGAAGAAAAATTACTTTACTATTTAAACATTATTTTAAAAGTATTTGTTAGCATTCATTTAATAATAATATTTTTTTCAATGTCTCTTAGTTATAGTTTAAGTGGTAATTCATTGTACATTTGATATTCTAAAAGCGCTCATTGTATATGCATTTCTCTATTTCTCGGTGAGTTATTTCTCCCCTAAACTCTTTTGAAAAATAAAAAATATAAAAATAATATCATCTCGATTTTTTTAGGGGATTAATAATCTATACTATTTATAAGTCTTTAAAAAAAATTATACTATTTATAAGCATTAACGCAATAAAAAGAATGGGGTTGACCTAGCTAGAGGTTGGCTTGAAATCTTGGAGTGTGTTTCTCTCAATGTCTCATGTTCGATTTCCACTGCATCAATTAAGATGGACTGCTCTGGCTTTAAACGGGGCTCCCGCAAGTTGATTGTGAGATTTGACACCTCGGATTAGTCAGCTCTTGGGATGGATATCGAGTTTTCAATAATAAAAATAATAATAATACCATCTCAATTATTTATTAACTTAATTTATTGTTAAATAAGCTTTTTTTTTTTTACAGAATTAAATAAGAAAATTTTGATCGTTCACCCAACTTTTTTTGTTTTTAATAAATCGTTCACCCTACCTCTCTTCTCCATTAAACAATACTCCCTTCATAACTTTTTATAAGCAAATTTGACCAATTCACATTTTTTAAGGAATGTGGTTTGTGTTATTTAATTTAAGTTAAATAACCTATTTTGCCCTCATTAATTGTGGTGTACAGTAGTATATTTTCAAGGTGTTGTTGTTAAACGTGTGTGCATTTAAAAAATTAAAATAAGGGTATTTCAGGTATATTATCCTTAAATATGACAAAAAAAGTCAATTTTGCTTATAATTAGTTACAACTGAAATGGTTGAATTTTGCTTATATTTTGTTATGTAGGGAGTATAATAGAGGTAAACATCAAATATTCACATTCCTCCATCTCTAACCCACTTTATTCGCCCTATTTCTTTCTCCACCTTCCATCCTCAATCCACCCCTTATTAACATTTATTCACTAAAAAAAACTCACTTTATTTTTCCCTTTCTCAAAATCCACCTTTCTTTTTTCTTTGTATATCTAAAATATATCCCTACAGCCACCGCTGATTGGCAAAACAAGCCATGGCGCCCCGTTTCTGGACGTGTTTCGGAAACAAGGGGAGTCGAGACAGCGCAGACGGCGGCAGCATGACGGCGGATGTAACAACAGAAGAGACAAGACGTGGTGGACCAGTGGTGGTTGAGATGTTTTCATCACAAGGCTGTGCAACGTCGCCTACAGCGGAGCTCGTGTTATCACGGTTGGGGAGAGGTGATTTTCAGCTGGAAATGCCGGTGGTTCCTTCCATGTAGATTATTGGGATTATATGGGATGGAAGGATCCTTATGGATCAAGTCAATGGACCGTAAGACAAAAAGCTTATGTTGAGGCTCTAGGGCTTGATACTTTGTTAACTCCTCAAGTTGTGATTCAAGGTGTTGCTCATTGTCTTGGAAATGATGATACTGCCATTGTTGATGCCATTAATAATGCTCCTAGATACCCTGCTCTTACCTTCCAGGTTTCTTATTTTTTCTCTATGCTTCATTTCATATTCATTATGCTTTAACGTAAGATTCTAATTATGTTTTATGCTAAAGAGAGAGAAAATCACCAACATGAGGGTCCATTGAAATCCCCAACATCCAATGATAAAGAGAGAGAAAGAGAATGTAGTAATAGAAGAAGGGTTTAAGGGTTGAGATTGAAAAACATGAAGAAAAATGAGAAAGAAAAATTGAGATAACTCATTCCCGTGGATGTGGGATAGCCCTTGCACTATACTCCAACAAATAAGTAATATATGTTTGTGGTTCTTAAGACTAAATTGTGTTTTTGTCTTTTGGAAGATTAATATATGTTCTGCCTTTTCACCTTTATTTACTATTTTTTTCTTTTATGACTATTTTTTAGTATAAAATTGTTAGTAAACCTGTTGTTAATTTCAAATCTGCTAAAAACCCAGATTTGGTGGGTGGAAAGATCAGTTTGGCCAAAATAACTCCAGCTGCCTATAATTAACATGTTTTTTTAGAGGCATCTGTGTTGGTTATACTTAAAAAAAAAAAAAATGTTAACTTGTGCGTTTAAGAGTACATGTTAAGGAACTCATTATAGAAATATAAATATATGTATCAAAAGTCGTACATTCAACTTCTTAAATGTTAATATATTATGTTTTTCAATGCAAATTTGCTATTTTTAGATTGCTTAACATGTGTCATTGGAACACAAGTTAGCATTACCCTAAAAAAACAAAAATTGTGTACTTTTAATCGCTGATTTGCCTAAGCCTGTGAATTTAGGTGCTTAAAATTCCATGAAAAGGGATCTGAGATTTCATTTCATTTAATTATTTTATATATGATAAAATATGTTAACTCATTACTGAAGAAAAGAATAATGTAGCTTAAAAGCTACACCATGTCTTCAGTCTCTCAATCTCAATTACACAAAAGAACACTTCAAATAGATACAAAAAAGCTGTTGGCACATTGTCAATCACAATACTCTGTTTTCCACACAACACAAAGTAGGTGGCCAATTGCTCTCACCTAATTGAAATTTGAAATTAAGTTGTTTTATGGATTGAGGAAGTTTTGTTGTTCTTTTCATACCTTCCTTTATTATTAGAGATGTAACTAACTTTTACATGTTTCTATATAAATTTTGACGTACTTACTTCATGTAACCCTTAAAGAGTCACACATTTTGAGGTGAGAAATGTATCCATTTATAAATACATGTTTATATCATATCTCATTAAATACGTGACTCTTAACGGAATCAACTCTTTAATATTTACGGCAGCTGGATCAATAGCGTCCTTTAAGACCAACCTAATTACCTAACTATTTCACGCCCAACATAAAATTACTTCTTGCAATAATTACCATTAAATTTTCTCACTAAATTACATTAGGTACATGTATCAGACAATAATATAAGGTTTGTGATGAAATATTTATATCATCATTGAAGGTTGCAAATCACATCGTGAATCTTAATATTAAGGACAATCGATGTCAGATTCGTTCGATGCAAGTTTAATTGAGGTTGTGTTGCTGTTATAGAGACGTCAAAAACCATGATATCACATACCAATTCACAATCACATACCTTTTCTAACAATCCTTATGTCATGTCATGTCTATGAAGAGTTAATGTATACAAAAACTTTACTTCTTTTTAGATTAATATTAAAAAAAAAAATTGTCTGCCTAATTTGCAGGCAACTTTCACAAAACCTACACAAGACTCTTTGCAAGTGTCACTAACAGGAGCATTGAGGAGCAAAGTCGACAGTAACGGTGTGAATGTCATGGTAGCCTTATACGAAAATGGTTTAGTTACCGATTGTCCAAGAGGGGAGAACAAAGGCCGTGTTCTATCGAACGATTTTGTTGTTAGAAAGCTCGAAAAGCTCTGCACTGAAAAAGACATATCTGCCAAGAAGACAATAACAGGAACTGTTAATTTTCCATTGTGGGGAGGATTCAATAGCAGCAAATGTGGTGTAGCTGTCTTTGTTCAAAGCCCTTCTCACCAGATTTTTGGTTCACAAAGTTTTCACCTGCCGGATGATATATGATATGATTTTTGTAGTAAAATATGTCATTATTTTGATTTGTTCTGCATATTCTATCATATTTCAGTTACATTGTTGTTGTTTGTTAGGCTATATACATATGTTATGTACAGTACATATTTTAGGATAATGTTGGTTTTCTATTTTGTTTTTTAGTTCCTTTTGTTCTTTGTCATACCTTACGATTTTCCTTTTTCTTTTTGTCATTTGTTCTACCTTTATTATAGATTCTATACTTAAGAGATTGAGAGATAAATTTGGAATTGTAATGTGCACTATTTGGTTAATTGGATTTGGATTCTTAACATTGAATATTTTTCTTTCATGTAGAAGTTGGTCTTCTATATAATTGTACATATTTTATCTTTCATTTTTTGATTTGAAAGGTAGCAAATTTAGATTCATAGACTATAGTTGTGCTAAACTCTTGATGATGTGGTCCAATTCAAGGACAATGCATGTACTAGCTGTGAGTACAATCTAGGAAAACTAGGGTTTTCAGGTCTGTTTTGGTCATGCCTTAGGAATGATCCCAAGGTTACTATTTGTAGTCTCAATTTGGGCCTATCCGGCCATGGTTTTGGGCCCAAATCATAAAGGGCCAAAACCATGGCTAGATTGCCCTTACAGACTGCTGAGGGCACCCCCAGAGGGTGCCTTTAGGAGAGTTCCCTAAAATTGTATAGGATTGTCAGGGGGTCTTTGTGCCCTTCTGGAGGGCGCCCAACCTTGCTCTAAGGGTTCAAGCCCTGTTTTTAGGGCTCTAAGTCCTAAATAGTAAGATCTACGGTCCACAGCCCAACAAACACAAGCTTTGGAACAAGGCGAAGTGATTAAACTATCACTGAGAATCTGTCTATGATCTTTGGCCCAACAAGTGAGACTTACTGGAAATGAAGCTATGTGAGAATTTTTAAATTACTGGGTGTGCAAAGCGAATACCAACTGATATATTGCAGCCCCCTAAATATTGGAAGCTTTTATGAGTACTAGCCCAACATGGGTGCTAGCCCAACATGGGTACTAGATCCATGTGTTTTTGGGGCCTTGGTGGGTGCTAGCCCAACAAGAGTATCCATAGCCCAACAAGCACGAACTTTGGAACAAGGCGAAGTGATTTAAACTGTGTAAAAAAGAGTGACTTTATTGAGTGACTCAGACCGCCATGCCATAACTAGCCCAATGTGGGGCGTGATTCTCTTTGAGGTTTAGATTCAAGGCGCACCCTAGTGAGATCCGACGGCTGAAATGGGGCGACCGTTCGCTCTCGCTGACGTGTTCACATCGCAACGATTCTTGGAAATCGTGCCCAGTTAAGTGACGTCATCTGCGCGTTTCCCAGGCTTTTGTACTTGATTTCGGACCTACTTTTTCTCCACTTTCTGCTTTTCTCCTACCTTTTCATTTGCCTCACCTCCGTTTTCTCTCCCAAATCGTCCTTCGTCATTCAAACCGTTCTAGTCTTTGGAGATCGATGCGCATACCGTTTTCGGATCGTTTGGAGCCTGCTTTCATTCTCGATCCTTCGCTGTCATTTAAATCCAGGTAATCTTCTTCGATCTCGTTCTTTATAAGTTAGGTCAGTATTATGGTGGTAATTAGGGAGTGCAATGGGGCGGGTAGGGAGTTATCTCCAGCGAATTCAGAGGAGAGGGATAGGTTGTGGAGGGAAAGCATTAAACATGCAAAGCGGTCAGATGGAACAACTGATTGGGTGGTGTTTGAGAAAGCTTACTACGACCACTCCCTTTTAGAGGAATTTTCAAGTGATTCTGATGATTGTGAAGGGGGGAATAGTAGTGGGAATTCATCTGACTGCGTTATTCTTTCTATTCCCCCAGGTCCCTTTTGTAGGATAGGCATTTGCTATATGGCGTCCGTCTATTTCAGAAAAAGAGAGCTTCGCGGATGAAGTGCTCCGCTCGGAATCCATGTATATGGATCCCAAAAAGGTGGAGTTCGGAGCAAACTTCATGTGTCCTCCACGGGATTTGAAGAGGACGTGATCCTGGAGCACTGTCGCCCGGGCGAGAAGGTGTGCCTTCGGAGGCCAAAGGGGGTTAGGAATGAGATGTTTCATATGTACACGGCTGTATTTGAAGACTTGGGTGTGAAGTATCCCTTCACGCCCTTTGAGGTAGATGTGCTTAACTGGCTGAATGTGGCGCCGTCTCAACTTCAGCCCAACAATTGGGCATTCATACGAGCTTTTGAAATTCTGTGTGAGGGACTGGGCTTCAAACCTTAGGCTGGGTGTTTCTTCACTTTCTATGGTACCAAGGGGGTGGACAAGCTGTCTTGGGTGTCCGTCAGCGCGCATCCTGGCAAGAGGTTATTCCCGCCATATGCCTCTTATTATAAGAACTGGAGGCAGACATTTCTTAGGATGCGGGGGGAAAGGATTGTGAAGCAGCTTCTGTGCGGGTCAATGGTGAGCTGAGGTTCCCCATATGCTGGACGAGCGCTCTGGCGTCCATCACGGGGTTTGAGTATGAGAAGCTGGACGAGTATGACAAAGGCGTCGTCTGTTTCTTGGATAAGATGTTGCCTATGAACATTCGGGAGCTGTTGAATAGGGAGGGAGATGCAGATAACTTAGAAACTTATTTGTGTGAGTTGATTTTATTTGTTTATGTTATTTTAATGGACATATAGCATATATTTGCTGGAATGCATACTTATGGGGCATTCCCGATATAGTATACCTATGTGAGAATGAAGTTTGGCCGCTTCACAGAGTTCAAGGGCTTGACTCTTAAGTTCTCATGAAAAGGGATATATGACACAAGGCCTTCTTAATGTGTCCTTTTACAATTCTTTTTAAACGGTATCGAGATTCTATGTGTAAGTTGTGCACACTTGTTCTAATGAATAGTTGGTTCAAAGCTTGCCTACCATACTATTTGGGAATGAGCGAAAACTTAACTTACTAAGTAATGGTTCAAATCGTGAGATACCATTATCTGAAGGCATGGAATTTTCGAATTTGTGAGATTTAGTATTTTGAAAATGGTGGGGGATTGTTGGTGATTTCCAAAATAATGGAATCACTTTAGAACCATGTCGCGGTGATTTTCGGAGATCAAGCTATTGATTAGCGTTGACTCACTAATTTTAATTCACGACTGAACTTTTAATTTTTTAAAAGAAAAGTGGAAAAAAGTTCTAAATTACCACATTTTTAAAAATTAGGGTTCGGGGGTTAGTTACGTTTAGGGAAGGTGTTAGCACCCTAAACGTTCGTAGTACTCTACGAGAACCTCTTGATTTTATTTATTTATCTTGGCTATAACTTGCTTATTTTTTTTTTGTTTAGAAAGAAAAGAAAGAATGAATTAGAATAATGCGAAAGGAAAATAAAATGTTTTTTTTTATTTTTTATGATTTGGAAGGACAAGGTCCTCTGCCTACGTACCCGTGAGGGATCAAAACCTCGTAGTTCGGGGTAGAAATAACGTTTGATTTGTTTGGTGTTTTTTATTAGTTTTAAAAAAAGTTTTAAAAATAAAAGCCAAGTGGCAAAATGGGATTGGTTTGTGTTTTTTATTTTGAAAATGGTTAAAGTGTAATTAAAGTAGATTAATGATTATTTAAAAATAAAAGAGAAAAAACGGACACTTGATTGAAAATCAAGGTTTATTAAGAAAAGATTTTTTGTGTTTTTGACTATTTGCATTTTTTTGTTATTTTTGAATATGGACTAAGACTAAAAATATAAACGCGAGGAAATTCCGTGGTGACGTTGGATCGCCACGAAACCCCTTTGAAATTAAACTAACCTAATGTTTTTTTGTATTTTTTTTTATAAAGCGAAATAAATAAAAAAAGACGTAAAGCAAAATAAAAAAGTGCGAGTGTCGGTGCATATTCTCATTTATGATTTACATTGTACCTAAATACATTCTAATAAAATGGAATAAAAATAACAAAATGATAAACAAAAAGAAAGAAAAAAAAACAAAATTACAAATAATAAATATGCTAAAAAGAAAAATAAAATGCATGAAATAAAAGGAAAAATAAAAGAAAATGAAAAAATGCATGAAGTACTATAAGATAAATGCAATGAAATAAGATGCATGAAAATAAATAAAATTAACAAGATAAAATGCAAGAAATGATAAGAAAAATAAATAAAAAAATAAAAGGGAAGAGGGGGGTGCAGTAAGCAATAATGGGGGGTGCAAAAAATAATCAGAAAGGAGAAAGGAAGAAGAAACAAACTGGGCCGTGTGGGCCTGGTTTATGGGTCAGCTATAAGTGGCTTTTTTCTGTTTTTTTTCTCATTCTCTTCTTCCACTTCTCTCTCTAAACTCTTCTCTCTACTCTTTCTTCTCCCAACTCTCTGAAAATTTCGGCCAGGCCATAAACTTCCGGCGCGGCGGCCGGCCAGCCCAGGTGGGCGGCGCCACCGCGCCGGAGCGTCGTACCTCCCCTTTTTTAAAAAAAAAACAATTTTTTTTCAGAAGCTTTCCCCTCCCCCTAACCGAAAATTGATTTAGTTTTTTCAAAAAAAGTTTGCAAAAAAACCTAGATCTAAATCTCTAGAGGATTCGAAAAAAAACTACCTTGTGGGTTTGAATGATTTGGTTTTTGTTTGGGCGTGTGGAAACCGTGTTGTTATTGTTGGGATTAGGTTGGCCGGTCGCGTTTGTAGGTTGTGGGAGAGGGGGTTGTGTGCGTGAGTAGTGTGGTTAGAGGGCTGGGTTGTTGACTGTTTGTGTTGGTGTGAGGTGGTGGTGTGTTTTGTAGGTGGTAAGGGAGGCCGTACGGTTGAGTGGATGTGTGGGAGAGTTTAGGTTGTTGCTGGGTTGTATGGGGGAGAAGGGCTATTGGTGTTGTAAATGCGTGAGTTGGAGGTTGTAGTGTGGGGGATGAGTGGCGCAGGCTGATTGTTTTTTGAGGGTGGTGGTGTTGTTTTGGTAAGGTGGCCGTATGGTTATGGGTTGTTTGTGGGATGGGGTATGGCCGTATGCTTTTGTGTGTTGTTGTTTGGATTTGTGTGGTTTTGAGTGAGTGTTTGGTGAGTGGTGATATGTGATTTTTTGAGTAGTGTTCCTCGTTGAATTGTTAATTGTGTTTTTTGATTTTTGATTCACTGAAAAATGCCCCCCCTGAATTCTGAATTGGCTTCCTTTTAATCAAACCATGCAGTAAATGTTAATCAAGGCAAATGATGGACAATAAAGCAGCTTAGTCAAACAAAATTCAAATAAACCAAACATTAAAATGGCCATTAGAACTCATTAAACCAAATCAGTCAACTCTAAATAAATAAAAAAAAGTGTATAAAAAAAACGAAAATAACAATAAAATAAAAGAAAATGATAAAGATAAAAAAAGGATAATAAATGAAAAAGGAAATAAATAAAAAAAAATAAAATAAAAATAAAAATTAACAAAATAAAAATAATAATAAAAGACTGTCGCCTTCGGAACCAAAAAAAAAATGAGGTATTTTAAAATACCTCTCTGCCGAGTAAAAACAGAGAATTTAGGTCAAAAATTGGGGTATGACAGATGCCCCTATTTAAGTCTCTTCGTCCGGAGATCTGAAGAGAAAATCTTGGATTCGACGGGTCGAAGGGACTTAAATACAGAGTACGCCAATTTTGGACCTAAAAGAAAAAAATGTGAGATGCTCGTGATGCAAATGCAAATGCAAGACGGCGAAGCTGACCCGACTGGGGGTAAAACAAAACAAAAGGATACCCGAGTTTGTTAAAGCAAGGGGTCCGACTCCACTGGGGAATAACATGATTCACTGGGGAAGGAGTTGTCTACTACCGCACTAATTCAGAACGATAGCCTAGCAAAGACAAAGACCGATGTTACCTACTATCGTGTAAATGATAGCTTAAAAAAGGGTAAAAGAAGGAGACATTGTCTACTATCAACAAAGATGATAGCTTAAAGAAGACAGATAACATGTATTACCTACTATCGTGTACTGATAGCTTAAAAGAGGTAATATAAAAGGAGACACCGTCTACTATCGTTGTATGGATAGCTTAAAGCAGACAGATGACATGTATTACCTACTATCGTGTATTGATAGCTTAAAAGAGGTAATATAAAAGGAGACACCGTCTACTATCGTTGTATGGATAGCTTAAAACAGACAGATGACATGTATTACCTACTATCGTGTATTGATAGCTTAAAAGAGGTAATATAAAAGGAGACACCGTCTACTATCGTTGTATGGATAGCTTAAAACAGACAGATGACATGTATTACCTACTATCGTGTATTGATAGCTTAAAAGAGGTAATATAAAAGGAGACACCGTCTACTATCGTTGTATGGATAGCTTAAAACAGACAGATGACATGTATTACCTACTATCGTGTATTGATAGCTTAAAAGAGGTAATATAAAAGGAGACACCGTCTACTATCGTTGTATGGATAACTTAAAACAGACAGATGACATGTATTACCTACTATCGTGTATTGATAGCTTAAAAGAGGTAATATAAAAGGAGACACCGTCTACTATCGTTGTATGGATAGCTTAAAACAGACAGATGACATGTATTACCTATTATCGTGTATTGATAGCTTAAAAGAGGTAATATAAAAGGAGACACCGTCTACTATCGTTGTATGGATAGCTTAAAACAGACAGATGACATGTATTACCTACTATCGTGTATTGATAGCTTAAAAGAGGTAATATAAAAGGAGACACCGTCTACTATCGTTGTATGGATAGCTTAAAACAGACAGATGACATGTATTACCTACTATCGTGTATTGATAGCTTAAAAGAGGTAATATAAAAGGAGACACCGTCTACTATCGTTGTATGGATAGCTTAAAACAGACAGATGACATGTATTACCTACTATCGTGTATTGATAGCTTAAAAGAGGTAATATAAAAGGAGACACCGTCTACTATCGTTGTATGGATAGCTTAAAACAGACAGATGACATATTTTACCTACTACCATTGTGAGGGTAGCTTAAAGAAGGTAAGAGATAAATGTCAGCTGCTCGGGACGTAGCCGAACTTGCCGCTGACGACAAGATAAAAGGTATGCACAAGCTGTTCATTAAAGAACTGTCACTTGGCGAAAAGAGGGTGACATCTTTGGACCAGACACACTGGGGATGACACTTGGGGATAAAGAGAGTTAAAAAAAAAGTTCATGACTGATTGGTAAGAAAAACAAGACTCAAGGTGGTTAATGCAACCATGTATGAATGACGTTATGTGCATGTTGTGTATGCAAGAATGTGTATATGCATGAATGTATGAATGCATGAATGATGATGTGACTTGTATGACTGGCATGACTGATTAACTTGCGACTGTATGAATGATTGACTGGTAAGATTGTACGGAAGACTGACTTGTATGATACAAGATTGGACGGATAAGATGAAAAGTGACCCGACGTCGCATCACAAACACTCGGCAATCTTCAATGGGGATGATGCCACTGGGGACATATCAAAACAATGATGGGGTAAAGCCCGACATATGCAGTAACTGGTGGGGAGTAAACACTTCCTGGGGGAATCGTGCTAATCCAAAGACCTGGCAGAAGGACCTGGTGCTTCTGTGGTCATGCTTTTCTTTTGTTTTTTCTTCTTTTTGAATCCCTAACTTTTGCCTGGACTCCCCTTTCGGGTTTTCAGTCCACCGGGAATAGGTTCTTTTTTGTATGCCCCCTAATTTTTGCCTGGACCTCCCTTTCGGGTTTTCGATCCACCGGGACGCTCATTTTTGCCTAAGCCGCCCTTTCGGGTTTTCGACTTACCGAGCTCTTTCTTTTTCTTCTTTCTTTTTTTTTTTAAGCAATTGACCATGTTTAACCTGCAAAGTTTATCCGTTCTCAGGACAAGTGTCGACGCACACTTCACTTATTTATGAGTTCAAGGAGAATGTGTTTGTTGTTTATGCTTTCCAAAAATATAAAAAGATTTATGATTTTAAAAAAAGTTTTGCTTCAAGTACTACCATCAAAAATAGAAGAAATTTTATAAACCGAATAAATGAGAATTCCAAATAAAAGGCACAGGCTCAAATTCATTTTAACAGAGTGGTGGCCCGCCAATGGCGTTGCCCCACGGATCTCTCACAAGTTTGGAAAATGGTAAATATAAGGGGAAGGTACATTGAACACAATAACCGTTATTCTCCCTAACAACTTTGAATTCCACCGTTTAGATGCTTCAGATTCAGAGTCTCTTTGACCGCTAATGTGCCCCAAGTGAGTCATGGCCAACTTGATACAGTTACTTTGTCTTTTGATCCTTAATTTTTGCATAGACCGCCCTTTCGGGTTTTCGATCTATCAGGATGATTATTTTCTGTTTCATGTCTCTAATTTTTGCCTGGACCGCCCTTTCGGGTTTTCAGTCCACCGAGACGCTCATTTTTGCCTAAGCCGCCCTTACAGGTTTTCGGCTTACCGAGCTGTTCTTTTATTTTTTAGACAAAGTATTTCTTGATTGCATCGGCGTTCACAGGACGGGGAAGCTCATCACCATCCATAGTTGTAAGAGTCATTGCACCACCGGAGAATGCTCTTTTGACGACATATGGGCCTTCATAATTAGGCGTCCATTTGCCCCTGGAGTCCGGTTGAAATGATAAAATCTTTTTGAGCACAAGACCTCCTTCTTGGAACACACGGGAACTGCCCGTGACACAAAGCATTCATGCGTTTCTCTTCAATCAAGTTTGAACTGATCATATTTGTTTTGACATCATTCAGCCTCTGATAACTTGGGTTCCATTAAAACTCTCATTGATGGAATCTCAATCTCCACAGGGAGTACTGCTTCTATGCCATACACTAAAGAAGAGGGGGTTGCCCCTGTTGAGGTACACACTGAAGTACGATATCCAGGTAAATCATACGATAACATCCCATGCAAGTCCTTGTAAGTGGTTACCATCTTCTGCACCATCTTTTCGATGTATTTTCTTTCTTTGTTTTTTTTTTTTTGCTTTTGTTTGTTGTTTTTTTGTTTTTGTTTTTTTCTTTTGCAGCTTCGATGGCACCACTCATCTGGGATTTGAACAGGAATACTGTAATGGCAGTTCTTCGGAACCTAAGTTAATCATTTCGAGTGCTTCTTCATGAGGCTGAATGATGTTCTTTTATATTCTAGTAACAGAGAGATCTTTTCGGGGATCTGTTCATCCTCCTCCTCTTCAGCTTTGTGAACAGGGAACTCAAAGTCGGGAGAGAGCATATGGTTACAGTGTTCAACGGGCTTATTGATGTTCGGTCTACATATGATTGATGATTGACTTTAGAAAATGAGTGAAAAATGCAGACCTTTTGAAATTGATTTAAAATAAAATAAAATAAAATAAAATATATTTTTTTTGGGTTTTTTGTGTTACCATTTTCCAAGAAAAAGCAGTAAAATAAAAAATAAAAAAGTCGCGAAAGAAACGACAACTTTTCATTGATAGTGGTAACTTGAAGACAAAAGTAGAGCCCTACATGATTTCACTTTCGTATCGGGCGAAACGAAAGGATTTTTGAAGAGATAAGACAACTAAAACACATTCCTTGGACCCATGAGTAACTGAGGGAATGTCAACAACGATCCAATTGCAGTAACCTTTGCCATGTGTTACAAAATTCACTGCCACCTTCTTCACCAGGGTGAGCTTCTGAGCAATCTTGCACCAAATTAACAGATGGGGTCCCATGCCCAGGTAGTAGATTAGCTTGCACATCGGGACTCGACCCTTTGAAGGATAGGATGTTGGCCTGGATCAACTTTTGGACTTCGGCTTTCAAGGCATAACAATGCTCAACGTCATGACCGGGTGCCCCTTGATGGAAAGCACAAAAAAGATGAGGTCTATACCCATGTGGCAACTTTTCAGGTACCTTAGGAGGTGCCCTAGTTTGAACAAGATTTTTACCCAGTAAAGCGGGAAGCAACTCTGCATACGCCATGGGGATTGGATCAAAATGGGATGCCCGCTGAACTCGATTCTGTTGTCGAGGCTGTTGTTGATATTGTTGCTGAGGCCTTTGTTGGGGCTGGAGCTGATTTCTGGATAGCCGGAGTTGGGGTTCCAAAAGAGGTGGGATGAAAACCTTCGTCTGATAGGGATGACATCCCCATGGGTAAGCTCTAGACGTGCCGGGCGGTGGAGCAAGTATGGTAGAAGTTGGTAAGGCAAATGAGATTGGCTGCTCAAGAGTAGTGACAGCAGGCTGAGGAACTGACGTCTGGGCTTGGGAAGCCAACAGAGCATTCATCATGGAGGTCAACTTCTCCATCCCTTCCCGGAGATTGGCCACCTCTTCCCGGAGGTTCTGGTTTTCTTGCTCTAACAGATCCATTCTTTTCTGATTAGCCATAGTGTTGTAAATGAGATTCAGTTTGTGGAGAACTCGTCGGGCCACTTTTTTGGACGGCGGCAGATAGACCTTTGGAAAAACAAGACGTGAGACTCGGCTTGAGAAACTATGAATGCGATATGATGCATGATTATGCTTATGCAAAAAGAAGAAAGATTTGTTATCGAAGGACTTTGTTGAAGTAATTGTAAACATCATGGTTTGAACATTTCATTTGAGCATCAAGGCCTTACAAAATAGTTCTTTTTAGGGACCAATTCAAAATCCCTTTAGTGGAAGCTAGATTTTTAAAAGAAATCTAAAGACTCCTAGCTTCCTTAAATTCAACAAATAAGGGCTCTTGAAGGTGTACTTCCTAGTGCTCCTCTATGATGTTTAAAAAAACTTGTTTAAGGCCTTCGATAATTGGATGAAAAAATGAGTTTGTGCATGGATGAATGTATGCATGATTATGCTAAAGAAACGGAGAAAACATGGTGAGGTTAAGTCCATAATATTGGAGTTGAGGGTAAACATGCCATTTGGTAAGGACTATGGTTTCATATGTACCTGTATCACGGGTTCTACCAAGTTCCCAAAGTCATTGACCACTTCCGAATATTGCCGGATTACGGGACTACTCCCGGTCCAACAACGTTCGTAGGAAAGTCTCGTTTGAGTGTAGTATCGCGTATCAACCAATTCAAGACTACTCTTGATTAGCCACCGCACTACGTCCTAAAAGGCCAAGATGGGTTAAAGGTAACTAAAGGTCCTCAACTTCACAGGTCACTTGAAAATAACAATGCCGAACACGACTACTCATGTCAACATAGTGATACTTCCAAGATTCCTCCATTGAGTGGGGTTATCACATGTGCCACATCCGAAACTCACTCTCGGAAAGACACTTTGATTATACCACCATCCTATCTTATGTTTCCCTCAAGTCCGGGTGTAGGACTTATCTCACCACTCACGTAAAAAGAAAAAAACACAAAGGCACATATTTACAACCTTATTTTTATTTTAAGCAAGTTATAACACAAAATAATTAAATAAATTCAAGATAGGCTCAACCCTCTTAGGGAATCCCCAGTGAAGTCGCCATTTCTGTCGCGGTGATTTTCGGAGATCAAGCTATTGATTAGCGTTGACTCACTAATTTTAATTCACGACTGAACTTTTAATTTTTTAAAAGAAAAGTGGAAAAAAGTTCTAAATTACCACATTTTTAAAAATTAGGGTTCGGGGGTTAGTTACGTTTAGGGAAGGTGTTAGCACCCTAAACGTTCGTAGTACTCTACGAGAACCTCTTGATTTTATTTATTTATCTTGGCTATAACTTGCTTATTTTTTTTTTGTTTAGAAAGAAAAGAAAGAATGAATTAGAATAATGCGAAAGGAAAATAAAATGTTTTTTTTTATTTTTTATGATTTGGAAGGACAAGGTCCTCTGCCTACGTACCCGTGAGGGATCAAAACCTCGTAGTTCGGGGTAGAAATAACGTTTGATTTGTTTGGTGTTTTTTATTAGTTTTAAAAAAAGTTTTAAAAATAAAAGCCAAGTGGCAAAATGGGATTGGTTTGTGTTTTTTATTTTGAAAATGGTTAAAGTGTAATTAAAGTAGATTAATGATTATTTAAAAATAAAAGAGAAAAAACGGACACTTGATTGAAAATCAAGGTTTATTAAGAAAAGATTTTTTGTGTTTTTGACTATTTGCATTTTTTTGTTATTTTTGAATATGGACTAAGACTAAAAATATAAACGCGAGGAAATTCCGTGGTGACGTTGGATCGCCACGAAACCCCTTTGAAATTAAACTAACCTAATGTTTTTTTGTATTTTTTTTTATAAAGCGAAATAAATAAAAAAAGACGTAAAGCAAAATAAAAAAGTGCGAGTGTCGGTGCATATTCTCATTTATGATTTACATTGTACCTAAATACATTCTAATAAAATGGAATAAAAATAACAAAATGATAAACAAAAAGAAAGAAAAAAAAACAAAATTACAAATAATAAATATGCTAAAAAGAAAAATAAAATGCATGAAATAAAAGGAAAAATAAAAGAAAATGAAAAAATGCATGAAGTACTATAAGATAAATGCAATGAAATAAGATGCATGAAAATAAATAAAATTAACAAGATAAAATGCAAGAAATGATAAGAAAAATAAATAAAAAAATAAAAGGGAAGAGGGGGGTGCAGTAAGCAATAATGGGGGGTGCAAAAAATAATCAGAAAGGAGAAAGGAAGAAGAAACAAACTGGGCCGTGTGGGCCTGGTTTATGGGTCAGCTATAAGTGGCTTTTTTCTGTTTTTTTTCTCATTCTCTTCTTCCACTTCTCTCTCTAAACTCTTCTCTCTACTCTTTCTTCTCCCAACTCTCTGAAAATTTCGGCCAGGCCATAAACTTCCGGCGCGGCGGCCGGCCAGCCCAGGTGGGCGGCGCCACCGCGTCGGAGCGTCGTACCTCCCCTTTTTTAAAAAAAAAAACAATTTTTTTTCAGAAGCTTTCCCCTCCCCCTAACCGAAAATTGATTTAGTTTTTTCAAAAAAAGTTTGCAAAAAACCTAGATCTAAATCTCTAGAGGATTCGAAAAAAAACTACCTTGTGGGTTTGAATGATTTGGTTTTTGTTTGGGCGTGTGGAAACCGTGTTGTTATTGTTGGGATTAGGTTGGCCGGTCGCGTTTGTAGGTTGTGGGAGAGGGGGTTGTGTGCGTGAGTAGTGTGGTTAGAGGGCTGGGTTGTTGACTGTTTGTGTTGGTGTGAGGTGGTGGTGTGTTTTGTAGGTGGTAAGGGAGGCCGTACGGTTGAGTGGATGTGTGGGAGAGTTTAGGTTGTTGCTGGGTTGTATGGGGGAGAAGGGCTATTGGTGTTGTAAATGCGTGAGTTGGAGGTTGTAGTGTGGGGGATGAGTGGCGCAGGCTGATTGTTTTTTGAGGGTGGTGGTGTTTGTTTTGGTAAGGTGGTCGTATGGTTATGGGTTGTTTGTGGGATGGGGTATGGCCGTATGCTTTTGTGTGTTGTTGTTTGGATTTGTGTGGTTTTGAGTGAGTGTTTGGTGAGTGGTGATATGTGATTTTTTGAGTAGTGTTTCCTCGTTGAATTGTTAATTGTGTTTTTTGATTTTTGATTCACTGAAAATGGCCCCCTCTGAATTCTGAATTGGCTTCCTTTTAATCAAACCATGCAGTAAATGTTAATCAAGACAAATGATGGACAATAAAGCAGCTTAGTCAAACAAAATTCAAATAAACCAAACATTAAAATGGCCATTAGAACTCATTAAACAAAATCAGTCAACTCTAAATAAATAAAAAAAAATGTGTATAAAAAAAACGAAAATAACAATAAAATAAAAGAAAATGATAAAGATAAAAAAAAGGATAATAAATGAAAAAGGAAATAAATAAAAAAAAAAAATAAAAATAAAAATTAACAAAATAAAAATAATAATAAAAGACTGTCGCCTTCGGAACCAAAAAAAAAAATGAGGTATTTTAAAATACCTCTCTGCCGAGTAAAAACAGAGAATTTAGGTCAAAAATTGGGGTATGACAAACCAAAAGTTGTAACTCTTCATTGCTTTGGGTTCCAAAAGTTGTAACTCTTCATGGAAATCATTCATATACATTGGAACATTATTATTTACTGATAGATAATGAACCATAGCATTGATTCAAGTCAAAATTTGATTTATATGATCATAACCTTTGGCAAAGAGGTGCTTTCTCTCATGTGAAGGGTCATATGATGCACTATAAATGCTTGACATTTGAGCATCAGTAGGAACACGAATTTTTTCTACATTAACAGCATAATTATCCCTCATTCTCTTACTCTAAATCATTCATCATTTCTCTAATGTATAAGTGGATTGCTGGAACCATAAATCTATAAAATATTGTTAAGAGATACGTTTGGTGTGATTATGTAATACACATCAAGGAACTCATAGTATCCTGAAGGGGATTCGCTGGTCATTCATATTGCATCCAATATACAGTTATTGGTGTGGGCGAATCGAACCTAAAGGTTAGTGTGGCAACTCCATACGCTTTGAGTTTTGCGTGCATAACCATTAAACTTTTCAGATTTCAACTGCAGCAGCCTCTTCCCAACAAACAAAGATTTCAACTTTTTAGATTTCTAACGTGGATATGTAGTTTTGGTCGTATTGAGTTTTCTTGTCGAAGTGTGAGGATGTTTAAAGCTACTTGGTGAAACCTATTGCTACTTCTTAATGTCTCTTAGTTGTGAGATATGTAATTTGCTTGATGTATTATACTCAGGTTAGCTTGGATGCCAATTATATTTGTAGATGGTCTAGATAATTAGGGATCTTGCATTAAGGAAGAAGGACCTATTGGCAGTCTTATGGTGATTACTTTAAAGCATATTCGTTATATAGTACAAAGCGACTAAACCACGAAAGAGACGACAGTGCAAATTTAATAACCATATAGGGGCAAAAGTGGCATTAGAATTTAAACGATGGACAAGAAACTAAAAACAAATTGAAGTTCGTTCGTTTCGTCGCTTTCTTCTACTTTGCTTTCGTACTAAAAAGTATCTTCTGTATATATTGTGCTCAAGGTGTGTGGTGGTAA